>OY856413.1:1141420984-1142020984 GCA_963693085.1 Alisma plantago-aquatica | reverse complement strand
GAGTACATGTATGTAAGAGATCTATGTTATAGATTTATTTCATTTTAATGATGTGAAACATTAGAATAATTCATACACATGATGATCGAAACTGATAAAAAATCTTCATTCAATAATGCACACTACCTGCCTAAAATGAATGATTAAAAGGAAAATGAACCCACATACGTCCATATTATGTTCTCTTTTATTATTTATTTAGTATTCCACTCTATATTAGAGTCTCCCTCTACTTTTGGTAGTGTCATATCTTTTTAATAAATAAAAGTACACAATTACCCTAAATATCTTATCATGCTAATTATACATTTGGATTTCCAATACACAAATGACCCTAAATACATGAAAACTCAGTGGATAATTAGATTCCTCATATCCAAATTAGCACACATGCTGAATGTGGTTCATTTTGGGTAACCCTAACTATAATAGTTATCTTTATAAAGAAAGGGTTATGTTTACACAATGATTGGCGTAGTTATCCCACCTATACATCCATTTTATCTGTTTGCACCTAAGGCAATCTAGATAATGCTAAGTCATAGTGTCACGTGATACAAAAACATCATCCCATACATTACATGATGATCTGAGGGTTGGACCCTCATTCCCTACCTTCTGCATGAGGATGACTGGGGGAGGGGTATTAGGAAACCCAAGTTCTTTAACTCTGGATCCCCTGTAGATTTCTTGCAATTTGGATAACGATTTTGGAGTACAATTTCTCCATCACTTTTAGGATATGATTCCACTCCATACTAAAACCACATCGATCCCTAACTCCCCTTTTTCATGAAACCCCCAATTACACTTCATTCCCATTCTCCAAAATAAGTAATAGACAACATGCCAAGCTGCCACATAGATAACTAGATATTCCCAATGCTTTCTTTTATTTTTGAAGACACCCCCACCAGATGTTACATTTGTGCCTCCATGAGCTACCACAATGACGCCGTTTTACAAAAAATGATGATGGACAGTTCAAACATGTACTTTTTCTCACTATTGTTTAATAGACCTCCAATAAGCTTATAATACTAAGAATCTTCCTTTTTGAGGTATCTTTGAGTGATTATTTTTAGTATAATTGATTCACCAAACTCAATCTGCATTATTGGAGAATTGCAGGGTTTGTGGGCCAATTTAGTGGCATTTTCTTCATATAACTCCTTCCTTCACCTTTTTTAAGACACCCATAAATTCTACTTCCACATTTTAGCTTGTTTATTAGCTAGTTAATTAAAAACAAAAACCCGATCCTTGCTCAACCTACTTCCCAAGCCATGGTGGGACCATGTTTCTCCTACTTTTGATGAATGAATAGTCCCTTGTGGGGAGCGTTTTGACTAGGGATCCTCAAGGAATCATCTTCAATCATTGGATTAAAACAATGTTATCCTCCTAGTCAAAAGTGGTGTCCACATTTTAGCATGTTTCCCACTTTTGTGGTGTTCTCTTAGCAGGATCAATCATGAGACACAATATACAAGGATGCCCTCACATCATGTTTCTATTTATCATGTTCAATGGTTTTTTTTAGAATTTTAGAGGTTTGATTTAAGTATATATGTGTGATAATGTAAGATGGGTTTTATTTCTCCACTCTCTGTCATGCCCATGGTTGGGAAATAGAGAGGAGGTCAAAATCATGTTAGCCCTTTATTTTAAATTAAGATATCAATGGTTGTTATAATTTCGTATATCAATTCCAATTGACTGATATTATTCTAAACTACAATTAATTGTACAAATTGATGTATAGATCATACACATTTGAACCATATATTGATTATTCTCATCTTTGAGATCTAGATATTGGCCTAGGTTATTGAACTCATTTTGATCTTAACAACGATGCCCACATAAGGAAATCAAGGACATCGAGTTTTGGGTATGTTTTATAGGATGACTAATGGGATAAGGCCAGGAACTATTGTATGATATCTTCCTATTGGTTTAGGTAAATGGTCCATTCCCATGAATGTTTAATGTGGAAGTGTATTAGCATGTTAGTATCTTTTCTACTTCTCAAAAATATGTTCTTGATTTACCTAATGTTATATTCTACATTTAAATTAAAATAGTTTATTTAAGATCTCTTAGTAGATATTAAGGTTTATGTTTAAGATCATAAGATTATATTTGAAATTGGATAATATATTAAGACACATGATTAAGTAAAGATTCAAGATGAAATAATATCATGGAGTAAAAATATATGATAAAGTATAGATACTTCATTAAGATCTCTCAGAATGATTGATAACATAAATGAATTTTGTGCAAAGATAAAATATATCATATTGGATTAAGTAATGCTAAGATAAGATTTAGCTAGACAAAAGGAATATTGTGGAGTTAGAACTAGGTACCTTATTGTAGCTCAACCCAAGAGAAAAGATGCACGGACCACAATGTAGGTCATGGGTACCTGGCACTAGAGTGCAAGTTGATTGAACAGAAAAGACCTAAACACTAGAGTGCAGCTCATGAGGCTCATGCACCACAGTATAAGCCGAGTCAAACATATGACCAAAGATGCATAGTACAAGCCATGTGACATAGGTTCTAGGGCATAGGTCTCCAATGAAACATATGACCCAACAACCACAATCCCTTCATTTGGATAAAAATAGTCTAGTATACGCAAGAGTTGGGCTACTCTAGAGTCCTAGAGAAGATGGTATCTTCACTTCATGATAGAAATAGTATCAAAATGCAATTTTGAGAAGAAGAAAAATATGAATGTAAATTGATGAAACCCTGAAGCTGTAATTAAGGATGATCCCCCTCAGAGATGGTTGTGAACATATGGGGTGTCAACTATACAATCTCTCATTCAAGGTGTTAGGATAATCATGTTTTTCTAGATATTGCTTCTTCTCCTCTTCTCCTTTTGTTTTATATCTAGTTTTGAGATTCAATATGATGGTTGGATGACTTGGGTCATCTAGAATTGTAAGTGATTGAGAATTTCCATAGATCATTGGATTTCAACTATTTAATCATGAACATGAAAGTTACATGTCAGTGGTAAAAAGATAAGTCAATTCCACTAACTTGTATGTTCCTTTTTAGATCAAAAGTGAGTTGGTGCCATTGAGTTGTGAGACGGTGGCACTGAGAATTTCTTATGACTTTCTGGGTGCAATATCAAGACCATCGATCTGGTGGTTGTTAATACTAAACTAGTCTCTTAGTGGCATGTACTTTTCTTGAATATAGTGAGTGAACCTAAAAGGCAACAAGCCAGACATAGGTTAATATATGATACAATAACATTCTACCAAATGAATGGTAGTCAATAACATGTTGTGCACCATTCTCTATAGGCTATCTTAATACAACATGAATGAAAAATTATCTATATAAGACAAATTATCCTATAAATGCACCCAAATCAGCCTTTAAAATGTCAATAAAAATATGTGAATCAAGTACTCACTAAATATATCCATGTGGAGGGAATTATTAATTCCAATAAATAAAATACATACATTATTTGTATAGCCTATTTAGAGATATTTAACTATTGATTAATCTACCTTTAAATAATGGAATCATAATATTCTTGTAAGAAATAAGTATTCAATATTTTTCTCTATCACATAATTGGGACTTAGGGTTTCACCTATTTGGTTCTGCCTATCTTTTGGGTATGTTAGAGTAGAAGAAATACATTTGGATCAAGATGCAATAAGAAATAATTGATTTAAGTTGAGAATGTCCTTATAAACTCACGTTTATGATAATTGGGTTTATGGATTATGAAGGAGATGATAAGTTGTGAAACTTGATGATTTCTTATGAATATGGGTTTGACATTTGGATCATTTAGACATCATAGGTAGATGTATCCGCTACCTAGTTTGATGAAGTTAATAAATGGATTTCAATTTGTGATCATATCATGTCTTGTTGTTGAATGGTTAGGAATGCATATTTATCTCAGTTATAGTTAAATATTAGTCTTACTATTGTATTTGGTGCCATAATTTAGTTTAGAACTAGATTAAATTTAGATTTTCTGAATTTTATCTTAATTTGTGTAATAATGACCTAAATCCCTAGTTTTGATGGTAGGTTTGAACTACATATATCATGCACCAACATCGGAGATGATGGTCCCTCTAACTAACTAGCTGACATAAGATTTTTTTTGAATAAATGGACCATATATCCATTGATATGCCCCTTCATCAGTTAATGATTCCATTGGTGTTTCTTCATAGGCGCAGACCCTACGACACATGACTATACCCCCTCCCCCGTGTGTGGGTTTGCATCACTCTATCAATTTGTCGATTAACAATCATTGAAAGACATTCCTTCAGTTTACATTTTTCTTCCAGACCACCACTTTTCATAACTCTTATGAACCATCAATTTTCATAACTTTGCCAGTCCATCAATTTTCTTAAATCTGTCAAACCATCAATTTTCTCACTCAATCTTTCCATCAGTTGACAACCAATGGAAGATCAACATTTGCACATACCTTCTGATGGAAGGTTTCTACCCAACAAACAATGGACAATCTACTCTCAACAATTGAAGGAACTTAAGACTTCATCTTCTGATGGTTTTCCTAATGTATTGCCTACTGAACCTTCACCTACTAATAAAGTTATCGTGTTGCAAAACCCTTTGTCTATATCCCTCTATTGTATCTTCACCTCCATTACGGCTGAAGGTTCATCTACAGAGCATTTGGGGAGGGTTCCAAACCCTACCCTCTAGCTATAACTATAAGGCTACAACTTCCAAGATAAAGATCTTGATGCCTCTAGGATTCCATTTTCATTCCTCAACATCTAACTCGAAAAACCATCAGTCATTTCCATCGGTTGATGATTGTCAACCAGAAACCCTTCAAATTTCATTTTTGCCAAGAACCCAAGGTTTAGATATCTAGAAAGGTTGTTCTTTGGAGATTACTTCCATCAATTTTTGAACTCCACCACCATCGATCAACTGGTTCCTCCATCTTCTTAGGGATCCATTTTCCATCAGTGGAGGAATACAAGTCCACTAATTTTTTCCCCAACAAACATTATGGGTACGCCTTGATATTGTGTTGACTATCATCTCCCCCAATCTCAAAGATAGGAATCTAGACACCGTGGTTTCTCCTTCTTTGTGTAATAAGATGATGCCTTTCTTTTCTTCTTCTATTGTTAACTTTCTTGATGTTGTGATTAGAGAGTATTCCTCTCGTCAATGTGTGGGGAGTATCCCTGCTACTCAATTTTGTTCTATTTACTATATCAGTGACTACATGAACCTTTATATGTTCATAATAAATTATTTTCATGCTTTCATCCTTGAATGATCATCAAGGTTATATGTTTATCAGGTCATGTATGTAGATAACCTTGAACCTAGGATCTAGGATATTGATTGATTTCTGTTAAACACTTAATGACGATTTGTATAGGTTTTTTTTCTACGGTGATAGATGCTAAGATATCTAGGTAACATGGTGAAATACTTAGTGTATCTATCCTAGGAATTAATTATAATGCCACAAGGAGGATTTTCCTGACCTCAACATATTTTTTTAAATGCTTATTATGATAGAGTGAGAGAGTGAATGATAGGTAGCAGTGGTGAAATACATTCCACCCTAGTGATTTTATCATTGTTTAGTAAGCCTTTAATCTAGTATTTTCTATTGAAATCTTAGTGTGATCAAAGAACTATTGGTATGTATGCCCTAAGAGGCAATCATGGGATGATTGGTGGGATACATTTAGACTGATTTAATAAACGTCAAAGGCAAGCTTCCGATTCATTTTGGTTCAATGAGTTATGAGACAATGACAGAACAAATTGATTGTCTATAGAATGATAGTACTCAATGACGTATGCCTTCAAGTACATGACTTGAACGATGAGATCATATGGATGTTAAGAGTTTGTACATTCTTTTTATGTCCCTAGTCAGATGTCATTGTGGAAGGTTGATAGACATCAATGACACACAAGACTAGATTTTGTGTTGGTTGATGGCAAAATCTCACTAGTCATGATATAGTGATATCAAACCAAGCAAATATGTTTTTGTTAGAGAACAAGTGTATCAGACAAACCCACCATGAGAGTGACAAATGGAACCATGACTTGGTAGTCACAGTCAGCTATCATAGTGATGGTGGTGAGTGTGATTCTTTCACCTGAAATCACTACACTCAACAGATGACATTGGATACACTTTGACATCATCAAACACAGTCCTTAAATATAGATTGTTATAAAGGTGATGATTGGGTGACTTTGACACATGGGGCTTTTGAGGTGTGAGTGATTTATATGGGATTTGTCCCTCCTGAGGGAGTTTGATGTCCATGGCCACTTGATGAGTAGGACTGAGAAAGGCATGTACATACATGTGTGAATCAATATTGGATATTGATGTCACACATATCTCATCCAGTCTGCTCTGAGATCAAGGAAGTGAATGAACGTTGAAAGGATGACTGTTCCATGCCTTGAGTTCATTCGAGATATCAGTGATAAAGGAATTATTCATTCACTATAACACTAATCACATATTGTAGGATTGAAAGTTGTTCGCCAACTTTCCTTTTCACTTGAGTAGCACTGATGTGTGACTAGGCACCACTCTTTTCTTGTGAAGTAATAAGTGTTATGGACTTTCACTACCAATGTGAAATGGGCCAGTAGGGTCACACACAGAAGATTTTACCTGGAAGAGGAGTTTACCCATGAATGATGTTTAGATTGTTTACTAAATGTGTTTAGTAGTTCAATTAAACATTCAATCAATTGACTTGACTCAGAATCACCAAGTTCAAGTGTTGGAGTAATTAATTTGGGTGTCAGATTGATTGAGAACTTCATTGGCTGATTTCTGCACAACCTGGACTGCCGACAAACTGGTTCAAGTTGTTGAACCGATCACCTCAGGGTCAAGTGAGACAACCGGTTCAAGTGTTGAACCGATCGGTTCAGCTGGACCAAAGGAGCCAGTTTGGGAAAGTTAGGTTGGTGAGAAAATATTTCCGTTTCACTTGTACAATTCGATTGGGACAAGTATTGATCTTTGGATTAATTGTAAACAGAAAGAGGAAAGTCAATTGGGAACTGCTCTGGGAAGTGAAATGACTGATTCATGAATGAATTGATCAGTTCAGCTCCCCAAATGATCGGTTCTTGAAATGAACCATCAATTCAGTCCCCAAATGATTAGTTTGTTTGAAATGACTGGTTCACCTGTCAGAATGTATCAATTTGTGGAAATTCTAGACCCTTCTACTCCAACTTTAATCCCACATTGACTGGGGCTAAGAACCCTGAACCTGACCCCTCCTATATATAGAGGAATACTGGGGGCTTCTCAGATAGAACAACTCAGAACATCAGTTTCTCTACAAAGTTTTCCTCTCTAGTTGTGGTAACTGAGAGAGCCTAAGAAAGTGCTACCCGACTAGGGAGGCACAATGAGGGAAAAACAACTATAGGTCAACAACTGGTGGTGGGAGAGCATGTCTAGTATGCTAACAGAAGGGGATGACTCCTTCCAGTGTCTTATAGGAAAGGATGACTAGAGTTCCCGGTGGTCTGTGTGGACTACTACAGAGGCGGGAGAACTCTTCCGCTCAGAGGACAACCATGAATATGATAGTTTGGGGGCAACCAGGAGCTGTATAGACGTCATCTAAGATCGGAGGTGAAGACCACACTCGCTATGAGGTTACGTCATCGAGCAAGCCTCAGGACTAGATATGCCTCTACAAACCATCCTTCCTACTATATTAATGTTGACAAGATCTCTTTGGGTTCTGAGTTTGTAGAGAATTGTTTTTTGTTTCTATTGTCATCTCTCGATTTGTACCTTTCGAGGCATACTCGTTTTCTTTTGAACCCTTTTCAAAAGGAATTAAGGCGTAGGAGCAGCCAGAGGCACAAAGAAGTCTTGTGCTATTTACCAGTGAGTGGTATTATTGGACTGATCCTTTGGTGGGAAATGTTCTTCCTCCCCTAAAACACAACAATGGTATCTGAACCACGTCAACATTCTATACTTTAGGATAATCGATGTGATTAGTTTTTGGTTTGTCGCCTTTTATTTATCACATACGATGCAAATAATTAATTGGCTTTATACATGTCCTATATAAATCCACAAATCCCTACATATACATATATGATATTTTATATAAATGCATTCGATACACATTGCCCTTATACGGTTTATGTGGTGATTGTAGTGTGATTGTGGCCATAAACCTAAATCTATGTGTGGTTGATTGTTTTTGTTTGCATCTCGGTCTGCGCACTGATTCCCTACCTCCTATTCCTAATGTAACTCGAGATAAATCAAGATTCTTTCCTACCTTTGCTTCCCCCGAATGTAACTCGAGGTTTCCCAACACAATTTTAAATAAGATTAGTTTATTTCCTATTATAACAAAGAACAAAGGACACCTGGAGGATCGAGATGATCGTCTCAGGCGTGAGATGATTAGGTAGTGGACCAAGGTGGCCAGTTCCTAAAGTGAGACAAGTGGGTGACGACCTGAGGAGATGCACGATGACCGGTGAATCGATCGAATGGAGGCACCAGTCGATCGACTGGTGGCAACCAACTGACCGTCCTGATGGTGAGCCGATCAATCATGGAGATGAGTTTATCAAACCCATAACGGAAAAGCACAAAGTTCATCTTGTACAGGTTGCATGTGATGTGGACCTAGATGACTATGATTGCTCTTGGCTCGAGGAATCACATTAGGATGGCCATAATCATTGCTTTTATCATTTCACATGTTTTATGTGGGACATAGCATGTATATGATACATATTACATATTGTGGTGATTGGATATGTATATGTACGTATAAAACCAAATCCCTCAATAAATATTAAGTTTTTTATTGGGTAAGTTAGGAGGCAATCTTATTCACCCCACCCTCCCCTTGCGAGCACATCAAAATTCAAAGTACAACCACTAATTAAGCTATTAAAGTTAAAATTGATAGTACTACTACCATTACATGCATCCCTAACTAAGAGATCATGGATCTCAGAGGGGGTAGCTTAGTACACGTAGTACCTCTCGTTGTTTTTTTGGTGACTTTTCACCAGATGATCTGCTACTATATTGCAGCTTCTATTATTGAATTTAACTCTTCATCTGCTCGTCTACATCCTTTAAATTTTGTGCACGCTCTTCGCATAACATGGGTTATCCTTCAGGGGTGTGTGTATCATCTCTGCAGTGTTCTTGGAGTCAGTTTCAAACAAGGCCATCTCTATATCATTTGCGACTGTGATCTCCATAGCGGTCATGATGGCATGTAGTTCTACTTCAGTGACATCGGCTGTGCTGGCCTTAAGTGTTGCGCCTCCCCACCACTTACGCTCTTCATCTCTAGATACCACTGCAATGCTCGTGTTTTTGTTTTTGAAACTGCATCACTATTGAATTTTATTTCTCCTAGTTCCGGTCTTCTTTAGGTGCTGCTGACCAAGTTCAGATTACCTGCAGTTTCCTTTTCCCAGCACTCTAGCTGGTCTCGAACCTCTCTAATGTACCCCACCTACTGTTTTGGGTGAGTGACTTCATTGTCAAAGGCATGTTTGTTCCTACAAGACCATATGTGCCAACAAATAGTGAGATATAAGGTAATAGCATCCTCCTTTCTACTGAACAAAGAATTTAGCCACCCCTTTTCATCAGCTTCATGGATGAGGGATTGCATTTCGCTAACAGGTAGCAGCTCCTCCCAGACTTTTCTAGCATAGGTGCAGTCTGTGATCATGTGCAATATTGTCATGTTTGATTCTTCACATCTTGGGTAAAATATGCATGTGGCTATATGTCTCCTGATTCTAGTCGCATTAGTAAGAATTGATCTGTGCATCAGTGACCAAGCAAAGCTCTGTACCCTGGGAGATGCCTTCGCATTCCAAATCTCCCTCCACTTCCCTTCACTGAGAATTCATTTGCCTTCACAGATCTTGATATAAGCCGTCTTGGTAGAGTACTTACCGTTCTTGGTGTGCTCCCACATGAGGATATCCTCACCATCGTCATTTGAAGGTGGTTTCATTTTATTCAATTCATCAGTAATGTGTTTTGGGAACCAGTCCTAGATGAAACTTTCGTTCCACATCCCATTCAGATCGACCAAAGAACTAGCTTTTAGGTCATGGAGATCTGCGGGAATTGGTTTAGATGTATGGAACTTCAGCACGGGCCCTCCATACCACCATATATCCTCCCAAACTGACATGTTCATCCCATTCATTGGTATAGTATAGGAATTCACTTTGATTAATGGTTTTCCTACCACTATGGATTTCCCTATCCTTGAGAGATTACTCGATTTTCCCAATTGCCATCTTCTATAATGATCCTTTATACCTACGCATCAAAATGAATGACGATTATTCTTGATGTCCCAGGCATGTTTATACAAAAGTGCCAGATTCCAATATCTCCTCCCCCTCATACCCAAACCTCCTTCCATCTCGTTACAACAAACCTTGTCCCAGGCCACCAAGGCGAGCGAGTGTGTTTTGTGACACCCTCCCCAAATGAACCTCCTAATAGTACAATCAATTTTGTCACAAAGCTACCAAGGAAGAGCTAAAGTCTGCATTATATGTCAGAATGGCAACCAGAGTGGATTTAGCAAGGAAAATCCATCCTACTAATGACAAGCTCCTTGCTGACCAGGCATTAACTCTAGAGTTTATATTCTTCAAAACCTCATTATAGGTGTTCTTGTCTGTCCTTTTATGTAGAATAGGAACACCCAAGTATTTCCCCCAGTCCTGAGTAATCTGAAAGTCACTCATCTATTTGATTTTCCTCCTGATCGAACGGTCGACTTTTCTAGAAAAGAAGATCCTCGTCTTCGCCTGAGATACATATTGACCTGAGAGCTTTTGAAACATGTGAAAACAGTCAAGGATCACCTTCATTTGCCTAACATTGGCATGGGCAAAGAGGAGTAAATCATCTACAAAACAAACATGAGTTATACCTGGGCCCTTAGAACCCATCTTCACCGGCTTCCACATTCCGAGCATCACCTTCTGTTCAATAAGTTGGCTAAGCATTTCCATGAACAAAATGAATAAATATGGTGACAAGGGGGTCTCCCTACCTTAAGCCCCTACTCACTTTGAATGGTGTAGACAACTTATCATTCCAAGAGATCGATGTTTCACCTTATGTAATTGATGTCATGATATAGTTAATCAAATTCTGTGGAAGTTGGGCATGATGTAAAGTATCAAGAATGAACCCCCAAGACATCTGATCATATTCCTTGCTCAAATAATTTTTTATCGCCATAGTATGGGCTCCCTTCCTGTACTTCATCTTGTTAATCATCTCCTGCACAAGTAGGATAGTATCCGTGATTCTATGACCCAGAACAAAGCTTCTTTGGGCAGTGGATACCCACCCCAGGATGAGCAGTTTCAACCTTTCAACGACTAGTTTGGACGTTATCTTCAAAGATACACTATTAATAGAAATAGGTCTCAGGTGCTCGCATTTTATTGGAGTTGGAATATTCGATATCAGCACGATCATCGAGTTGCACAAGCCGGTCGGAATCACTCTAGAAAAAATCATGTTTTGGATCGTGAGGACTAGGCTTGGCCCAACGGTGTCCCAATTATGCTAAATGAAGGATGCAAACACCACATTTGGCCCCGGAGCCTTCACAAGGCTGACCGACTTCACAATGCTAAGAACCTCCTCTACCATTGGACACTCACCTAAAATTCAATGTTGATTGTGTTTGATCACAGCGAATGCCCCCGGAAACTCTATCTGGTCTGGTTGTGATCTATCCACTGGTTCTGTGAGCATCAATTTGAAATATCCCACAATCATGTTCATCAATTCCCCTTCATCAGTGATCTAATTTCCACTTGAATCCTTAAGCCTTGTGATCCAGTTTCTTCTCTTTCTCTGGTTAATCACATTGTGGAAGTACCTGGTATTTCTGTCTCCCTCCTTGAGCCACTCGACATGGATTTTATGTTTAAGGTCGTCCTCTGCATCTTTCAGAATAATATCCAGCTTTGTTTGCAAATGAAGACATAGCTCATCTGAGATTACATTGTAATGCTTCGGTAGCTCAGTTTGTAGAGAGTTGATATCTCTTATTAGTATGTCCTTCTTTTTTCTTTTCTCTACCTTGTGTCTCAATGGACAATGCCAATATTAGCTTCCTGTAATGTCGTCTCAAATGGCAGGTTCTGGTTCAAATTTGCTTTCAACATAGCCATGAAATTGCTGCTGCCCAACTAGGATGCCTTAGTAATGAATCTTGTCTTGGTTTGTAGTGCTGGTGGAAACTTAACCAACATCAGACAGTGGTCCAATCCAAGACTGGGTAAGTGCTCAACTACAACATTCGGGTACTCACTAATGAATCTACTATTAGCAGTAGCCCTGTAAAGTCTCTCTTATAAGAGCCCATGGAGAAACGTTAATCTCATTCCGAAGAACCTGAGATCAGAGAGATCCACTTCCATCAGTGTATTCTGAAATATAGTTGCCTCTGAGTAATTATATCTCCTGTTGCTACTCTTTTCTTTGGGGTCAGTTGTGGTGTTGAAATCACCTAGAGCGATGCACAGATCTACGACTAATTCCCCCATTCTGATCAAATGTTTCCATAGCAAGCTTCTGATACCGATATGGGGGCTAACATAGATGAAGGTGACTATGCACTCGTTATTAACTCTGCACGACACAAACTACATGTGACTATTTATGATCTCCACACTACACAGGTTTGCATTCCAACATACCTAAATACCACTCGAGTAACCTCTAGCTTCTACTCGATAGAAATTAGAGAACCCCAGTTGTTGTATGGTACTTGTGGCTTTGTCTTCGCTAAATGTTAAGTTTTAGATGCCTTCCAAAAATGACACACATGAAAAGCTTGATCGACCAAGTGTGGGCACACCCTAGCGTGGTGCACCATCTATCTCATGGAAGCATGAAGGATGGATATGTGGGTTGCCCTAGCATGGTGCATATTCATTGTGTTGGCTTTGGGTCGGACTTAACACGGTGACCTAGATAGGATCTAGAACCTTGAGGCATAAACGTGATCATGGCAAGGTGTTGTGCATGAAATCTTTCAAGAGTTGCATATGATGTAATTGGCAAGAGTTTCCTACCTGGAAGATCTAAGTTGTGGGTGACATCCCTAGCTGGTCCATGACTGAGTGGATTTCGGGATCTTGACCCACTAGAAGGTTGTACGTTGTATTCTTCCAAATTGATGGTGAGGGCTATGAATTTGAATAAAAATAGTGGGAGAAATAATTTATTAAAGTCCTAATTATATCGTAAAACTTTTTTTAAATCAATCAAATAAGTCATAAATGTGTTTTTGTACTAAATTGCATATATTTCCTTTTGTAGTACAAATGGCCACAAACAACAATCACTTCTCATTGTGATCGGTCCTTGAGAAGGAAAAGTTGAATGGGACTAACTTCCATGTCAGGTTTAGGACATTAAGAATTTTTCTCACTCAAGAGAGAAAGCTCTATGTCCTGGATACTCCAACTCCAAAGGAACCTGCTCCTACCGCACCAAAGGTAGAAAAGGATGCTTTTAAGAAGCACTCTGAAGATGCCATTGATGCAAAGTACTTGATGTTGTGATCTATGAACCACGAGTTGTAGAAACAACATGAGAACATGGACGTCATTGAGATGATTCATCATCTCAAAAACATGTATCAAGACCAAGCACATCATGAGAGATATGATGTCTCCAAGGCGCTGTTTAAGTGCATCATGATAAAAGGAGATACATTTTGTCCTCACACTCAAGATGATTGGGTATATGGAGAACCTGACGAGACTGGGATTTCCCCTATGCCAAGAGTTGGCTACTGACATGATACTGCAATCATTGCCAGAATCCTACAATCAGTTTGTGATGAACTACAACATCAACAACTTTGACAAGCCATTGTCAGAGTTGTTGGGCATGTTGAGGACAACCGAGGCATAGATGAAGAAGGACAAGCCTACATCTGTGATGTTGGTCAATAGAAAGAAAGGCAGGTCCAAGGGTAAGGGCAAGTGCAAAGCTAAGAAGGGTTCTGATGCTAGCCAGCAACCCAAGTCGTCTTCAGCTCTCAAGGCCAAGGGAGGCGTGACCAAGGGAGACAATTGTGACCATTGTTAAAACCCAGGACATTGGAAAAGGAATTGTCCTCTCTATTTGGAAGAACACAACAAGAAGAAGGAGGCGATGGACGTCTCCACCTGAAGGTATCATGAAATAAAGTTGTAACACTTTTGAGGTATATGATACCAAGATGTAAAGTGATAAGTAGTCATAAATGGGGCAAGTGTTTCCCCCATAGATAGGAATACTTTAGTCTATTTTCAGCCTTGAAGGCATGTAATAGAGTTATAAACTGCTATTTCATAATTACCAATAAATAGAAACACTTTATTCTTGCATATTGTGCGAAAAGGATGGCTATTAATAAAGTTGATGTTTCAATTTTAAAAGATGTGATCCTTTATTGAAATTCCTTCTTTATCTTGTGGTAGTATGCATAAGATAAAATGATACCTAAAAGTTATTGATAACTCAAACAAATAATTAGCATTATCATGGGAAATCGTTTCTAGTTCCATATTGATGGATAAAGCTAGACTCTTTTAGTTGTGGACAATTAAGAGGCATGAATATCTTGGACTTGATAAAAAAATCTTCACTAGTGTTAGTGGGAGAACGACTATCCTGATAGGTATAATACATATGATGTATTTACATACCTATTGGAGAAAATGCTAATACTTCAAGTGGTGTTTGGAGAAATACCAATGTGAATCTCTTGAAGTGTTCAAGAAGATCATGAATGAAGTAAAAATTTGGTAAAAGTAGTAATTCTTGATGTGATCAATGAATGAGATACTTAAACCAAATGTTTGAGAATCTTATGAGTGATTATGATAGTGTATCATAGAGAACTCATGATTAAGGCATAGTGATGTCTAAATAAAAAAGGAGTCATAATCTAACGAGTTAGAGGATGATTATCAAATAACTAAATTCTTCTGAAATAGAGAATACCTTACACTAATAAAGGATATCAAGAATCACATAGTGTTGTGAGTTCTCGAATTCCTTAACAGATACACCTCAAATATCTATATGATGAGTTGGTCATATGATGAGTCAACCATGTAAATGATATTGACGAACCCGATTTTGAGTTATGGTTTATGACCATTAGATCCTAAATGACTTCCATGTGAATCATAAGGTTTGACCTTGATGGTAGTACCCATTGGGATGAAACCCATAAGTACATATAAGTCTTAAGTGTTAAGACACATGGATGACATTTTGAGAAGGATCATGCTTGTTGATTGCAACTTAATGACTAAGAGATTTGGCATATGGATATTAAAACCACATTCCAATGAGGAATAAGACAAGGATGTGTACGTGACACAACCTATGAGGTTTATGAATCCATTAATGCAAATGAAGTCTATAAGTTACAATGGACTAATCAATGTGATTGATTGAGTACAACCAATTCAGAACTGGAGATATTTATTTTGATAATATGGTCAAATGGTTTGACTGATATGTGAAAGATAAAGAAGGGATTTGTGATTTAGTGGGAGCATATTTACATTCCACATGTTGATTAGAAATGAGATGTTCTATCATGGAATTCTTTGTGGAAATTACCTTTAGGGAAGAAAGAGACGTTTCCTATGTGATAGGAATAGAGACCTATAGAGATAGTTCTCAAAAAACCTCTTGACCTAGAAAAGAGAGAGCATACATTGGCAATCTGTACTAAAGGGTCCAGTATACATAGATTCAGTGGGAGAAAACTTGTCCATGTTACATGGAGTTAGTTCCCAGAGCCAAGTGTCCCAATTCTTATGAAGAATGGGAACACAAAGAATAGATATGGATCTATCATGTATGTAATAATCCCATTATCTTGCATGTATGGACATGGCAAGGATAAAATACATTTATCATCTTATATGAGGGCCATGAAAATATGATATGTTCATCTTGATAACTCGTATGTGGGACATGATGAGTGGATTTATGTCGAATTCCTATAAAGGTTACTAAAAAACAATGAGAACTTGATAAGTACTAGTTCTATGGAAATTAGGAAGGGTTCACTGTAAAGATTTACACTGATGCAAACATCTGAAAAGATAGAAAATTTATCGCAAAATATATATAGGATATATAAAAGTGAATGTGTGTTGAAAATTGGAAACGTTCCAATAAAGTCGTTTTAAAAGAATATGCCAAGTATCCATGTGTTAGAGAACAACAATGGATACTATATGGATCTGGAGTTCATAAAGATGAACTTATAGATATTTCAGTCATTGATGACAAGTAAGGAGTGCTTGGTCATGCAATGAGGCTAAAAGTTAGCAAAGCAATATTGGATTACATATTACGAGAACTACATCTCATACATATGACGCACAACGAAGAAATGTGAGACATGCAATAATACCGACTTAGGCAAAGTGTTTCCATAACTCACTACGTTAGCACTAGAGAACAATAACATGTGGGACATGTTTGAAGATCACTAAGAATATGATTCTAGGGTGATTGGCTGACAGTGCAAGTGGGAGTCTGTTGGTATGTATGCCCTAAGAGCCAATCATGGGATGATTGGTGGGATACATTTAGATTGATTTTGATAAACATCAAAGGCAAGCTTCCAATTCATTCTAGTTCAGTCAATTATGAGATAATGACAGAATAGATTGAATGTCTAGAGAATGACAATACTCAATGATGTATGCCTACAAGTACGCGACTTGAACGATTAGATCATACAAATGTTAAGAGTTTGTACATTATTTTTATGTCCCTAGTCAGATGTCACTATGGAAGGTTGATAGACAACAATGACACACAAGATTAGATTGTGTGTTGATTGATGACATACTCTAATTAGTCATGATATAGTGATATCAAAACAAGCACATATGTACTTGTTAGAGAACAAGTGTATCAGACAGACCCACTGTGAGAGTGACACATGGAACCATGACTTGGTAGAAATAGTCAAATCTCATATTGATGATGGCTAGTGTGATTCATTGACCTAAAATCACTACACTCAACACATGTCGTTGGGTACGCTTTGTCATCATCAAACGCTATCCTAAAATATAGATTGTTATAAAGGTGATGATTGGGTGACTTTGACACATGGGTCTTTTGAGGGGTGAGTCATAGATATGGGATTTGTCCCTCCTGAGGGAGTTTGATGTCCATGGCCATTTGATGAGTAGGAATGAGAAAGGGATGCACATGCATGTGTGAATCAATATGTGATATTGATGTCACTCATATCTCATCCAATCTGCTCTAATATCAAGGAAGTGAATGAACGTTGAATGTATGAGTGTTCCATGCCTTGAGTTCATTTAGGATATCAGTGACAAAGGAATTATACATTCACCATAACACAAGTCACAGATTGTAGGATTGAAAGTTTTTCTCCCAATTTCCTTTTCACTTGGGTAGCACTAATGTGCAACTACACATCGCTCTTTGCTTGTGAAGTCATAAGTGTCATGGACTTTCACTACCAATGTGAAATGGGCCAGCAGGGTCACACACGTAGGATTTAACATGGAAGAGGAGTTTTCCATGAATGATGTATAGATTTTTTACTAAATGTGTTTAGTACTTCAATTAAACATTCAATCAATTGACTTGACTCAGAATCACCAAGTTCAAGTGTTGGATTAACTGATGTGGGTGTTAGATTGATTGAGAACTGCATCGATTGATTTCTTCACAACCTGGACTGCCAACTGACCGGTTTAGTCTATTGAACTGATTGGCTCAGGGTCAAGTGAGATGACCAACTCAGATGTTGAACTGATCGGTTCAGCTGGACCAAATGAGCCAGTTTGGGAAAGTTTAGTTGGTGATAAAATATTTTTGTTTCACTTTCACAATTTGATTGGGAAAAGTATTGATCTTAGCATTAATTGGAACCAGAAAGAGGAAAGTCAATTGGGAACTACTATGGGAAGTGAAATGACCGATTCATGAATGAACTGATCAGTTTAGCTCCCCAAACGACCGGTTCATGAGATGAATCAATCGGTTCTGTCCCCAAATGATTGGTTCGTTTGAAACGACCGGTTCAGCTGCCGCAGTGTATCAATTCATGGAAATTCTAGACCCTTCTACTCCCACTTTAATCCTGCATTGACCGGGGATGAGAACCCTGACCTTGACCCCTCCTATATATAGAGGGGTACTAGGGGCTTCTCAGATAGAACTACTCAGAACATCAGTTGCTCTGCAAAGATTTCCTCTCTGGTTGTGGTAACCGAGAGAGCCCAAGCAAGTGCTACCTGACTAGGGAGGCACAATGAGGGAAATACAACTATAGGATGACAACTGGTGGTGGCCGAACACGCCAGTGACTAGTACGCCTTTAGAAGGGGACTACTCCTTCCAGTGTCCTATTGGACAGGACGACCGGAGTTCCTAGTTGTCCATGTGGACTACTACAAAGTTAGGAGATTTCTACTTCTCAGAGGACAACCGTCAATCCGAAAGTCCAGGTGTGACCAGGAGCTGCACAGACGTCATCCAAAAATGGAGGTGAAGACTTTGCTCACCATGAGGTTACATTGTCGAGCAAGCCTCGGGACAAGGTACGCCTCTACAAACCATCCTTACTACCGTATAGATGTTGACGAGATCTCTTTGGGTTCTGGGTTTGGGGAGAAATTTTTTTTGGTTTCCTCTACCATCTCTGCCTCCCCTAAAACCCAACAAGAACCAACCCACCTCTTATGATAAATATTAATTCTTTCCTAGTTAACATGACGAGAACTATTCTAAAATTTTTTGTGTTTTCAGTTTGACTTAGAACTATACTATCAAAAGATTTGTCCGCTTGAGGGTGGAATTATTTTACACTTAGTTAAGTTCAACTCTAGGGATTTCATCCCTAGTGAATTTTCTTGTGAAATAAAACTCCACATTAAATGGCTCTTATGTGGTGAAATATGATTTTATATGTTACCAGGTGAGTTTTATGATCGTCATATATTTATGTGGAGTGTACTATTTGGAATTATTTTTGACTCATTTTTTCTATTTGTTCATGTTAGGTTTGTCTAGGGATTTATCTTAATGATCAAATAGGGTTTGATCATGGGGACGGTCCCCATGCATAACTTCCCTTATTTCCTCCTTTTATGGGTGTTGTGCATTACCAAATAGGTCTTGGTGTTGAAGAGGAAGATGAATTAAGAGAGCCATAAACCTAGGAATATAATGGATATATTAAGGGATCCATGTTGTCGTTTGTAGTGGTCCTCTGTAGTAATTATATATACCCTTGTATTTTTAATACTAAACATGAAGTTAGGAACTATGTACTAAGAATAATGTCAAATTTGTTAGATTGTACTTTGCTAAACAATTACCATGTTCTATATCTCATACACTAATGAATTAAGATACATCTTTTTCATCATCTCCATTTGTGTGTTTTGTTTAAAATGTATTTATTCCTCTATAAGTAAGGAGTACACCACGTCTAGAGTTTTTCGACACTTTCATATACTTTTTCATTGACGTACTCCTTATGGTTTAACCCTCAACATCACAATCATGGATCATCATGCACCTTCTGAACAACATTATGAACGACTCTGAAAACTTTATTTCAACCTATAAATCATGACAGTTCTTGTCGTCGACCTATTCTAGATGCAAGAAAAAGGGGTTCCATATGGTGTTGATGATAACCTCCCAATTTGTGATGTTATCTTACTAGTTTTTTTCTTAGTTTTCCATACTATTTCTTAGATAAATTAGATAGAATAATTAACTTTCTGCTTTATCGTGAATATACCAATAAATTTATATTTTCCCCTTTATTCTTACGATAAAACAAAAAAAAGTTGCAAAAGAACTCAAACGGTCCCAAGACCGTATGAAGCCCAAACAGTCCCAAGACAGCATGAAGACCAAACGGTCCCCAGACCGAATGGAAGCCAAACGGTCCTAAGACCATATGAACCTAAACGGTCCCAAGACCGTATGGAACCCAAATGGTCCCAAGACCGTATGAAGGCCAAACAGTCCCAAGACCGTATGGAACCCAAACGGTCACAAGACCGTACGAAGGCCAAATGGTCCCAAGACCGTATGAAGGCCAAACGGTCCCAAGATTGCATGAAGACCAAATGGTCCCAAGACAGAATGGAAGACAAACTTTCCCAGGACCGTATGACCCCACACGATCCCAAGACCGAACGAAAGCCAAACAGTCTCCAAACCATTTGAATCCAAATAACTCAAGACCGTTTAAGACCCCTTTGGAGCCTATAAAGAGGACCCAAGGGGTCCTCATTAGGCATCAATTCTTGGATGTCCAGAGGCTACCCCTATCACTCCAAAGTTGTTCATCCTTCATCCTTCTCCCCAAGGATTCCAGTTCAAGATCCATATTCCATCCTCAAGCTACTTTCTCTCTCATCGACATAGAAGGTGGGAAGTGAAGGATTCTTCATCAAGGCAACCACGTAGTGTAAAGATAGTTGCTCTGCACTCCAAGTGGTCGACTTTCCTCCCTTCTACGTGGAGGTGATGCTTTCTTTCTCTCTTCCCGCCTCCTTCTTTGTTCTTTCCATGAGCGAGTAGTTCCATACATTTTTTCATTTTATACATTGTAATTCATGAGTTTACAATAGAAAAATACTATCTTTTCAGTTCAACATCAACCATTTAATGAATGCTAGTTGCTTGATCACCAACTTGTGTTATCAATTATCTACTTGTGTGAATTGTCTACGTTTGTACTTTTAGATTTGAATATCAACTGCATGTTGGTTCTTGATGTATGTAGTCACCATATGTCTGTTCAATATCTAGGAACGTTTCTCAAGGAGTGGAGTAAACTCACCTCCATCATTGTACTTCCATACTATGAAATCGAATCAGTTAACGTATGAAAAGTATAACCTTGATAGGTCAAGGAACACACTTTGTGAGGGGAGTGATGCAAAGTAGGTCACCATTCGTTTGGGGATGCCTGGCATTGCAATACTCCTACGTTACACATAGTTAGTTATCTGAAAGGAAGCTAAATCTACAAATATAAAAATTGTTTAGACCATTTTCTTTGCAAGCCATGTTATTATGATGTATGTTTTGATCCATGTGTAGTGGTGGTGAAACTTAGTCACATCCTAGTGGTTTCCCAAACATCATTTACAACCTCAAATTTACTTTTCTGCCATTCCCTTTACTTTGCACTTTAGTTTAATCATCAAATCATCTCTTCAATCTAAATATCAACTTTCAAGAAGATAAGTAGAATTATTACTTTTTCCATCTTGTTAAACTCTTAACAAGACCGTTGTCTCATGGATTCAACCCTTAACTGTACTACGATAAGAATTTCACGTATCTTAACATACATGGGTGTAGATCTTGTTATAGCAAACGAAAGGCTAAACTTAGAGACTTACTATCTCTAGGATTTTTAGTGGTGCACGGAACTCCATGTGAGTGGAGGCTCCATAAAAAATTGGCACCGTTTCTGGGGACAACGGAACATTTTAATTCCATTTGCCTACTTGCTAGTTGTTTATGATTTTACACTTTACCTTGATAATTACTTCATTTATCTTTTTGACCTCACCATTTCTCCGCACCATCTAAAGGTGTGTTTCTTCTTCTACTCAGGTAGAAAACATGTATGCAACCCTCACATAAGCCTTAGATTCTCTCCTGAACCAAAGTTTGACTCTGAGGTAGAACAAAGTTGCCACCGATGCATTAGACTCAACTGCCAATGAGCTAGACAGATGGATAAAGAACAACAACAAGCTGCCTTAGTGATGGAAAGAGTCAATGCAGCCTTAGAATCTCAGAGAGCACAACTCATTGCCGATACACGTGCTCAAATCCAAGCTGAAGTTCGAGCTGAAGAGCAAGCCCGCATCCAAGCTGAAAATGAGGCAGCCACAACATATGTTGAGCTTTTGATAAGGAATAAGCAACTTCGAGATTACGTTGTTCCTAAGAACTCTGAAGACAATCACCCAGTCCAGCCACCACTCATTAACGCTCCTAACTTTGAGATCTGAACACAATGGATCCAAATCATGCCAGGTATGTCATTCTCTGGAAGTGTTGGAGATGACTTCATGGATCACCTGAAGCAATTCAAGGCACTTTGCAGACTAGTACCGCAAGCCGGAGCTTCATTTGATGCAATCATGCTTCAAATTTTCCACTTCACCTTGTCAGGAAGGGCATTGAGCTAGTATAACTCGCTAGATGGGGAGCCAATCACCACCTGGGCTCCCTTGGAAGAAACGTTCCTAGAGAAGTTATTTCCTCCTTCACTGACTTACGAGATTAGAGGACAAATTAACCATTTTTCCCATCTCTCTGGGGAATCTCTAGCAAAATCATGGAAAACATTTAAAGAACTTTTTAGGAAGTGCGAACACCACGACATCTCACAACATCAGCTCATAGAAATGTTCTATAGAGGAGTCAATGATGATATTAAGAAGTTTTTAGATTCCTCATCTGGGGGAAATTTCATGCGAAAGAATTATGAAGATGCCTGGAAGATTGTCACACTCGGAGATGAGAACCAATCTAATTGGGGAATGCCATATTCTGGAGGAGATTTAAAAGTCTATAAATCTAAAGAATCTATGGCAATGAAAACCATCGTCGAAACCCTAAAAACCATAGCTCATAAACAGTAAGTCCTTGATACGTCATTTGGGGAGTATAATAGGAAGAAGAACTCACAAACCAACAAGTTAAAGCATCCACTAAGACTTACGAAGCCTGTCATGCATTTGACCACCCCACATTATCATGTGGCCTCCTATTCAATGTGATGATGGATTTACAGACTCCTCAACCTCAATTTGAACCGATTATTGAACATCCTAAGGATCAACCACCATAGCAGGTTAATTCTATTCATACTATACCTGGTCAGGCATATTATAATCCGTATAAACCAAGAAGCAACCCTGTGATTCAGTATGGGAATCCCGTGGGAATTGCCAAACCACAACACCAAACATAAGGTGGGTCTTTTAATAGACCACCGTCTGGATACCAGAGCAATTATAACCAAAACCAAGGGAATCATAGAAATGGGTTTCAAAGATTTGCTTTCCCAAGAAATCCTTCTGCATATTAACAATACATTCATCCTCTGTTGCACCCACAAGTGCAACAATCTCAGCTTCAACAACCGCATAATCAACAACCTTAGTTACCAGCACTTCAGCAGCTACAATCTCAGGGACGTCAACAACAAACTACACAACATCAATAAAAGAATGCTCCACCCCCACCTTTAGATGAGTTATCTATGATAAGGAAGATGTTGCAATCCCAACAAACCATGCTTGCAAACCAACAAGCTCAACAAAAAGCTGTAGAAACACAGTTGGTACAAATTGCAGTCCAGTTGAAACCTCCAATGGGAACTTTTGCTGGTCAGCCAGAAACAAATTCAAGACATGATCAACACATGCCAGAACAACTGAACGCAATCACCATAATGTCTGGCCGTGTCCTTAATGAAGCCACCAATGTTATTCAGGAAGATGAAGGTATAACTGAAGTCAACCCAATTGCAAGCACAGATCAAGAAACAAAAAAATATGTAGAGGCTGGGAAGGAAAAGGGAAAAGAGAAAGTTACCAAGGAACCAGAAGTCCCACCGTATAAGCCTAGGATACCCTACCCAGGTAGATTGAGAGAAACTAAATTGAACACTAGATTCCAGAAATTCAAGGAAGCTATGAAGAAGCTATATGTCGATATTCCATTCCTCGATGCTCTTTCTGAAATCCCAGCTTGATCTAAATACCTGAAGACCTTGTTATAAAAAAACATATGACCGGAGAACTTGAGACCGTCAAACTAGCCCAGACCACTTATGACATCATTCTCAACAAAATGCCAAAGAAGCAGAAGGACCCCGACTCCTTTGGAATCCAATGTTCTATCAGAAATACTTCTTGCAAGATAGGATTAGCTGATTTGGGGGCCAGCATATCCATTATGCTCTTCTCTATGTGTAAAAGATTGGGGTTTACCAATTTACTACCCACAACAATGACAATCAAACTTGATGATTCTACTATCACTAGACCTCTGGGGATTATTGAAGACATCTCGGTAAGGGTAGGGGAGAGATTCTTATGTACCTTGCGATTTTGTCATTATGGACATAAAGGAAGACTTGAGGTATCCGATAATATTTGGCAGACCCTTCCTTGCTACAGCCAAAGCACTAATCGATGTTGAAGCCAGTACAATCACCTTAAGACTAGGAAAGGAAGCCATTCAATTCAGAGTTTTTGACAGCTTGAAAGGTCCTAGCATCAACGAAGACGTTTTTCTTCTCGAGGCAATTGATAAAATGTCTCAGTTAAAGCAAGAATCCCCCAAACCATTTGATGATTTGGAGAATGTCTTAACAAATCCTGAAGCCGAATTCTCGACTAACAAACTAGTACAACAATATCTGCAATACCTAGGACATATTGAAGAAGTTCCAGAAGCTACCTTCAAGGAGTTGAAATCTATCACCACTTTGTATACCACTAAAGTGCCCAAAGCACCAGAAATGAAAACTGTACCAGTTGGACTCAAGCACGTCTTCCTTGATGAAGAAAAATTATGTCTAGTCATTATCAATTCTACCTTGATAGACGATCAGGAAGAAAGACTCCTCGTTGAGTTTTTTTTAGAATAAGTTAGGAGGCTCTTTTATTCAACCCGCCCTCCTCTTACAAGAAAAAATTGAGAATTTAATACATCATCTGCAAAAAACATAAACTTGGTAGGACTCCTACCATTACAGAGAGGGAAGAGGATAGGTTGACCCATAGGGTTGAGGGGAGGGTTTGTATAGGCACAACCCTTCTTATAATTTTTGAGATGGTGTTTAGCCAAAGCATCATCAAGATAAGTATTTTCTCTAGGGACATTAATAATGCGTGTATCTGGCAATCTATCAAGTATGTCATTCATGGATCTAAGACATGGGCAGAAGGATGGGTACTTACCCTCCATACTTTGAATAGCTTTAACGGCCTTGTAGCTATTTGTAATAACAATGACATCATGTGTATTTTCTTTTAGATAAACCTGTAGAGAAAAGTCGATTGCTCTTATTTCCACTTCAGTAACAAATATCACTCCAATACTGAGTGTCGCACCTCCACTCTACCTTCTTGTTTGATTAATTAGTGAAACTGCAATTGCTGCTTCTTTCCCGTTGACAGTAGCATCAACGATAAGCACCGCCTGCCCCTTCTGCAGATCTAGGACCTCGTCATGTTCCTCTTGGGGACCGATATTTGTTGTGCCTTTCATTCATTTTCCCTTTTCTATCTATTTGCAAAGTGTATCAATTTGGATCACTTGCCTCTCCATACTAGTGTAACCATTGTCGAACACTGTATTATTCCTTGCTTTCCATATGATCTGACATGTTATCATGAATTTTATTAAATCATCCTCTTTGCCTTGTATATTATTCATCAGCCATTCCTGGATGTTGGACACATGTGAATTATTGGCGACAAAATTAGTGTTAAGCTTGTTCCATATTTCCTTTGCAAATGGGCAGTGCCATAGAGTGTGGAGAGTATCCTCCTCTTGGTCATCACATCTGGGACAGATTGCACAATATGTGATGTTTCGTTGCTTCCGACGACTATTAGTCATGATCGCCTCATGGGCCACTAACCAGATGAAAGTCTTTATTTTGCTGGGCAGTTGGGAGTGACAAATGAGCAGCTAAAGATCATTCATAAGGTATTGGCATTCCCCATGAATAAGTTTGTAAGCTAAGGAAGTAGTATAGTAGCCACTTTCATCATGTAACCAGGTCCAATTATCATCCCCTTTCTCTTTGGCAGGTACAAGCATCTGTAAAATATGTTGCACACATTGTTCAGAAAGATAGCATTGTAGGAATCCTTTATCCCAGGTTCCTTCTAAGTTTCTTAGGCTAGCTACATTGAGGTCCAAGATGTCACTACTGATTGTCTTCGAGACTGTGGTTAAAAGTTCTTTACAGTCTGACACCCAATGATCAGTCCAAACCATCGTGCTATTGCCATCATTGATGATTTTCATAATGTTCTCCCTGATAAACTTCATTCTTGAATATATACTTCTCCATAAGGAAGTTGATCGGCATTTTTTTTTAATGTCGAAGTATTTATACTTATTGCTAAGGCCCATTGCTGAAATAGAATTCTTGATTGTCATGTATTTCCAGGAGTTTTTCCAGAGTAGGGCTTTGTTCCAATCAGACATCGACTTGATGCCCAACCCACCATTCCCCGTGCTGGTGCTAACTTTCTGCCAAGCGATGACCGACATCGGGTGGGTTTTATGACAACCACCCCAGATAAACTTATGGATAGTTTTATCGAGCTTTGAGCATATGGATATAGGAATACTTGCAGTTTGCATGACATAAGTGGGCAAAGAAGCAAGGACCAATTTATCTAGACAGATACGTCCTCTTAAGGACAGTGTTTTAGCTACCCATCCGTTAATCTAGGTCTCCATATTGTTAACTAAATAGGAATAGGTTTGTTTATTCCCCCTCTTGTGTAGTAATAGAACACCTAAGTATTTGCCAAGGTCAACTGTTTCCATGATGCCACTAGCTCTACAGATGGATGATCTGGTCGATCTACTGACAATCGAGGAGAAGAAGATTTTTGACTTTTCTATGGAGATCTGTTGACTTGAAGCTTCCTCAAATAATTTGAAAAATTGATTAATAATACTGATTTGTTTCATAGATGCTTTTGCTAAAACCACTATGTGATCTGCAAACATGATGTGGGAAAAATGCGGCCCCTTTTGTGAGATCTAGACTGGTTGCCACTTGTTTTCTTAAACATAACAGTGAATGAGCTGTGAGAGCCACTCCATACACAGTACAAATAAGTAAGGGGACAAAGGATCGCCTTGTCTGAGTCCCCTTGAGGTTTTGAAAGTCAGACAAGGTTTCACCATTTAAGATAATGTTCATCTCTCCAGCACCTAGAGAGTTCAAGATATATGATTTGATATTAGATGGCCAGTACATTTTATTCAATGTATGCTCGATGAACTTCCAGGACATGCGGTCATACACTTTAGAAAGATCGACATTAATGGCTATGTAGGGAGTACTTTGTTTCCTTCTCAAATTATGTATGATCTCCTGTGCTACTATAATGTTGTTTTCCATGCTTCTGCCTGGTATAAAACTAGATTGTTCCTGTGAGATCCATTTGGAGATGAACTTTTTCACTCTACTAACAACCACCTTGGATGCCCATTTTAAACAAACATTATTAAGTGTAATGGGCCTGAGCAAATTGCAGTTCACATGATGTTTGATTTTGGGAATCAGAACGATACTTGGATTACCTATAGAATTTGGTATATCATTATTATTGAGTAGGCTTCTGATGGTGATGAGCATAGAGATTCTTATTATCTTCCAATTTGCCTTTGTAAAATGCATATCCGTGCCATCCGGTCTTACCGCCTTGAAAGGATTAACTTCTTTGATAATTTTCCATATTTCATTTTCTGTAGTTGTTTCCCCAAGGTTCCTTAGATGCCGATTCGAAAGCTTTTTAAAATTTCTAGGAATGTTGTCCATAGATGATATGGATGGAAATCTAGTTTTAGTGAGAGATTCTGAAAATGGTCTGCCACCAGCGTCTTCAGTTCTTTTGTGTCGGATATCCACTCTCCTTGCTCGTTTTGCAGACTACTTCTATAATTGATTCTATGTCGTGTATTAATATATGTGTGATAGAATCTGGTATTGTTGTCCCCATGTACGATCCATTTTATGTGACTTCTTTGCTTCCAATCCTCCTCTTCTTTTAGATAGATGTCCTAGAGTTCACATTCAAGTTCCTGGCACTTGCAGTTACTTTTAGTATTATACCTACTTTCCATCTGTTGTTGGATTTGGGAGATGTTCGAGATGAGTTTTTGTTTAGTTTTTCCTTTGTTACGTCGATTAGTAGAATTCCATTTCATGATCGGTTTCTGAACATTTTCAAGGGCTTTATCAAATGACATTGAAGAATTCTAGCTTTGATGCAAAATATTTCTGAACTCATCCTATTGTTGCCAAGAGGCTAACGTTTTAAACCTTCTTTCTTGCCTCGGTTTACCAGAGCTAAGGATACCAATAGGATTGTGGTCCGATCCTATACGCGGTAGATTCACACAATTAAAGGTAGAATAACTATGAATCCATGCAGTGTTAGCCAGTGGTCTGTCAATCCACTCGTGGAGGAAGCCTTTTTTATAGGTGAATGTATGGCCCGTACTGCCATTATATGAAAGTCCTTCTTGCATAATAGGATTGGCGAATCTGTTAGCTTCGTTGAGATTGAACCTGTCACTGCCCAACTTCTCATCCAGATTTAGCATGCAGTTGAAGTCTCCTAGAACAATCCAGGGTGAGGAGTTATTTTGTCCAAGTCGTTTAGGGTGTTCCTACATGATAGGTCTGCCTCTCGGGCTGGGCGAGGCATAGATGAAAGTGCATAGTCTTATTATCGACACAACAGTGGATTATGAATTTGTAGAATTTGAACATGGCAATCGTCTTCATTCCACAACACCCATATGCCTCCCAAGAAGCCATTGGCTTCTACTCTATGGGAGATAGAGAAACCTAAGTCAATAATAACATTTTGAGCTTCTGTTCCAGAAATGCAAGGTTCGAATATAGAAACAATTTTGATGTTATGCTTGACCACATGTTGTTTGAGGAAGAGCCTAGCTTTCTTTTTGCTGGCACCTCTAATATTCCATGCGAGTGTATTAATCATAAGACTAGTTTAACGGTAAGAGATGGATTACTTAGGAGTTCCCAAACTCCCTTCACTCACCTCTATTCCTCTTCTTGGTCTGCTGCGAGTGATATAAGGATGGTTTTTCTCTGGGCTGTTGCTGCCCGGATGATTATTCTTTTCTTTATCCTTCCTTCCGGATTGCAATGCCTTCTTGTTCATCCCCTCATTTTCTTCATTTATATCACTAACTTCTTCTACTATTTCCAGGGCGGCTGGTGTAGCTTTATCAGGTTTATCTTGGGTGCCTTCCTCTGGTCTGCCCATGATGACTTCATTTCCTACTGGTTTCACTGTTGTATGTGAAGAGCTTGGTGTTTCTCTGAAATCTCCATCCAGCCCGACTTGGCGAGAAACTTCAGGTGCAAGTGTGGTTTGAGGGGTTTTCTTAGATGATACATCCACATCCTTGTTGCATCTCTGTTTCTTTCTCCATACCTTTGGCCCACATCCATCTTCTTGGTTATGCTGCTATGTGGGTTCTACAATACTTCCTTCAGCAACTTTGAGATTTCCATCCTCACCCTCCTCGAGAACTTGATACTTATTTTGTTGTGTCGAGTCTTTGTTCAGATTATTCTTTGGATTCTATTTGCTTCATTGTGGTCTTTGTGCTATCACATTTCTCCCATAATACACCTGCCATTTCTCCTCATCTTCCAACCAGCAGACCCCTACCACATCTTCTATAGGGATATTATTAGGTTTCTCTGGTTGTTTGCCCAGTCCATTGTAGTCTTCAACATCATGACCCAATTTACCACATATAAGGCAAATGTTCGGAAGGGATTCATATTTGATTTTATACTCACAACCATTGATAAGGATTGCTGGCTGGATAGATTTGGTTGTTTCAATCTCAATGGAGAGCCTGGCAGACCTATTCCTGGTTCGGTTGATAGAGTGATTATCTACCCGCACTAGTCATCCCAGAGCATGTCCAATACGATTAAACATCTCTCTATTATAGTAATGGATCGGTAGGCCAACTACACAAACCCATGTCATAATATGCGGAAGCCCCTTGGTGGGTTCAAAGTATCCGTCCCACGGCCATACTACCAGGCAACATGCCAAATAGAGACCATGGCCCCTTCGTCAAATGACCGACCTAATAGGAATAAATCCATCCATGTGCATGCACAAATTACCCATGGTAGAAGAGTTTAAACCATCACGGGATCACCAGAGAAAACTAAACATGAATCTTAAAGAGGTAGTTCTCCTCAAGGTCCTTAAAATCCTAAAAGCAGGTATCATTTATCCGATTTCTGATTCTCAATGGGTTAGTCCAGTCCAAGTGGTTCCTAAAAGGGGGAAGCCAATGTCCTTTTGAATGATAAAAATGAATTGGTACCCACAAGGACTGTTACTGGATGGAGAATGTGCATCGATTACAGGAAACTAAACAAGGCAATAAGAAAAGATCACCTCCCTCTACCTTTCCTTGATGAAGTCCTTGAACGTCTAGCCCATCAAATGTTCTTTTGCTATCTGGATGTCTATTCAAGATTTTACCAAATTCCGATCCACCCAGAAGATCAAGAAAAAACAACTTTTACCTGCCCCTTCACAACCTATGCCTTCAGAAAGATGCCCTTTGGGCTATGCAATGTACCTACAACGTTCCAGTGGTGTATGTTCTCCATCTTTACAGGGCTAATTGAATCCATCATGGAACTTTTCATGGATGACTTTTCAGTTTATGGAGATTCTTTTGAAACATGTCTACTTAATCTCAACAAGGTACTACAAAGATGCAAGGAAACAAATCTAATCCTTAATTGGAAAAAATGTCACTTTATGGTGATAGAAGGTGTTGTCCATGGGCACCGGGTAAGTGAACGAGGGATTGAAGTAAACCAGGAAAAAATAGATGTCATTTCAAAATTTTCACCACCAAAAGACAACAGAGGGGTCCGGGCATTCCTAGGCCATTCCAGATTTTATCGAAGATTCATCAAAGAATTTTCAAAAATAGCAAAGCCCATGACTCACTTGTTGACCAAAGATGTGGATTTTAATTTAGATCAAGAATTCTTACACCGTTTTAGGACTTTAAAGAATGCCCTAGTTTCTGCACCTATACTAAGAGCCCTTGACTGGTCACAACCCTTCGAGATAATGTGTGACACTAGCGACTATGTTATTGGGGCAATATTAGGATAGAGAATAGATAAGAAACCCTATGTGATATACTATGCATAAAAATGCTTGATGAAGCCCAAAAGAACTACACAACTATAGAAAAAGAGTTCTTGGAAATCATCTACGCTTTTGAAAAATTCCATTCTTATCTAATCAGATCAAAAGTCATAGTATACAAAGACCATTCCTCAATAAGATATCTGATCCAGAAACAAGATGCAAAACCCAGACTTATTCACCGGGTGTTGATGCTTCAAGAATTTGATTTGGAAATAAAAGATAAAAGTGGGGTAGAAAATGTCGTCACCGACCACTAAAGTCGTATTGAGCCTCAGGACAAAGACAATATACCTATCTGATACTCTCTACCCGATGATCAACTCATGAAATTCACCACTAGATTTCCTTGGTACGCCGATATAGTAAACTATCTGGCTACAGGAATTGTCCACCCCGCTGCCTCCTACCACGACAGAAAGAAATTTCTTCATGACGTCAAGCAATACTTTTGGGATGAACCATATCTTTTCCTCTTATGAACTAATGGATTATTCTGCCGCTGTCTCCCTGAAGAAGAAATTATTCCAGTCTTAGAACACTGTCATTCTGGCCCCACTGGAGGGCAAATGAGTTCACAGAAGACCGCCCTTAAAGTCCTACATACAGGATTCTTCTGGCCAACAATAGCGAAGGATGCCCATGAATTTGTGCAATCTTGCAATAAATGTCAATTGTCTGGAGGGATATCAAAATGAAATGAAATCCCACTAAATTTGTGGCAAGAGATCGAACTTTTTGATGTATGGGGAGTGGACTATATGGGTCCATTTCCCTCATCTTATGGATTCTCTTATATTTTGGTTGATGTGGACTATGTTTCCAAATGGGTAGAAGCTATACCCACTGGATCTTGTGACTCTATGCCTGTGATTAAGCTGTTCAAGGATATCTTTTGCAAAGATATGGAGTAAAACATAAGGTCGCTACGCCTTATCATCCACAGACTAGCAGCCAAGTTGATGTTTCAAATAGACAATTGAAGGCTATCTTGGAGAAAATTGTCAACATAAACCGCACAGATTGGTCTACTAAACTTCATGATGCTCTCTGGGCATATCATATTGCTTACAAAACACCAATAGGAACAACACCATTTCATTTGGTGAATGGGAAGTCATTCCATCTCCCAGTCAGATTGGAACACAAAGCTTGGTGGGCCATTAAACAATTGAATTTTGATTTCAAAAGTGCCAGTGAATACAAACAAATTCAATTACAAGAACGAGAGGAACTACAAATAACTGCTTATCAAAGTGCAAGGATTTACAAAGAACAAACCAAGATGTGGCACGATGGACACCTTAAGAGGAAAGATATCATTGTCAGAAATAAAGTCCTTTTTAATTCCAGACTCAAAATGTTTCCCGAGAAACTCCGCACAAAATGGTCTGAGCCATTCACCATCAAGCACATCTACCCAACTGGAGCTCTAATCATTTTCGATGATAATGGAGGAGAAAGAACTATTAATGGTCATAGACTAAAGAAATACTATACTCCAGCCGATAAAACTCAAAGACAAACCATTGAGATTCATGATCCAACTCCATCAACCTAACAAAACCAGAACTTCGTCGAGCCAGCGACGTAAAACCAAAGCGCTACTTGGGAGGCAACCCAAGAACTCAGTATCACTTTCCCATTTTATTTTGCTTAGTTTTGACAATTTTCTATTTTTCTTAACTACTTATTTTAAACCTATCATCTATATTTAGAAAATATAAAAATTTACATAAGCAACTAAAACAAATATAAAAATATAAAAACCAAAAACCAAAATAATTTTATCCAAAAAGTTTTGAAACTATTTGGACTGAAACGATCTCAAAACCGTTTGATCCAAACTGTCTCAAAACCGTTTGGACCCAAACAGTCTCGAAACTGTTTGGACCCAAACGATCTCGAAACTGTTTGGACCCAAACGGTCTCAAAACCGTTTGCTAATGAGAATTTGTACCACCACCCCTCCTTTTCCTATAAATATCACCCACCCCCTCCCTTTTTCTTTCGCTCAGTTTCTCAAAATTTCTCTCTCACACAATTCATGTTACATTCCTCCTTGTTCTCCTGCTCCTGCGTGATTTCCACCACTATCACCTCTGGCGCTCTCTCTTTGCGTTGTTCTGTTCCACGTTCACCACTGTCTCCGTGACCTTTCGTGGACACTGCACTATGCTTCTCCGTTGTTTCACTCTCTTCACCACTAGCAGCAAGGTAGACTACAGAAATTGTTGTTGTCACCTTCATTGCAGATGCTACACCATGTTTCGCCTCCTTCTTTTCATCGCCACCATTATCATTGCTGCCACTGCTATTGCCGCCACCGATGCCTACGTCGCCGGTGCCATTTGCACCATTTTTCACCACCGCTTTAGTCGCTCACTGCCTCTTCCACTTCACCTTCCTAATGGTTTTATCTCATATGATCTTGAACCCAAACGGTCTTGCAAACCGTTTGGTACAAAAACCGTTTGAACCCAAACGGTTCGAAAACGTTTGGACCCAAATGGTCGTGAAATCGTTTGGACCCAAACGGCCGTAGAACCGTTTGGCCCAAAAAGTTTTTACATTTTTTGGAACTAAACGGTCCTAAAACCATTTGGAACTAAATGGTTCTGAAACCGTTTGGACCCAAACAGTCAACAAAACTGTTTGGTTCTTTCAAAACCTAAAAAAATAATGAAATTTACACAATGTTGCATTTTCTTTTCATAAATCTATTTTCTTTACAATTTCAATCTAACATACATGATCTCTTGTTCAAATTTTCTAGAATGGAATCACCAGTAAAAGATGTTGTTGACTCTCGCGAAGAGCTCCTAGCACGTCGCTCCAAGCTTCATCGCATCCTTGACATATGCAAACAAATTGGAAAGACTTCATCAAAAGTTTACTTGCCCAAGGTCATCCTTGTAGTTCAGCGAGTCAACAAATGTTGAGTAGACTATCCAATTGAAGAGGTCGAAAGAGATTTCCTCCACCGACGAAGGCTCGGAATACGAACCAAATTCTGAGGAGGAATCCCCGGACACCAACTCCAAGGGCAAAAGGAAGGCCCAAGAGTCTACCGTAGAACAACCAACCAAGAAATGGGCACGGAAGCAAGTCCAACCCTCTACTGCGAGAGAACAAATCCTGGCAGGATATGCGACCCCTACTGCTACCTTTCCTGCTACCACCACCGCAGAACCAACATTAGTTGATATGTATATCTAAAACCTCATGGCTGGTGACAAAGTACTGCGACCAACAAAGTATGGCTGCTCCAACGTACTAAAGAAGATGGGAATCTATGACAGATTTCTCGCCTTGCTCGACAACCCAAATCTATCAAAACTCTTCTTTATCGTAGAAAATTCTTATGTTGAGCCCACGACAGAGTTCTTCACATACCTCAACAAAGAAACTGTGGACACAAAGGATAAATGGAAAGACAGAGGTGATCGTAGGTTGGTAACCTCACTTTTTGGAAACAAAGTTGTCCTGACTGAGAACACATTGAATCATATCTTCATCGACAACCAGGATCAACTGAAGAAGGCTAAAGACGTAGGCCTGGACCACTCCCAGCTCAACAGGCACACCTTTTGGAAGTCTTTGACGGGGATTCCAACCTACAAGGCAAAGACCTGCAAGGCCTCTAACATACATTCTATCTTGGTGTGCACTATGTACAAAATCATTACAGGCGCCATTTTCCCCAGGACAGAGAGTGGGAAAATTATTATTTCCGATCTCTTTATCCTATGGTCCATTCTTAAAGGGTTTTCGGTCAACTTCGGACGACATCTGATACATAAGCACTCAGCTTACACCCTTGGAAAAGAAATTTGCATGGGGGGCTACATAACATCAATCTTGAAATACCTCAAGATGGACTGACCACTCCCAAAATGCACTGTAATAAAGGGTGACATCCTTACAAATGAGCAGAATTTAAAGAACTCATATATCATAAAGGAGAATGATTCCAAACTTCATTATATATTCTCCCCAACTATAAATGCTTCTTGGATACTACTACTGCTTCCAGAACTGCATGACTATGACAAAGAACAACTTCTCTTCATTGATGAGGAGCTTTCCAACCTCCTAGCTTCGGTCGAAGAAAATGAGAAAAAAGCAAAGACATGGCAGATAGAGCATAGCGTCACATCCCTAGCAAGAAGACCAATGAAAATACCAGTAACACAAATTTCAAAGTTACGCATACAACAACAACAACAGTCAGGGGTGTCCACATCAAAGATCAACCTAGAGGCAGACCCACCACATAGTGCTGAGAACATAGTACACCCAACACCAGAACCCTTCATCTTTGATCTGGATGTTGGGCTTACCTCTACAAACACCCCCACCACACTACCACCCTCAACCATTCTACCATCCACCACTTTTCCACCATTTTCTGCAATAAAGCCCACCACAATTTCTTTCTCCACAATCGCAACTTCACCCGCATCTTTTGCCTCACTCATTTTCTCTTTGGGCGTCCCATTCTCCATCTCAACGCCCGATCTCACCTTCACTTTAACCACTTTCACCTCAACATTTTCGATCCCACCTTTTTCACCCAGGATGTCACCACCCTTCTCATCCGCCACCACCCTGACACCATTGGTGACTCCATCTACAGTCACCATGCAATTCATGGGTCCATCAATAGTGTCTCTTTCGCAAGGAACTACCACCTTTTGACCTTGACCCCAGCCATCCCACCCATCCATCTCTGGGGTCCCCTTTTCACAAGTTAGTGAGGAATTCAAACGTCAATTTGATGCCATTCGAAACCTCCTCACCGACCCTTCTAACATATTACAATCCATTTTTTCCTGTGTGTAGGGGCTTGCTACGCATGTCTCCAATATCGATGAGCGGAACCACACCTTACCAAGCATCCTCTAAAGCATTCAACAAAGGTGGGAAGCAGTGGCTAAGCAAGTCCACTACATCGATGACAACTTAAAACACCTACCAGAGTTGGTACTTGGGATGAAAGGCCAGCAAGAAGCGTTGGCTCAGCAAGTTGACAGGGTCTCTAAGAAATTTCAACCTTTGCCTGAGACCCTCTGTGAGCTTCAACAATAACAAACTGCCCTAAGCACGTGCTTGGATGACATCAACTGCAACCTCATGAAGCTCATTCGCCGCCAAGAGGATGAATCAATCGATGAAATCAATCATCTACGTGCATAAGTAATAGATCTCTCAGCAAAACTCCTCTCTGCCGAAGCAAGATATACTAATCTTAAAGAAAGCCACGATGCACTGCTCGAAACCTACGGGCACGTACAAGTGACACTGGATGAAATACAAACTATCCATCGGCAGTGCAAGAAAACATTAATCAAGAAGATAAAAGATAAGGCAGTAGATGATGATGAAGATGAAAGCGAGGATGATGATGAGGATTCAGATTCCTCAGCCGACTCCAACGATGACAACTCCTCCTCAGACGATCAACCCGACGACCCAAGCAATGCTGTGGAGGGCACCAAGATGAGGGTCAGAACCTACAAAGAAGGAAAACAATAGAGACCACCAAGAAGGTGGAATCAAAGATACCAAGTCCCCTGATAATAATGACAATGTAATGATGTCATATGTGGATCAATTCTTTAACTTATCAACTATGGGATCCCTAGGGGACGTTGCAAACAAAGCCACTTTTGCTGAGGTTGAACAATGCATAATGGAAACTGGCATTAGCCCACCCACATCAGCCATTCATCAACATTCTCCACCACTCCCCCCAGAACAGGAGGAATCTGATAGAGTGAGTCTTGACACAAATGATAGACTCAACTCTGGAGATGACTCTGTAAAAGTTGAAGATTTGCTTCAACTTTTGGATGATAGCGAGCATACTTCACTTCCTCAACCACAAGACCTTCCCCCCCACCACCTCTACCTAACAAAATGCATGACCTAGACATGGCGGCCATCTCTACATTATATGTTCATGGCATCTTCATTTTGAACACTATTGTAGACGATGTCAAGAATTGGGGGGACATCATCTACAACAATAAAAAGACAAAGAACAAGTTGAAATGAGAAGACTTATGTATCCTCTTCGACCACAATCGACGGTGAATATGTTTGTCTTCCGTGTCCTCCTTACCAACTCTATTGAGGAATTATGGAGACCAAAAAAGTTGTAGCCTACTTTCAACGCTTCACCTACTCTATCCTTAAGCTTATTACATACGGACTTACGGGAAAAGTCCATTGAGTGGTTCTGAACTGGCCTTGCATGAAAGGCACGCTACATTTTAGTGCCCTTTAGAGTTTCCAACCACTGGCTACTAATGATTGTCGACACTGAGGCCCGCGACGCTAAGATGTAAAACTTCTACGCCTGTGAGCTAAAGGTTGGACACATTAACATTTCTGGTTTAGAAGCTGGAGAAGCATGATGCATTCCTTTCCAACTTCTCAAAGTAATATGGGCTGCCTACCCATCTCTTCGACATGGTTGGAACCAACCTTGGTTCCAAATCATCAACCCAACAGTCCAAATACTAGAAGGTTCAGGGGATTGCTCTTTCTGTACTATAAGATTCATAGAAGCACTCAATAGACAAATCCCCTTTACCGAGTTAGCCACAGAGGATATACACTCTCTATGAGCACATTATCCCAATGAGCTTATCTGTGACAGACGGTTATTCAAGGACCAAACTATTATATAAGACGACGTCCCTCGATACCTTTTTTCTACTATCCAACGTCCGCAAAAACATCCATACAAAACAATTCTAAAGGAGTTAGAGAAAAAGCAACAAAAGACCGCTAAGGTCCCATAACAACGCTAATGGGACCCTTATACTTTCGATATGGTGGATGACAGGGGTGACATTGATTTGTTAACCGGGGCCACCATCAACATATTATCCCAACCAATGGTACCTCTATCTGCCATACAACCAACATTTCCCAACTTCGACCTTGCTTCATGCAAGAGTTTGTCTGATAATGAACTCATTTTTATCATGTCTCGGCTTTATGCAGAGAAAGATGAGCTTGTTTTCCTCAAAGGGAACATCCTAGTAATGGTAGATTCACTCCGTGAAATTGTACAGATGAAAGGTTCTTTATCTGTGAGTTGGATGACTGCATACCAATTTCTCCTCACACGGGACCAACCTATAGTTTATATGGAGTCAGCATACATGAATGATGATCTACTAGGGTCAAAAAACTTTGGAACCATAGAGGCACTTGTCTCATATATTCAACATACAACTCCAAAGTTCATCATGCTTCCTTTTCTGCACTCTGAGCACTGGATGCTACTGGAAACAAACCTACATGAAGGAATGACAATCATCTACAATATTTCCAACAACCAGGTTGATCCAAACCAAAAATAGTATGATGTGACAGCAAAGACACCCACAGAGGAAGTGGTGAAGGACTGTGCCAAATGACTACATGATCTTCTTAGCAAGCACACAATGGCGTACAACATTGATCATTTTCACTACCCAACCTTCAGCCACAGATGTCCCCAGCAGATTAGAGAATCTAACAACTGTGGTTTCCACATCCTTTACTGGATGTATACCCTTACTATCCTCGGTAAGCACGTGGAGGACATGAAGGACATGGATTATCACGCTTTACGTGGAAAGTTTGTAGTTAATCTCCTATGATCATATGGAGAAAACAAGGGATTAACAGAACTGTGATACCCTTGCCCATGTACTTCTCAACCTATCACCCTAACACTCTGAGGACAAAGTGGATGATAAGTTAGGGGGGTACACTGGGCAAGGGTGAGGTATTATTTTCAAACCATCTACTCTCCACTCTTTCTTTTACTTTCGTACAATTTCTTTTCTTTTTCTGACAATTAGTTGTTCTTATAATTTCTTTGATAGAATAACTATTGTACATAAGTAAACATTTGTTTTGGAAAAGGGACACCTCTATCTAAATTAGATAAAGAGAGAAGTCCTCAGAAGAAATTAAATAAGTAGCATCTAGGCATGTAATGGCGAATTAATAAATCACTTTAATACTTGATTCCCATACTTTTGCTTCAATTCTATATCAGACTCTCGACAGACTAGCATCGTGGCCAAAACAAGCCTAACGCTCTCAAGGGCGAGAGGGAACCAGGCAAAATCCAAGTAAAGGAACCTCGTAGGTGGACCACCAAGTATAAAAATCGAAACAAGTACATGTCAGGAAACTCCAAGGAACAATTTTCTTCTTTTCAAAAAGAGGCTTGGCAACCCAAATAAAATCCATAAAATACCCTATTCCTAAACTTGTGAGCATATGAATAAAAGGCAGAGTGTTGAATAAAAATATGAGAGTTGTGCCATGCATAAAGACCTATATAAAGAGCGAATAAAGGTCTTTCCCGGCCGGTACATTCAACTGCCCTCAAAAAGGCAGATGTGTCATGCCTGGTAGTGAGATCCTAAGGAATCCAAATATATGGAAGCTGATAAAGGTCTCGCCCAGCCAGTACATTCAGGTGCCCTCGCAAAGGTAGATGTGTCGTGCCCAGTAGTGAGGTCCTAAAAGTATAGATAAACCCTCCCCCCTTCGAAGGGGGAATTACACAACAAGCCTTCAAGCCAACCCTTGTACCCATCTTAGCTTCTGGTAGGATCTACAAAGAAGTATAAAAATTCTTATAGTCAAAGACATGCACATAATGCGATTAAGGAAAAGGTGGTCCCAATGTGAGTTACGCGACACGGAAGAAACCTGAGATCCATGCAACTCCCGATACTTGAAAAAGTTACTGTAAGTAGAAGACCCAATAAGATCATGGGAGATCTCTAGTTTAGAATTGAAGCAAGAATATGGAAATCTGTACTAAATAAAATCGCCTTGCCACTACATGCCTTAGCTCTATCTAACTTGAGGACAAGCTAGACTCTAAGTTGGGGGGGGGTGATGACCTCCCATTTTGTGATGTTATCTTACTAGTTTTTTCTTAGTTTTCCATACTCTTTCTTAGATAAATTAGATAGAATAATTAACTTTCCACTTTATCGTAAATATACAACCAAACTGATATTTTCCCCTTTCCTCTTACAGAAAAACACAAAAAATTGCAAAAGAACTCAAACGGTCCCAAGACCGTATGAAGGCCAAATGGTCCCAAGACTGCATGAAGACCAAATGGTCCCCAGACTGAATGGAAGCCAAACGGTCCCCAGAACGAATGGAAGCCAAACAGTTCTAAGACCGTATGAACCCAAACGGTCCCAAGACCGTATGAAGGTCAAACTATCCCAAGACTGTATGAAGGCCAAACATTCCCAAGACCGTAGGGAACCCAAACGGTCCCAACACCATATGAAGGTCAATCGGTCGCAAGACTATATGAAGGAAAAACGGTCCCAAGACCGTATAAAGGCCAACCAGTCCCAAGACCATATGGAACCCAAACGGTCCCAAGACCACATGAAGACTAAATGGTCCCAAGACCAAATGGAAGCCAAACGATCCCAAGACCGTTTGACCCCACACAATCCCAAGACCGAACGAAAGCCAAACGGTCTCCAAACTGTTTGAATCCAAATAACTCAAGATCGTTTAAGACCCCTTTGGAGCCTATAAATAGGACCCAAGGGATCCTCATTACGCATCAATTCTTGGACATCCAGAGGCTGCCCTAATCACTCCAGAGTTGTTCTTCCTGCATCCTTCGCCCCAAGGCTTCCGGTTCAAGATCCATATTCCATCCTCAAGATACTTCCTTTCTCATCGACATAGAAGGTGGGAAGTGAAGGATTCTTCATCAAGGCAACCACGTGGTGTGAAGATAGTTGCTCTCTACTCCAAGGGGTCGACCTTCCTCCCTCCTACGTGGAGATGATGCTTTCTTTCTCTCTTCCTGCCTCCTTCTTTGTTCTTGCCATGAGCGAGTAGTCCCATACACTAGGGTGTGGGGAGTATCCCCTCTACCCATGTTTTCATTTCATACATTGTAATTCATGAGTTTGCAATAGAAAAATACTATCTTTTCAATTCAACATCAATCATTTAATGAATGCTAGTTGCTTGATCACCAACTTGTGTTATCTATTATCTACTAGTGTGAATTGTCTACGTTTGTACTTTTAGATTTGAATATCAACTGCATGTTGGTTCTTGATGTATGTAGTCACCCTATGTCTGTTCAGTATCTAGGAATGTTTCTCAAGGAGTGGAGTAGACTCACCTCCATCATTGTACTTCCATACTATTAAATGGAATCCGTTGTCATATGAAAAGTATAACCTTGACATGTCGAGGAACAAACATTGTTAGGGGAGTGATGCAAAGTAGGTGACCATTCGTTTGGGGATGGATGGCATTGCAATACTCCCGCGTTTCTCATAGTTTGTTATCTGAAAGGAAGCTAAATCTACAAGGATACTAACGGTTTAGACCCTTTTCTTTGCAATCCATGTTACTATGATGTATGTTTTGATCCATGTTTGCGAGGGGAGTGATGCAAAGTAGGTGACCATTCGTTTGGGGATGCCTGGCATTGCAATACTCCCACATTTCTCATAGTTAGTTATCTGAAAGGAAGGTAAATCTACAAAGATACTAACTGTTTAGACCCTTTTCTTTGCAATCCATGTTATTATGATGTATGTTTTGATCCATGCGTAGTGGTGGCGAAACTTAGTCACATCCTAGTGGTTTCCCCAACATCGTTTACAACCTCAAATTTACTTTTCTACCATTCCCTTTACTTTGCACTATAGTTTAATCATCAAATCAACTCTTCGATCTAAATATCAACTTTCAAGTAGATAAGTAGAATTATTATGTTTTCCATCTTGTTAAACTCTTAACAAGACCGTTGTCTCGTGGATTCGACCCTTAATTGTACTATGATAATACTTCCACATATCTTAGCATATGTGGGTGGAGATCTTATTATAGCACACAAAAGGCTAAACCTAGAGACTTACTATCTCTAGGATTTTTAGTGGTGCATGAAACTCCACACGAGTGGAGGCTCCATCAGTTGAACATTTGAGTCAGTGGAGATCTTGGAAGGTACATCTGTGTACATATCATTCACCATAGGGTGAATAAAGCTACACATGATAACATTTCAAACATGGTGATGTCAAGTATGAATAGTTATATTATTCACCTCCACCCCATCATAGATAGAATTACCCTCACCAAATCAACTTGGACAGACATTTCCTCATATGAAATGCAACTAGTTTAATTATCTTGTGGCCTATGCAAACAAATTAGCATGCACATTAACCGATTTGCTTGGCATGAAACTATAAAGGAAAAGGAATTATTGTTAGTTTGGAGAAAGGAAATTGCATCCAATAGGGATGTGGGAGGACTTAGTAACAAAACTGCAAGAAACCAATTTTCTCTTCAATGAAGAAGAATGCATGGGACATTATTAATCAACTTAACATAATGTAGATAAGGATCATGCAAGAGAAATATATTCATAGTGGTTCATTAAAAAAAGGCCCATTCTCATATGTGGGCATTGATCAAGATGAAAACACCTTATATGTTATCCCAATGCTAAAAAATTGTCAATAATGGTACTTCAACCAATGGTTATTGATTGTTGTCTATTGACAAGTCACACAAGGACCTAGACGTTTCCATCACTATCATAATTGATCTCAAAGATCTTTATCTTAGTTTGATGGTAGAATTGAATGGAGATTTGGAATAGAGTTCCATCTAGTCACATATCCCCTTTAAGGCATAGAAAACAATTTTTTATGCTTCCTTTTTATACTTAACTGGTCATCATAATGAAAATGCATGTCCGAGATGGGAAACCCTAATGGTTAGATCCTTAGTTTGTTACTAATCTCTCTTAGGTTCAAGTGATGGTGAGGGAAGGAATAGGATACTCAATTTATTTTAGAAAAATACCATTGCATGTTCATGGTCGCAAGACATAAATGGTTACCTTTCAACTAGACCAAGATATTGTTTTCTCTATAACCATAAAGAATTCCATGTCAAATTTAGTTTGAAATATATATGGGATTCCAAACATGATGTATGAGTCAATAAATTCCTATGTTTATTAAAATATAAAGAAATTCTTACAAACTCTAATGAGAATCACATTCACATACACATCTTACTGAAGGGTTTTGAAGAAGCAGGTGCAGTGGAATAAAAAGAAACTACTTCCTATTTTACCCTAGTCATCAAATACATGATAGGTATAAAATGGTGATGAACAAAATACATAGAAAGGATAAATATCATACATATGAGGACATGCCTTGTACAACAACTAGACATTAGTGAATCACTCAAGTTTTTGGATCTATATGGGACTTGGCCACCAAGAAACCATGATCATCTACCAAGAAATCTAGTTTGTCTACTAAACTGTTGTATGATTTTCTTCTTTACATCACCTTATTGTCGTCTTGTAGAATAGCTTCTTCAAGCCTCTATACATGTGCCTCGGCCTTTACTTTTTCCATGCCTATGAGGGAGAATGTGATGCACCACTTTCTCCACCAAGTTGAAGCGGAACATGAATTTTTGATGTGCTAGTCATTCCAAAACTTCCTTTCTTCTCCAATATTACATAGTTATTCTTAGGGAAACTCGCTCTCATTGTCTCTTCAAAAGAAAAACATGACATGGATCTTATATGTTAAGTTGTCTCAAGTGTTGTGTAACATGTGTGTCTTATCCTTTAGGATGTGCCCCTTATATAGGTGAGTCATGGCTTGAAAACCCTAAAACCAATTCATTTCTCAATCGCAATCTTAATAACAGTTCAATATTGAAAATTGGGACTGGAAATTCCAATCGGCGGAGTGGTTTTCCCAATTGACCGACTTGGTCAGTCCAGGGTGAAAATCAATTGGCAAAATGACAATCTGTTGGCCCATTGATCCAACCTATATAATCAACTAATAGGACATTCTAGTCATATGAGTGGCTAGTTTATCAGAGTTCTTATGATTTAGAACCATTCTAACCATATGGTTGATTGCAGACTTCAATTTCATTATGCATTCATATGAATGTGACCAGGTATGTTCCTAATTGTGTTTGTAGTGTTGTCCAGAACCTTACAGGAAATTATTACAGTCACACATAATATCAGCCCAAGTAATAGGAGTTACTTGAAGAACAACTTCAACATGTAATGTTATCAATTTTACCATGTATGTGTAATCCCTTTGTCACAAATGTCCAGATTCAAATTGAGGCATGGATTTTTTATCTTGTTACTATTCAATCTATTTCCCTTGAGCTAAAGAAAAAATGTAGGATATATTTAGAGATTGGTATCTTATATTTATTAAGATAAGCATGGACATGCATTTCATAGTCTTTCTTATGAAGTGGTAGGAATATCATTCCAAAGGAGAATAAGTTTAATCTATATCACTCATAGTTATCTTCATGTATAACAATGCACCTAATCAATACCCTTTTGAAAATTATTATTTAGAGCATGTTGGTCTAGTGGACAAAGGACATAGAACCATATGTGTTTACTATCGCCGACATGTTGCATGTTGGATAGTGATTTCAGGTCTAAGGATCATAGTCATCAGTGTTACATCGAGATATGACTCTAACATGCCATTAGATGAATTTCATGTGCCAATCTTAAGGGTTGTCTTTCGAGTACAACTTGTTCTCTAACAAGTAACCATGTATCTGAGTTGATATCCAATATCATGACTAAAGGGACATACTCATCACTCACCATACATTCTAGTCTTCTGTATGATTTTTGTCTTATAATATCCACAATAATAATTAACTAGGGACATATTAAGAATGAATTATTATACATATGATGTCATTTTCAAATCATCAACCCAAACCATATGTGATGCGACATTATTAGGTTTATTCATTATTGCAATATGGAAACAAACATAATAAGTGGAATTGCCTTTTATGAGTAATCAAATCAAATACAAATATCACATTTACAAGAATCACGTGACGAATCTTAAGGCACATAAGCAGTGGTATCCCTCTTTTTCTAGATCCAATCACTCATGAATATAAAATTTCAAGTGATCAGACTTGACCATCATTCTTCTCCTATGAAATCACTTTCATCAAGGGATCATCACGAGTAGGTACTCTGCAAATCTTTACATCTCCTAACTGTAATATCTCTCATATGATATGATAATGGTTGAGTATGTGCTTAGAACATTAATGTGATATGTGTTTCTGATGCATGGGTTTTTAGTCATTTTCACATGCATATTTTCCTTGATTTTATGCGTTGATTTGTCATTTATTTGATTAATTATGCATGAAATGCTATCGATGGCATGTTTTATCTAAATGCATCAAATTATATGATGTTCACTATTTAAGATGGTTTAATATTTATCTGAGTAGTTATCTACATTCTTGTGCATTTTTAGGTACAATCAAACTTCATAGACTCGGTGTGACCGAACCAAAAGTCGGTGGTACCGACATCACTTTAGTACTGGATCAGAAAAGACTCACAAAGACTCGATACTAACGACACTCAAAGTCAGTAGTTCCAAAACCTCATCAGTAAAGTACAAGGATGATTCGTGGAAACTCGGTTCTACCGAGTCCATAAATTTGATACTACTGAGATGGAATCAGTAAAGCAGTACTTGAGTGACCTAAAGACTTGGTGCTATCCAGACAAGTCAATAGTTCGATAACAATGACATTGTGATGAATTGTGGCCACCCTAGGAGCTCAGTACTACCGACTACCATGTTGGTACTACCAAGTCCGCCCAATCAGGCAAATCTATAGATAGCAATCTAATCCAACGATTGGTGTTATTTTGTACCTTAAGTGATTCCTATGACTTGCAGGGAGTTCAGATCGACCAGGGGAGGCAACCACTTTCCATTGAATGACATTGGAGAGAGAGGAGAGAAGAGAAAGGAACCAAAAGCTTCAACTAGGATAAACTGAGCACCTCCAGAAGGTGAATCTATAGCTGAAAGACAATAGATTGCATGCACGACGTAGAAGATAATCTAGATCAGCTATTCTCTATGGGTTAGTTAGTTTTCTAATGTTTCCCACATTTTTCTCTTTCTCTACCATGTATTTGTCAATGAAAACCATGCAGGGATAAACCCCTTAATACCTTAGGATCTGGGAGTATCCCGGATATGCAATGCAATTGATTTTATGCCTTGATATCATCTTTTTCCCTATTTTCTAGATATAAATCTATGAAGTTGTCTTGTTCTGTTTATGCCTGATCAACATAGATGTATTATCATACCATTAATCATTCTGGGAGAGAGGTTAAGGGTTGGAAAGCATAAATTTACCCATTTGTTGCACCCCTTGGGAAAGGTGGAGAATACACAGGAGGAGAAACCCAAATATTAATCATAAAACAATTAACTAATTAATTAATTGCTATGGAAATGGGGATGGCATTAGTATAGGTAGTGAACTATGTTGTAGGAGTGTGTAGATTAGACTAAAGGCTCTTTATCCAGGCATATGGGTAATAGATATTGGTGTGTGGAATCAATTGTAATGTTATTTGTGGTGAAACTATAGTCCTGAGGAAGTCCCTATAATCTAAGTAATTTAATTGTTGAGCTTGTTTTGTTCTGCAATCATTTTTGTTCAATCAAACCAATTCACTTCCACTAGCCTAGCTGATTAGAGAATAGTTAGTAGAAGTCTTCTAGAGAATGTTTCCCTATGTTCGAATCGGGCCTCAAAAGGCCTATATTACTTCAATACATTCACTTGTATATAATGCATGGTAAACATGTGTCAAGTTTTTAGCGTTGTTGCTAACATCCAACACTACCAGTGATGTGGTCGGCCACTCTAGGCCAACCCTTTTTTTTCTATTTCACTTAAAGTTAAATCATAACATCTTTATTGTTTCTAGCTCCACAAATGTAGTCTGACAATTATTTTTCTACTTTCAGGTATCAATGTATGGTGCATACTCGAGCCCACAATTATAGAGAGCCATCTTTTTCGGGTTTTAGGGAAGCAGAACTCCTTCACAAAGAGAGGGAATTTGGATGGTATGTGGACATATTCAATCGAACTCTACCACTGACACCTCCGCCTGAAGAACCTGTAACACTAGAAGAACCTGAGTCAGCAAAAATGGGGGATGTAGTAGAAGACAAGACAATATGAGAGAGGATCAGAGCCTCTTCCTCAATAGCTCAAAAATGACCAATCCAAAGACAAGAGATAAATGTGGGAAATTACAAGATTGAACCAGGGTTGATCTCTTTAGTCAAATCCCAAGATTTTCATGGCCACTATTCTGAAGACTCGATGGTTCACATCAGTAACTTTGTTGAGAGCTATGATATGGTCAAAATAGATAGAGTATCGGTGACTGTCATATATCTAAATCTTTTCCATTCATCTCTGGAAGATAGTTCAAAGTCATGGTTTTACAATCTTGATGATGAGTGTATCAAGATGTGGGATCAGATGATCAACGCCTTCTTCGAGTGTTACTTTCCCCCATAGAAGACAAATGGCCTGGTGAAGAAGATCCATAATTTTAGATAGCAGGCTGATGAATCCTATTTTGAAGCATGGGAGAGATTCCAAAATACGCTACAGAAAGTACCTCATCATGGTATTGATCTGTTGGGATAGGAAAAGATCTTCTATTACGGTCTGCATAAGGGAGAAAGAATTACACTTGACAATGTAGGAGTGGGGTTCTTCCTCAACAACAAACCCACCTGTGATCATGAGATACAAAAGAATATGTCCAAAAATCAGTCATGGAGTGATGTGAGAAAGCTTCCAACAATTGTCAAAAGTGTCGATGAGTCTAAGGTCATCTTTGTGTTAAATGAGAAGTTGGACCTGATTGCTAAAAAGTTATGTGCTAATAAAGGACCACCTTTAGAAGAAGAAGATAAAGAGTGTGAGTTTGTGCACCAACAATAGCAATATAGGAGTAACGACTACACATGGAGGAAGGATCCTAAGTTTTCATGGAAGGATCTGAACAATGACTACGCATGGAGGAAGGATCATAAGTTTTCATTGAAGCATCCTAACAATTTTCATCAAGACCTATCTCAGGCGTAACAACCCAAGCCACAACAGTTCGGTGGCCAAGCACAATATCAATAAGAATAAAAGAAGATTGACTGTATTGAAGAAATGCTTGGAAAGTTGGTCAATTACAATGAAGTGCTTATAGGTCAAACTCACAGAGTACTCCAGAACCAAGGGGCATGGATCCATAGTATAGAGACTCAAATTTCTCAAATAACAATGGATGTGGGTACTTTGAAGCAGCCAAACCAACATGGGTTCCCAGAAAATACTAACGTGCCTTTTGGAAATCAACACATCAAGGCAGTCCTACTCTGTAGTGGTAAGATGTTGTTGAATAAGGAACCCACAAGCTCAGAGGTTGGTGAAGTTACAAGAACAATAACTCAGACTGTGACAGCAAATATCATCTGAGTTGTACATGTTGGAATAGGAGAAAACAACTAAAGAGCACACTTATGAGGTGGATGATACTAGATCAAAAGCATATGTCCCACCTCACCAGAGGACACTAGTAACTCCAGTGCCCTTTCCAAAAATCTTGAAGGCAAGCAAAATAGACTAACAGTTCTAGAAAATTTTAGAGGGCTTTAAGAAATTATCTGTCAATATTCCACTCATTGATGCAATCGAGCATATTCCATCATATGGAAAGTTTTTAAAAGACATCATCAATAAGAAGAGAAGGATACCTGAGGCTGATGTGTTGTTGTTAAAAGAGAAGGTGAGTGCTTTTATTCTGGGAACACTACCTCCTAAAAGACAAGATCTTGGTGATTTCAACATCACTTTCTTCATAGGAAAGACCAAGTTTGGCGAAGCTCTGTGTGATTCAGGGGCTAGTATCAACCTCATGCCTTTGTGAACTTTCAAGAAGATAGGTCTTAAGGAAATGAGAAAAATTGTTAAGACTATTGAATTGGCAGACAACTCTATGGTTAGGCCATATGGCATTTGTGAAGATTTCCTAGTGAAAGTGGATAGATTTGTTTTTCCTATAGATTTCATGGTAATGGAAATATGAGAGGATAAAGGAAACAAACTCTTACTAGGTAGGCCATTTGAAGCCACTACTGATATGATTCTGGAAATTGGTAGACGACGTCTGACCATGGGCACTCATGATGACCAGTTTGAGATTAAGATGCCTAAACACTCAAAAGAAAGAGGGGATACAACATAGTGTAACATGCTGCAGCACATGGAGGGCAAGATTTCTTTGTGTTAGGGAAAGCCATTTCTTAACATGGATCATGTGATGACCAAGGTAGAAAAAGACACCCTAGCAGTTGATATAATGGAAAACACTAAGGTGATCTCATTGAAAGAAGCAATGCGCTTCCCAGATGATAGAGAAGAAGACTATGATCCGACTACCATAGAGGAGGTCACTGCTGATTCCCTGATTCAAACATATCCACAGTTACCATTGGATGCATTCTTGATGAATAAAGTAGATGGCAGTACACGCAACCACTCTCTAGAGGAGTGTGTGTTGATCATGAAGGTGGTACCTTGCTATTATACAAGATATTTTGAAGATTTAGGACCACCTCCCCCACCACTAGTTCCATCTCTACGGAGCTCACTTGAGTTGGAATTGAAGCCACTGCCACCACATCTGAAGTTAGTCTTTCTAGCTGCATAAGAGAAGCTCCTTATGATCATATCATCGTCCTTGAGTGGTGAAGAAGAGGGGCAGTTGCTTGCTATGTTAAAGAACAACCGAGCTACTTTTGGGTGGTCTATAGAAGACATCAAAGGAATCTCTCTGAGTTTGTTCTAGCACAAAATCTAGCTGGAGGAAGGAGCTAAAGAAATAGTCAACCTCAGTGGAGACTCAACCCGATCATGATTGAGGTAGTGAAGAAAGAAGTGGGCAAGCTCCTCTTAGTAGGCTTCATGTATGCAATTTCAGATTCTATGTGGGTTAGCCTGACTCAGGTAGTTCCTAAGAAAGGGGGGATCACTTTCACAACTAATGTAGCTAATGACTTGATTTCAAGTAGGTTGGTGATGGGGTAGTCTGTATGCATAGACTACCAACGTTTGAATGTTGTCACTTTAAAAGATCATTTTCCGTTACCTTTCATTGATCAGATTTTAGAATGACTCGTCAGTCGTTCACACTTTTACTTCATCGAAGGGTATTTTGGTTATAATCATATTTTTATCAAGCTAAAGGATCATGAGAAATCTACTTTCACCTATCCTTATGGCACGTTTGCATATAGACAGATGCCATTAAACCTTTGGAACACCCCCACCACCTTCCAACGATGTATGTTTGTCATCTTCTCTGATATGGTAGAGAGGCACTTGGAGGTGTTCATGGATGATTTTTCTTTGTATTGAACATTTGGATTTCCTGTACAATTTGGACAAGGTTTTACAAAGGTGTGAGGACACTCACTTAGTCTTGAATTTGGAGAAGTTTCATATGATGGTGAGTGAGGGCATTGTTCTTAGACACAAGGTGTCCAACAAGGGTATGGAAGTGGACCCAGTTAAGATAGAAGTCATCTCCAAGCTACCTCCATCGACATCAGTGAAGGGAATAAGGATCGTTTTGGGACATGTTGGGTTTTACCATCATTTTATCAAAGATTTTTCAAAAATTTCTTAACCCTTGTCGAAAATATTGGAAAAAGACACTGAATTTTCTTTCTATGATCGATGATTGAATGACTTTAAAGTACTAAAGGAGAAGCTTAGCTCCGCGCCTATTGTACAGGTTCATGATTGGAGCCTACCATTTGAGCTGATGTGTGATGCAGCAAACTATGTTGTGCCAGCTGTGTTGGGTCAACACAAAGATAAAGCTCCTACGGTCATATATTATGTGTCCACAGCCTTGAATAATGCACAACTTAATCATACAACCACTGAAAAAGAACTCTTAGCGGTTGTTTTTGTGTTTGAGAAGTTTCGTGAATGCCTAATTGGGGCAAGAGTGATTTTTTGGACTGACCATGCTGCCATCAAATACCTATTACAAAAGAAAGATGCAAAACCTAGATTGATTATGTGGATTTTACTTTTACATGAATTTGACATAGAAATTAATTATAAGGCATGGGTGGAAAATGTGGTAGTTAATCACCTATCTTGTGGCGTCCGATTCATAAAAACATGATTAACTAGATTAAACTAATGTAGAAGCATTTCGTTAGCAGTGGAATTACCGAAAATCACTAAAAATTAAAACCTTTTATAAAAATATCCATCACCAAAGATTCTCTTAAACAAGAAGCATAGTAGTATATGTACATACTGGTCCGCATTGGCATTCCATGTATGATCAAACCAAAATCTTAGGTTGATTATAAAAACATTATCTACTGACTCCTAGGACCTTAGAGTACAGAGACGACACATAGGACTTTATGTACAAAGCTTTGACATCCAGTATCCCCACCTGGGATATTACTGTTGTCCTTTATGTTGTTGTTGCTGCTCTAACTCTACTACAAAGGTTCTTCTTCTTTGTTTGCATCTACCTAAAAACGTTGAATCCCACGGGGGTGAGACAATTATAAAATTTCCCCAGTGAGAGATATAACACTCCGCCGTAAACATTATTATTGCAGTTTAATAGAAATAAACTGAGCAGTGGGATAATATATTTCAATAGTAGATAATTACTATCTATGCAGGTTAGAACAACATTCCTATTCAATTATTTCAGTTATAACTTGATAGGGCAGAATGTTTCTTATTTAATAAAGAATTAAAGAACATAAATAACATTTATGTATCAAGAACATGCTAAGCAGGATAACATCAACCAGTGGTTCTCATATTTCAATATTATGCAAATACACTGTACGACTGATTATATTTTTCAAACATTCTTAAGCTCTGAGGAGATGAGGTATACCGCTCATACTCCTACCGATCACCGTGAAGTCAAAATTAGAATCATACAAAATGAATGTAAGAGCCGACTTCCATGACTTCCCACATCTCGGTCAGTGCGAGATTACATGCAGGAGATCTTGTGTCTCTGCTTACATAGCTTGCCAGGGTATAGTGGCAACTCACTATAGAGCTACAGTGGCGGATGCACTCTCTTCACGATCGAGAGATTTCATGTTTACCTCCATCGATCCGACATTAACATCATCGGGAGATTAGTGATACATCCATCCTGGAACATACAATGAAGGATGGAGAGGTTTAATGTTTACCTTCCATCAATTCCCTTATTAGGAGATAAGCATATTTTTGCCCATCGACCCCCACATATTCAACAATATGCGAACTCCAGGAAATCTGATAAGAACACCTATTTCACAATCACCAGCTACTGACGATGATGGATCTATGGTTAGAGCACTACATGAATAGATTTCACTTGATTAATTAAGTACATTATCATATTCTTTTAGCATCAGTCAAGTTTTCAAACATAACTTATTAAGACAAATGCTACAAAGAAACATGTACTGTTTTCATCAGTTATCTCTTAGTCTTTAAAAGACATTGGGATCTCAGTCCCTCATATAAACATATGGTTATGGGTATCCAAACCCTCAGCTCATCATAGAGCATTGTTACCACTTTTTCAGGTAACCATCACCTTCAGGTCATCTGACCAAGGTACACATGATACTTGCTTCACAAGCATCTTATCTGGCACTTGAGGCCCAACAATTCTCTTGTTACCTCTTACTAAGCAACAAGGCATATTATGGCACAGAAGGCCTTATAAATAATTTCAATAATCAAGGCATCATATATCATACCTTGCTATGTTCATCATCTCAGGATACCTGCATGGTTAGTACAGATGATAACAGATTTATCAATCATAATTCGGTTCCATGCTATCCCATGGTAACACCACTATTCCCATACCAGGGTTAGGATTTCCCATTTTATAACAGTCAGGGTTACTCATCCCCCTTTATTCAATTAAGACCAATGATTCATCATTTCATTTTCTAGGATTAGGGTTTCATGCTAAATAGCATAAACTAGAATTAGGGTTTCACACACCTTTACTATTCACATCACATCACCTTAGATTTAGGGTTTATGTTCAATAACCCACAATTACGGTTTACTATTCATCCAAATTAGGGTTTTACATCAAAATACCATGAATTAGGGTTACTCATGTCATTACCCTAAATTCACATCACATTATCTTCCTAGATTAGGTTTTCATTCAGAATTGCCCTAATTTAGGGTTTGAGTTTATCAATTAACTCAATTAGGGTTTCAAGATGTCTTTACCAAGGATCATACCCTAATTGTATATCACACTTACTTTGAATGTGTTAGGATTGATTTCTACATGCTTATCTTGCATGTATAACTCTCTCTCTCTCTCATCCTCTTCTAGGATGTCTAGAAGATTTGATCAATTGATCCTTTAATCACATGAGTATTCAAATGAATTGACCAAATGAATCATCAATACATTAGATATCCAAATTGATTAACCATTTTGAACCTCAAATGGTCTTGCCTACTTAGACCTTAAATGATTTTGGACTTTCAAAGTTCAAACGGTTTGAAACCGTTTGGGCATATTGCCCTTGAAACCGTTTAAGGAAACATTGCCTTGAAACCGAATGAGCTAGAAAGTGTTGAAACCAAATGAGCTTGGGTCTCCAAACGATTTGGGATCGTTTGGTCCCAAATGGTCTTGAGACCGTTTGGTCCCAAACGGTCTTGAGACCGTTTGGTCCAAACCCTCTCAAAACGGAATGGACCAAAAAGGTGTTTCAATATTTAATCATTTCAAGGTTTCATTCCATGAATTGCCTTTCAATTGAATACTTGATTCATTCATCAATTGAACCATAGAATCACCCCTCAATTAGACCATAAATTAGGGCTTTAAAACCAATTAAACTAGGGTTTATAATCAAGACTCCTTCAATTAGGGTTTAGGTCATTGGATTGATCATCAATATAGTTATTGATTGTACTTTGATTTAATATCTTTAACTCTTGAATTACTTAACCATATTCAACCCTAGACCTCCAAACAATCTTGGTTGACCTCCAAACGGTCTTGAGACCATTTGGGGTGACCTCCAAATGGTTTTGAAACTATTTGGGCTAAACAACCCAAAACATCAACTTAATTAATTGCAAATTCAGCACTTAGCCAATTACTGTTTCCACTTGGAGGATTGTCTATATATTGACTTAATCAATAAGATCAAATGGATCATCATCCAACATGTTCTAGGTTTCTGACCTCAAATGGTCAACCCACCCAAATGGTCAACTCCTATAAATGGTTTGGGGTCCAATCCTCCAAATGGTTTGGAAACCATTTGGTCTCCAAATAGTTTGGTGAAACTGTTTGGACCAAACTCTTGAAACTGTTTGAAACTCAAATCTATTGTAAGGTGAGCCTAAGATGATGTTATCATCATCAAGCCTTAGACCATTGAAAACTAATGCTATTATCATGGTAATTACATCAACTTAATCAAAGAAATTGAAAGAAGAGCAATCGAATATAGTTGAATGAGAAATTGAAATTAATAACAATGAATAGGGGTTCAAGTTATATAACCCGCCTTCAATTGAGCTTCAAAGCTTGGAGCTTCACGTCAACAATGGTGGAAGAAGATTTCTCTAACCACAAGGATCATTCCTCAATCTTTTGGGTGAAAAGGAATGGTTAGAAGTGAAGATGGGATCGAGATATGAAGGAATCAAGATGAAATCAAGATGAACGAAGGTCAAGAAGCTTAACAACAGGTTGAGGGTCGTCTAACTGATGTCCCTAGCTCCCGTGATTGTTTTTGCAAGAAAAGGAAAGAAGTGGGTTTGAAAAAGTCCTTGGTTTGAGTGGTAAAGGGTCTTTTTATAAGGAAATCAATGAGAGAGAAAATGCCTTATAAAAATCCTTTAATTCCAAAAATTGTGCCACCTCTTCTTCCTCAAATACGTGCATGCAAATCTATCTTACTTATCTCCAAATTCCCATCCATTATCCATGAATTAAGGAAAAATAAATTAAGCACCTTAATCATATTATATTAATATCCCATTTTTAGTGGATATTACTTTCCATTAACTTCATGTGAGTGGACTCTCCACTCAAGTTAGATATTTCGCTGCCTAGAAAAGGCACAAGGGTGTTCACACTTGAACAAACCCAACCATGTGGTTTTTGGTTGAAGTCCCTTCAATTATTATATTTATTCTTGCATTAATTTGAAGTAAAGTTCCATTTATGATTAAATCTTGATTATTTTTATATCAAGATTCTCTCTCCTTCAAAGTAGCTCAAATGAGATGCCCCTATCATTTTATTGCCTCTAAAAGATGCCAAGAATTTTAAGGACCATATTGAAGTGGTAAATTGCATATTGAACCTTGGGTTTTGGGTAAATTGCACATTACACCAAAACTAGGTTTTAATGCACAAACATTGCTTTATCAGCTCTTTCTTGGTACTCAGGCTTTCACTAGCCATACCTCTACATCATTTTCATTACCATGATTCTTCAACACATGAGGAACGTATTATCATGTAATATTTGCAAATTAACACCTCAACTTGGGTAAATTGCACTTTAGTCCATAACAAAGAAAACATTATTTTCAATATTATTCAAAAAGGACTAAAATGAAATATAAGTTCATCTTGAGCCTTAATTACTTTTCAAAAGATAATATCAAACATATAATTATCTTTCTTACACAAAACATCTAGGGTTAAAGCATAACCCAGGTTAGGAATGTTACAAATTATCCACCCCTTATAAGGATTTCGTCCCCGAAATCATGAACAAAAACATCAAGAGAAAAGAGAAGGATACTTCCTCCTCATATCTTCCTCTAGATACCACGTAGCTTCTTCAATGCCACGGTGATGCTAGAGAACTTTTTCAAGACTAATGTCTTTCTTTTTCAACTTTTTAATTTTTCTGTCAAGAACCAACACAGGTCCTTCAACATAAGATATATCATCATTTAATTCTACCTAGATTGGTTGAAGAACTAACTTCATGTATGGATGACACTTCCTCAACATGGAGATATGAAACACTGAGTGCAATCTATGCAACTCAGGTGGTAACTCTATCTTATAGGCTACCCTTCCCATCCTTTCAATGATCAGATAAGGCCCCATAAATCTAGGAGCTAACTTCCCCTTCTTTCCAAATCTCAGGATACCTTTCCAAGGTGAAACCTTGAGGTATACTATGTCTCCAACATGGAATTCTAAGGGTCTATGACGTTTGTCAGCATAATATTTTTGTCTATCCTGGGCAGCTTTCAACTGTTGTTGTATGACTTTAATCTTCTCAGTTGTTTGTTGTACTAGTTCAGGACCCAAAAGTTGATATTCTCCGGTTTCATACCAACATAAGGGAGATCTACAATGTCTACCATATAATGCCTCATATGGTGCCATATCAATATTGTGCTGATAGCTATTATTATATGCAAATTCTATCAAGCTCAGGTGTAGATCCCAACTTCCTACAAACTGAAGGACGCATGCCCTGAGCAAGTCCTCCAAGGTTTGTATGGTCCTCTCGGACTGTCTATCTGTCTGGGGGTGAAAGGTTGTACTAAACCTTAATTGCGTACCCAAAGCTTTATGGAGTCGTTCCCAAAAATGACTCATAAACTGGGGACCTCTATCAATGACGATTGTAGCTGGAACCTCGTGCAACCGCACTATCTCATCAATGTATATCTGTGCCAGCTTCTCAACAGTGTAGGTTTTTTTGACAGGTAGGAAATGCATTGTCTTAGTCAACCTATCAACTATCACCCAAATGGAATCATGACTTTTGGCTGTTTTAGGCAAACTAACCACAAAGTCCATGGTTACATGATCCCATTTCTACTGTGGTATAGGTAGAGGTTGCATTATTCCTGTGGGCTTCTGATGTTCGGCTTTAACCTGCTGATACACCAGACACCACATAACAAACTCAACAACATCTTTCTTCAATCTAGGCCACCAATACATATCTTTTAAGTTATGATACATCTTGGTGCTCCCTAGATGCATAGCATACATTGAAGAATGAGATTCTTCCAGAACTAACTTTCTTAAGTTTTGAACATCATGTACTACCATCCTACCATGGTAACAGACTACGAGATCATCTGAATCATGGAAGCCATCTCATTTCTCACTTTCATACTCAGACCTGATCTGCTGAATCATAGTATCAACTTGTTGTGCTTCTTTAATCTGCTGTCTCAGAGTAGGTTTCATTTGCATCTCAGCTAACAGCCCGACTAACAATGATACCTTAAGTTGTACATTATCTTGCCTTGAGGAGATAAGCATATCTCTTTTAGAGCACACTAAGGAGTTTAACTATGCTTTATCTAGGGCTGGTGTTCTTGATTTCCTACTTAGTGCATCAACTACCACATTAGCCTTCCATGGATGATACTCAATTGTACAGTCATAGTCCTTGATTAATTCCATCTAGTGGCGTTGTCTCATGTTCAACTCATGTTGTGAGAAGATATATATTTTAGGTTCTTATGGTCTGTGAAAATTTGGAATGTTTCTCCATAGAGATAATGTCTCTAGATCTTCAAGGCATGGACCACAGTAGCTAGCTCTAGTTTGTGTGTTGGATAATTCTCCTTGTGTTTCTTTAGCTGTCTAGAAGCAAAATAAATCACTTGTTTATCCTTCATCAATACACATCCTAAGCCATTCTTGGATGCATCACAGAAAATTATGTACCCCTTCCCTTGCTCAGGTAATACTAGCACATATGCACTTGTTAGCCTTTCCTTCAGCAACTAGAAAGATTGTTGGCACTTGTCATTCCAGACAAAAGGAACCTCTTTCCTGGTTAACTTGGTCAGGGGTAAAGCTAAAGAGCTAAAGTTCTTGATGAACCTCCTGTAATACCCTGCTAGTCCAAGAAAACTACAAATCTATGTCAATGTCTTTGGCTGTTCCCATTGCAGGAGATATTCTACCTTCTTAGGATCAACACAAATACCTGAAGCAGATATAACGTGTCCTAGAAAAGAAACTTCTGGTAGGCAAAACTCACACTTGCTAAACTTAGCATATAGCCTATGCTCTCTTAGCAAAGTCAGAGCCTGACAGAGGTGCTGCTCATGTTGTTGAGCATCTCTATTGTAGATCAAGATGTCATCTATGAAGATGACTACACATTGATCAAGAAAAGGTCTGAACATTCTATTCATGAGTTCCATGAATGCAGATGGTACATTAGTTAGTCCAACGACATAAGTGTGAACTCATAGTGACCATACCTTGTCCTAAAGGCAGACTTAGATATGTCACCCTCCTTAATACGCAACTAATGGTATCCCAACCTTAGATCTATCTTAGAAAAGATAGTTGCACCACACAACTAATCAAACAAGTCATCAATCCTTGGCAAAGGATATTTGTTATTTATGGTGACTTTGTTTAACTGTCTGTAGTCAATGCATAATCGCATAGACCCATCTTTCTTTTTAACAAAAAGAACCGGAGCACCCCATGGTGAAGTACTTGTTCGGACAAAAACCTTCTTAAGCAGCTCTTGCGGTTGTTTCTTGAGCACTGCCATATCAGCAAGTGCCATTCTATACGACATTTGTGCTATTGGTTGTGTGCCCGAGATTAGATTAATTTCAAAATCAATCTGTCGAGGCAGAGAAACACCTGGAAGTTATTCAGGAAATACATCTTCAAAATCCCTTACTACCGGAACTTCAGAAGGATGACGACTCTCCATTGTGGTATCTACCACATGAGCCAAGAATGCAAAGCATCATGTCTCATCAACTTCTCATCTACCATAACTGACACAAGACAAGTTGGAAGAATCTTTCTATCTCCCTGAAGGATCCATGTGTCACCATTGTATGTGAACACAACCTGTTTGGAACTGCAATCCAAGACAACCTTATACTTCTCTAAGGCATCCATTGCAAGGATTATATCAAAACCTGGCATCTCAAGTGGTATAAGATCCACTTGAATGCGATGTTCAGAAAATAAAAGATTGCAGGGAGAACACACCTCCCCCAACAGTGTAGATCCCAACAAAGGGGTTTCTAGCATCAAACTATCTGCTCTATGACTGACAGTCATGTTGCAGTCATAAATCACTTCTCGAGTGATAAAGGAATGCATATCACCCAGATCAATTAACACAGATACGAAGCAGGATGAAGACATATTAGAATAAAACAGTTCCATTTGACCTGTCACAACCTGAGGGTTGACTACTGCTTCAGGCTGATTCAAGGTATAGAATCTGCTGTTAGTTGTTGTTGACCCTGTGCTTGGTTGTTTGGTGTCGACGATCCAGCTTGGGACGCTTGTACACGTCCTCTAGTATTATTATTGAATTGTCGCCTCTGTGTGCCTTGTTGACTCTGCCTCTGGGGTTGTGTCACAGTTCTGACTTTCTCAAGTCAATATCTCTTCAAGTGTCCTGACTTTCCACACTGGTAGTAGTTGTAGCTTCCAAAACTCTTCCTGGGTGGTCCTATCACTGATGTTGATGTCGTACTGGGGGCTCTACTTGGAATAAAACTACGACCCCTACCCCTACTTGACGTCCACTGCGTCGGGGCATTAAACTTTGGTGGTGGTGGTGCAGAGAATCTTGGTTTATTGAAACTCTCAGATAAGGGTCCTTGAAACTGAGGATATACTTTCTTATTACTAGTATGTTGCTTCTCGATCACAGACCTCTAAATCCTTCTCAGAAACTCCACAAAACTAGCAAATCTTTCCCTATTCCCCAAAGTAGACACAGGAGTGGTCAATTCAGCGTTCAACCCTTTCTTGAAATGTCGAATCCTCTCCTCATTAGTAGCTGCCATGTGCGGACAGAACTGCAACAACTCCATAAACCTAGCTTCATATTCTCTAATGTTCATCTGTCCTTGCCTCAACCTCTCAAATTGAGAGATCTTCTCATCTAGATACGTCTTGGGAAAGTATCTAGCAACAAATTCCCATCGAAATTCATCCCATCTGAATTCAACTCCTGGCCTTTTACTTTCCTCAATGGTCCACCGATGACCACCACTCCCCTTTAGTAGGTAGACAGCATGTCTCACCTTCTCATCTTCAGGAATCATAAGGATTCTGAAATCCTTCTCCAGCTCAGTTAACCATAAATCAGCATATGTTGGGTCAGCTGTGCCATCATACTCCGTGGCTCCTTACCTCCGAAGCCTTTCAAAGGTCTTGCTAGCTCCTTGTCTTTCATTATGGGCTGGTTCCCTTGGTGCAGGTAGTGGCATCCTATTTGTCACATGAGTCATAGATTCCATAAACTGCCAAAACATAGCTTGGAAGGCTGGGTTCCTCATATCAACTTGATTAAACTGGGGTTGTTCAGGTACGAGCTCTTCCCTATCTTGGTCTCTTGCACCTCCTCCTGGTGCAGCAACGCTTCTCTCAGAAGCATGTTCATCATGCGATCCAGACATCTTCAAGTTCTTCTGTTCATAAGACACTAGAACAGACTCAACAACCTTAATCATATGTCTCTATATACTCAGCAAACCTAGAGCTCTGATACCACTAAACTTGTGGCGTCTGATTCATAAAAACAAGATTAACTAGATTAAACTAATGCGGAAGCGTTTCGTTAGCAGCGGAATTACTGAAAATCACTAAAAATTAAAACCTTTTATAAAAAGATCCATTAACAAAGATTCTCTTAAGCAAGAACCATAGTAGTATATGTACATACTGGTCCACATTGGACATTCCATGTATCATCAAACCAAAATCTCAGGTTGATTATAAAAACATTATCTACAGACTCATAGGACCTGAGAGTACAGAGACGACACATAGGACTTTATGTACAAATCTTTGACATCCTATATCCCCACCTGGGATATTACTATAGTCCTTGATGTTGGTACTCCTGCTCTTCCTCTTCTATAGAGGTTCTGCTTCTTTGTCTGTGTCTACCTAAAAATGTTGAATCCCACGGGGGTGAGACAATTATAAAATTGCCCCAGTGAGAGATATAACTATCCGCCGTAAACATTAATATTGCAACTTAATAGAAATAAACTGAGCAGTGGGATAATTTATTTCAATAGCAGATAATTACTATCTATGCAAGTTAGAACAACTATTACGACCCCACCTTCCGGTAACCCCCAATTAAGGGAGACTGAGAGGTCGAAGCCGTACCCATAATTTCCGGATCAAAGGTTCGACACTTAACCAAGAACAATTATTAAATTTTAACAGACTAAACTAGAAAGTTGTAAGCAAAATAAACTTTTGCATACCTTTTTGAAAACTTGAATCTCTAAAACTTCTATCCACTTATGGATTCTACTCTAACTAATCCTCCTTGTATTTTACTTCATGTATTTCACAGTATGACGATATACTATTTGTCCTTTTGGCTTGTACCTAAAACGCCGACAAGCAAAACGTTGGTCAGCCGAATATGGTATGTGGGGGATTCACTAATCATGCAATTATCCATAACAATGTATTGCATTCAATTATCAAATAACAGATAATTTTACATTTTAAGTATAACTACGCGATCCATGTGTATCCTATCCCCTGTGTTGTCCCTGCAGTGGACCCAGATACTACCTCCCTTATGGTAGATTCCCATTATACCCCTCATGACTTCACCTAATAGGTGAATCAATTTCTAGGGCTAAGTCACATGGAACTACCCATAGGTATCCCACTCCTTAACTCATGGAATGCTAAGAGTCTCATGGCACTACACATGTGTAGCCCAGTTTTTAACTCATGATACCCTAGACCTTGCTCTAGGTTATCCTTAGCCTTTGCATAGCCACAGGGGTAGACTCAGATCTAGCTAGTTATACATGTATACTCATAGTGATAGTCATAGTCACTCTATAGTTGCATGAATTAAAACATCCAACAGTTATTTCAATCCATGAGGGAAACGTCGATAAAATCCCCGAAAAACTAGTCGGGATAATCATAAGCGTAACCACATACCTGATTTGATGATTTCTCAAGCATTAAGCAATACCAACCAAGAAAGAAATCCAAGCAAGCAATTCAACAATCACATAATTCTTGAAAAGAATATGTACTCTATAAATTTACACACTTTATCAAGAATCTACTTTATTGAACTAGATTCACTTTCTAGGGTTTCTAATCCGAATTAAGGTTTCATTAATATTCATTAGGGTTTCTTAGATCAATTTCTCAAACTTTATCCCTTTTAGGTCAACAAACCCTAAAATACTCTTTTCTACTTATATAAACCCTAATTGCTCAATTTATGCATTTTAATGATCTTTTATACTCAAATTGGATTTAGAACAACATAACTCTATCTTATTCATGGATATGCACAACTAAAACCATTAAAAGACGTATTCACCTAAATTAGGGTTTTCAAGCCTGTTAATGCATATTCATGCACATGGAACCCTAAATTAAACCATCATATAAACAGATCATATTTTAACAACATATTTCCATATTTTTTATTTAAACATGATTTTCTCTTTATTTACCCTAAATTAGGGTTTCTACTTGTATTATCCTTCATACATAGACTAAAACCCTAAATTAGTCTACTTTTTATGTAAAACAAATTGAAAATCTATTTTAATGTTCAATAGGTTAATACTTCTCAAATTAACCTACTCAACCTCAAAGATTAATCCTTTATACGTCACTTAGGGTTTCTAATTAACTTTTAATACGTTTTCTATCAATTTAATATAATTTTGCAATTAGGAATGAAATCAAGTTCTAAAACTATTTTTATCAGGTTCCTCATATTCTGGTCAATTTTCATATATTAAGTTTATCCATCGGAGCTTCCTAGCAATTTCTAGTATTTTCCTAGTACTTAATTAACCAATTGAGAACTGACACGCCAACATTAAATCCTTAACATTAACTTACCAAACTCGACACAGAAAATAGAGGAAAAGACTTAGCCTCCCTTGGGTCAGGTACGCGCGATGAGGGGCACACGAGTCATTTGACTCTATTCCCCTTTCTTCTTCCTCGCGACCTACTTCAACAGCAGCGACGTCGCGCGCAGGCCTCCTTCCTCCGATGTTGGCGATGCGAGGCAAGCATGGGGAGGGTATCTGCACCTCTACAGACCCTTGTCGCACCCAGCATGACCCTCGGCGGAGGGGTTCCTCGACCAGAGATGGGTGAGACGTTCTCCACAACTTTAGCAGCTACAACAGGTCCTTCGACCTAGGGTCAGGTTTCGGAGGCCAAACCTGGGACATGGATGACTGCACGGTATATCCCACGGCTGCGACCTCCCTTGCTACACCCTCTCGTGACTTCATCCACCAAGCCGGACCTTCACATCCTTGGAAAACAATTGAAGGAGGAGGAGGAGGACATGGAGGTCTTAGCTATGGTGCAAGTCTGTAATGGATCTGGGATCATGCTGATCGTTACGCAACACAACCCATCTAACCATCTTTTATAGACTGGCCACTCGACCTTCTCCCAACACATCTCTCATACAGGCATGAGACTACAGGTCTTCGATCATCATCAGGAAACAAGAAGGAAAGTTTCCTTTTTTTATTAAACTCCAAAAAACGAAACGTTACTATATCCTTTTCTTCATAGACTCTTTTCATACCAAAATTTAGGAGAAGTCAAAACATGGTGTTTCCTTTTATTAAAACCAAAAATTAACTCAAATTACTCCCATACCTTTATGACACTTGATTTCCAAAATAAAACTTAAACATTTATTAAATAAATTACTTAAGCCACAAGGTACCTTGGAAACATCTAGATTTTCTCCCACCATCTTAAATTAGAATTATCTCTGATCTAGAATTATCTTGATCATTAATCTTGTGCACAAAATTCCCTTTTTCCTTATTTTGCTTAACAAGGACTTATATGCGAACATTTAATTAAATAACACATATCTTCCTCATATTTTTGTATTATTTGCATTTTCTCTTTCCTTTTTCTTCATTGGGACTCCTTGGATTCCAAAAAATTCTATTATTTAGAAATTCCTTTTCAAGGATACTTATTATCCTTCTAGATGCATCTATATGCATTATTCTTCATTACCTTGTTTATTTCTTATTAAAATATTTCCTCTTGATGATGTCTCTTTTTTTTTCTTTTTTTATTTTCCTCATTGCTATTTATTTTATCATTAGGAATCCTTGGGATACGAAATTCCACTAAGGATAACCCAATTATACATTTTTCCACTTATTTCCAATATTTTATCATTATTTTCAATTTCTTTCTTAATAAAGAAATATTTAATTGAACTTTTCTTTTCTTATTGCACTCGATTTGCAACTTTGGACTCCCTGGAACCCAAGGAACCCAAGAGGCACGAAATCCCTCTTTGGATTTGCCTTCTAGAGGTTTCCACATTTTTCTTTTCTCAAATAATCAATTATTCATTCACTAATTGAATTTTCTTGTTATTTGGGCCCAATAGCCAATAAAGCTCACAACACAAACATCAAGGCTATTGTAAACAAAATCCATTTATTTGAACCAAATTATATAATTATTTGTTCAAATATCTTTAATATGAGAAATTACATTTCTCACCAAATGAACCCAAAAATTGGGGTTGTAACATCCATCCCCTCTTATAGGAATTTTGTCCTCAAAATTCTATCAATCAAACAAACAATTCCGGATAAGACTTTTATATGTCTATTATTGGCCCCTATGTGGCTTTGCCCTATCCATGGCGCTTCCAAAGAACCTTTATCCTCACATATTCCTTTCTCTGAGTTCTTTCACCTTGGCATCTATAAACCTCACAGGTGACTCAGGTCATTTCGGCCTCCCTTGGGCTAACTAGGTTCATTGCTCTGCACATGGTCCTAGTACCTCACATAATGCATTAAATTGGACACATGGAACTCGTCACACATTAATTTATCTTGAGGGGTAAGATCAAACTTAACCTTCTCCACCCATCCATCAAAAGAACCAATGCATAGGGGACTCAACTCTCTTATCTATAACTTAGAGGGGTCAGATTTTCATGTCACATATTCTCCCACAGTGAACTGGATGTCATTCTATTTTGCATCTGCTCACGACTGTTGTCATCTCTAGGCTCCTTTTAGCCATTGCACGATCAAAGCGACTTCATCTACACACACTGTGGCACTTTTCTAACCATCACGTGGTCCTTTCACCAACATCACCTTACTGAAGTGGTGACCGACACAACCTCTCTTACAGAGCTTCTTTAAATCCTGATAATGTCTATGGCGGTTATCTTCACATCTTTCATAGGACAAGAACTGTCTCTAGCTATCACCCTGAATGAGCACGTATGCTCTCATCAGACCCTTTAGTCTGGATCATTCTAACCATTAGTTAGGGGTGATAAACCGTACTAACATTGAGTTTTTCATGTATCTACTTCCACATCATGGAAGTGAACCTTTAGGTCAAACTCCAGAACCTTTGAAATCACTTCATGGGGTAGTTGACCCTTTTCTCTCATGGGTAGTTCAACCAGATCTATCCATTGACAATACTCTTTCTTTCTCATTTCATCTAGGTAAGGAGATCTACCATAACCCATATTGCATCTCGACCTCCCTTGATCCAGGGTAGACTTACAACATCATAGTGATGAAATCCCTTTCTCTTTCGGGGACTCTTTATCCTTTATATCAATGCATTGGGTTACTGGTGTTCGTCCTTCACCCCTGACTTGCATGGTCACATGCCACATGCAACTTCATCTTAAGCATCCAAAGTGCTACCGTCACTTACTATTTTCATAATACCACGATGTATGGTGATCTTAAGATCATGATTTCCTATATGTCATGATTCCTCAAGATCGATTCCTTGGAAACCCTAAACCACTCTAGTCGGGGTTTCATCACCTTCCTTTCCAAAGAAGTGCATTCGAGGTTCTATCATCATTCTTTCATTATATCAAGGACTAGACTGGCTAACCAAACAATCACTAACTTGTTCAACATATCTCGTTACATCTTAGTGTTAGCCAAACACATCTCCTTTCCAAACTTAGGGTTAGCCTAACATCCTCTTCTAGCCAAACTAGGCAGCTATAACTCAGCCAGAGCATCCATTACCACTTCACATCCTTAGGTATTAGGTAATATTGAAGACATAAACTTCCACGTATTTCACTTATCATCTCAAACTCAAATTCTAAGTCTATCTTTATTGAGAACACTTTGAGCTCATCTTCTTGGTGATCAAACTCAATCTTGTATGACTCACATCTCATAATAAAAACATCCCCATAAGGTGATTACATTAGTACTCTTTAGTGTTTGCAAACCATCCATGTATCATTCACTTTACCAGGGTATGTTGTCTTCTCTATCCTCATACCTCATAACAACGTTCCAACTCACATCATCTTTTAACCTTGGTGTATGGTATGCGTACTATCCTATCTCTCACTCCAATAACAAGAGGAAATAAGCATTTGGTTGTAGTCTAAATACATAGTTCTTCCTGTTCCAAGAGTAGAGATGGTACATCCCACCTTTCCAGTACACCTTTAACTCTAAGTTGAAATGTTCCACATATGTCTCAACATCACAATCATCTCGATATCAAAGTTACCTCCATGGAAAACTAGTCTTGAACCTACTGAGGTTTATATCCTTGGTCATCTCCTCTAGGTTTATAGGGTGCCGACTCTTTTGGGGTCATTTCTCTTCCCTCATGCATCAAGAGAGTGCCCTACTGATCTACCCTTTGCGTCCCATGAGTTCATGAAGGTGATCAATCTCCTGACCCATGGCCCTCAGACAATGATAGTTGTTACCTCCCGACCCTATGGTCATGTGTAACTAGGGAATTAGGCAACTCCTACTTTCATCAGTCTTATCCCTACCTAACCCTAGGATAGACTTAGGATTCCATTTATAGTACATGTCCAACTTAGAACCTTACCCAAGCCTTCATCATCTCTCTTTGTATACATGGGATGAGATTCATCCTTTCATAGGGGTCATGGTGACCAGCCTACCTTGGTCAGGCCCCTTACCGGTTACCTCCATGGTAACACATCCACATGCACTTAGAGATGGATATCTATGGGTCTGCAAGTTCATTCTCATACCATGTACTTTTTACTTAGCTTCTCAAGATCCTATGAGACCTCTTTAGGTTACCTTAAACCAACAAAACTGATATACACCCTACCAAAGGGGTCCCTTTCCTAGGATGGGAGGAAAACTATCTCTTGACAACAAGGTCACAAAAGCTATGAGGTCTAGGGTTTACATCCACATGAGCCTACTTAACCCTAGCAAGCTATTAAGGCACAACAGATCACCTAAACAAGTCTAGGTCATCTGGGTTCTCATTCCTCAACATTAGATCAAGGTCATATCTTTCCATGTCATCAACTTAGTTGGGAGGGGTTCATCAAACATACCTTAAACTTAAGAGATTTTCCTATCCTCTCAAAATAAGAAGTACCATGATTACATCCATAGAAACTTAATTCTCGTCATGAGCATTAGATATACTACTTCCCCTCTTAGGCCTGGGAACAATAGGTGCACTTTTTGATGACCAACTGCATGCTCAAACTCTTAACCACGAATCAAGCATGTATAAGGTATGACACACACTTCTCATCATCCTTCTACTTGAACAACACTTCAGATTTGAGTCCTCCTTAAGGACAACCAACAAGGTACAAGACCTCACAACATGTTACTAAACCTCTCCAGATCTAAGGAACTCTTCTCCTTATCTCAGGAGGGCAACACCTATACCAAAGGCAAAGAGGTATCAATAGATTCATCCTCTCTCTAGGGTTTTGTTCCTCTCATGGCAAAAAAGACATCAACAACCTCTAGGGATCAATCATCTGGCGACCAATATCATCCACTTAGGTCGCATCATCCTCAACTCCCTACTTTTCCTCATATCTCAGAGTCTAGGATTCCAAACTTCTTGCTTGGTTTCCTATTCTCTCTCTAGAGCTAACACTACAACCAAGCTCACTATTAGAGGTCCTCTCTTCATGAAGGATCAACCTCAAAAGCATCCTCTACATGGGTGAATCCTAGGCTCAAACTTATGTTTTCTAAAAAATCGTTCATAGCCCTTTATGCTTATTTCATAAGATGTCCATCATGATTCCTTACCCAGAGCTTCATCCTACTATCAGCACTACTGACGTGCCATGGGTGCATACTATGCCCTATTTGCATAAGCCCATAGGGATTCTATAGGTCCTTCACTAACATCATCATCGAAGGAGATATCCTTTACTCTAACATGTACGACCCTTTCTTGGGTTGGGTTTCCAAAGGTGCTAGGTCACCCATGGATCATATGGCATCCCAAACACATGTCCTTTCAAACAACTGGTCTATTGTGATATCTATTCACCACTTCATCCCTCTCAAACCAACACTTAGGGTTAGGGTTATCATCGTCCTCACAGGATGTGCCAGTTCTCCACTTGCAATGAAGATCTCTATCCCCATGACTAACTTTCTTTCCTTATCCTCCTGACAAGAAGTTCTAGCCTCAGGTCTCTCCTGAGGGCATGACAACTTATGTCATACGACCTAAGCATGTATCTATTCTTCAGTTTATGCTTACTCTATTAATCTTATGTCCATGACATCTTAATTACATGCTTTTCATTAATTTGATGGAGGATTCCTTAGACCTTATTAATCTTACACATACCTCAAGAGGGTGAGGAGATGAGGGAAAACCCTAATCCTCAAGGTCCTTAATAGAATTTGTGATGAGAAGGGATGAATAAGATGAGAAAGTCCTAAAGGTATCTTATTTCGATTCATACCCTAAGACTTTGGCCATACAGTCACACATATCTGGGAGTCCTCATATTCTGACTAGCGGTGTGGAGGAAAATATTGCCAGCCCCTGAGAATGATCCTTTTCTAGACACCTCTATCTTTCAGATAATCCTATAATAACTCCCTTGGGTTCTATGGAGTTTGTAAATTTTAATAATTATTAATGGTTAACAGAGGAACCTACGCTCTGATACCAAATGTTACGACCCCACCTTCCCGTAACCCCCAATTAAGGGAGACTGGGAGGTCGAAGCCGTACCGATAATTTCCGGATCAAAGGTTCGACACTTAACCAAGAAAAATTATTAAATTTTAACAGACTAAACTAGAAAGCTGTAAGAAAGATAAACTTTTGCATACCTTTTTGAAAACTTGGATCTCTAAAACTTCTATCCACTTATGGATTCTACTCTAACTAATCCTCCTTTTATTTTACTTCATGTATTTCACAGTATGATGATTTACTATTTGTCCTTTTAGCTTGTACCTAAAATGCTGAAAAACAAAACGTCGATCAGCCGAAGCTAGTATGTGGGGGATTCACTAATCATGCAATTATCCATAACAATGTATTGCATTCAATTATCAAATAACAAACAATTTTACATTTTAAGTATAAGTACACGATCCATGTGTACCCTATCCCCTGCGCTGTCCTTGCAGTGGACCCATATACTACTTCCCTTATGGTAGATTCCCATTATACCCCTCATGACTTCACCTAATTGGTGAATCAATTTCTAGGGATGAGTCACATGGCACTACCCCTAGGTAGCCCACTCCTTAACTCATGGTATGCTAATACTCTCATGGCACTACACGTGTAGCCCAGTTTCTAACTCATGATACCCTAGACCTTGCTCTAGGTTATCCTTAGCCTTTTCATAGCCATAGGGTTTTCAAGCTTGTTAATGCATATTGATGCACATGGAACCCTAAATTAAGCCAACATATAAAAAGATCATCTTTTAACAACATATTTCCATATTTTCGATTTAAACATGATTTTCTCTTTATTTACCCTAAATTAGGGTTTCTACATGTACTATCCTTCATACATAGACTAAAACCCTAAATTAGTCTACTTTTCATGTAAAACAAATTGAAACTCTATTTTAATGTACAATAGGTTAATACTTCTCAAATTAACCTACTAAACCTCAAAGATTAATCCTTTATATGCCATTTAGGGTTTCTAATTAACTTTTGATAATTTTTCTATCAATTTAATATAATTTTGCAATTAGGAACGAAATCAAGTTTTAAAACTATTTTTATCAGGTTCCTCATATTTTTTATGGTCAATTTTCATATATTAAGTTTATCCATCGAAGCTTCCTACCAATTTCTAGTATTTTTGCAAGTTAATCATTTAATCAACCAATTTGAGAACTAACATGTCATCATTAAATCCTTAACATTAACTTACCAAACTCGGCGCAAAAAACAAAGGAAAAGACTTGGCCGCCCTTGGGTCATGTACGCGCGATGAGGGGCACAAGAGTCATTTGAGTCTATTCCCCTTTCTTCTTCCTAGCGACCTGCTTCAGTAGCAGCAACGTCACGCGCAGGCCTCCTTCCTCCGGCGCTGGCGATGCGAGGCAAGCATGTGGAGGGTATTTGCACCTCTGCAGACCCTTTTTGGACCCAGCATGACCCTCGACGGAGGGGTTCCTCAACCAGAGATGGGTGATACGTTCTCCACAACTTTAGCGGCTGCAACAGGTCCTTCGACCTAGGGTCAGTTTTCAGTGACCAAACCTGGGACATGGATGACCACACGGTCTGTCCCACGGCTGCGACCTCCCTTGCTACACCCTCTCGTGACTTCAGCCACCAAGCCAGACCTTAACATACATGGAAAATAGTTGAAGGAGGAGGAGGATGACATGGAGGTCTTAGCTATGGTGCAGGTTTGTAATGGACCGGGGATCATGTTGATCGTTACGCAACACAACCCATCTAACCCTCTTTTATAGACTGGCCACTTGACCTTCTTCCAACACATCTGTCATACAATCATGAGACTATAGGTCTTCGATCATCATCAGGAAACAAGAAGGAAAGTTTCCTTTTTTGATTAAACTCCAAAAAAAGAAACATTATTATATCTTTTCCTTCATAGACTCTTTTCGTACCAAAATTTAGGAGAAGTCAAAACATGGTGTTTCCTTTTATTAGAACCAAAAATTAACTCAAATTACTCCAATACCTTTATGACACTTGATTTCCAAAATAAAACTTAAACATTTATCAAATAAATTACTTAAGCCACAAGGTATCTTGGAAACATCTGGATTTTCTTCCACCATCTTAAATTGGAATTATCTCTGATCTAGAATTATCTTGATCATTAATCTTGTGCACAAAATTCCCTTTTTCCTTATTTTGCTTAACAAGGACTTATATGCGAACTTTTAATTAAGTAACACATATCTTCCTCATACTTTTGTATTATTTTCATTTTCTCTTTCCTTTTTCTTCATTGGGACTCCTTTGGTCCCAGGAAATTCTATTATTTTGAAATTCCTTTTCCAGGATACTTATTATCCTTCTAGATGCATCTATATGCATTATTCTTCATTACCTTGTTTATTTCTTATTAAAATATTTCCTTTTGAGGATTTCTTTTTTTTTCTCTTTTTATTTTCCTCATTTTTATTTCTTTTGTCATTAGGAATCCTTGGGATACGAAATTCCACCAAGGATAACCCAATTATACCTTTTTCCACTTATTTCCAATATTTTATCATTATTTTCAATTTCTTTCTTAATAAAGAAATATTTAATTGATCTTTTCTTTTCTTATTGCACTCTCTATGCAACTTTGGACTTCTTGGAACCCATGGAACCCAAGAGGCACGAAATCCCTCTTTGGATTTGCCTTATAGAGGTTTCCACATTTTTCTTTTCTCAAATATTCAATCATTCATTCACTAATTGAATTTTCTTGTTATTTGGGCCCAATAGCCAATAAAGCCCATAAGACAAACATCAAGCCTATTATAAAAAAATCCATTTATTCAAACCAAATTATATAATTATTTGTTCAAATATCTTTAATATGAGAAATTAAATTTCTCACCAAATGAACCAAAAAATTGGGGTTATAACAACATTCCTATTCAAGTATTTCAGTTATAACTTGACAGGAAAGCATGTTTCTTATTTAATAAAGAATTAAAGAACATAAATATCATTTATGTATCAAGAACATGCTAAGTAGGATAACATCAACCAATGGTTCTCATATTTCAATATTATGCAAATACACTATACAATTGATTATATTTTTCAAACATTCTTAAGCTCTGAGGAGATGAGGTATACCGCTCATACTCCAACCGATCACTGCAAAGTCAACATCGGTACCATACAAAATCAATGGAAGAGCTGACTTCCATGACTTCCCACATCTCGGTCAGTGCGACATTACATGTAGGACATCTTGTGTCTCTGATTACATAGCTTGCTAGGGTATAGTGGCAACTCTCTATAGAGCTACAGTGACGGTTGTACTCTCTTCACAATCGAGAGATTTCATGTTTACCTCCATCGATCTGGCATTAACATCATTGGGAGATTAGTGATACATCCATCCCGGAACATACAATGAATGATTGAGAGGTTTAATGTTTACCTTCCATCAATTCCCTCATTAGGACGTAAGTATATTTTTTCCCATCGACCCCCACATATTCAAGAAAATGCGAACTCTAGGAAATCTCATAAGAAAACCTTTTTCACCATCACCAGCTACTGACAATGATGGATCTATGGTCAGAGCACTACATGAATAGCTTTCACTTAATTAATTAATTACATTATCATATTCTTTAAGCATCAATCAAGATTTCAAACATAACTTATTAAGACAAATGCTATAAAGAAACATGTATTGTTTTCATTAGTTATCTCTTAGTCTTTAAAATACATTGGGATCTCAGTCCCTCATATAAACATATGGTTCTGGGTATCCAAACCCTCAGCTCATCACAGAGCACTGTTACCACTTTTTCAGGTAACCATCACCTTCAGGTCATCTAACCAAGGTACACATGCTGCTTGCTTCACAAGCATCTTATCTAGCACTTGATGCCCAACAATTCACTTATTACCTCTTACTAAGAAATAAGGAATATTATGGCACACAAGGCCCAATAAATAATTTCAATAATTAATGCATCATAGCTCATACCTGGCTATGTTCATCATCTCAGGATACCTGCATGGTTAGTACAAATGATGACAAATATATCAATCATAATCCAACTCCATTCTATCCCATGGTAACACCACTATTCCCATACCAGGGTTAGGGTTTCCCATTTTATAACAGTCATGGTTACTCATCCCCCTTTATTCAATTAGGACCAATGATTCATCATTTCATTGTCCAGGATTAGGGTTTCATGCTAAATAGCATAAAACAAAATTAGGGTTTCACACACCTTCACCCTATTTTGAATTAGGGTTTACTATTCACATCACATCACCCTAGATTTAGGGTTTATGTTCAATAACCCACAATTAGGGTTTACTATTCATCCAAATTAGGGATTTACATCAAAATACCATGAATTAGGGTTACTCATGTCATTACCCTAAATTCACATCACATTATCTTCCTAGATTAGGATTTCATTCAGAATTGCCCTAATTTAGGGTTTGAGTTCATCAATTAACTCAATTAGGGTTTCATGATCTCTTTACCAAGGATCATACCCTAATTTTATATCACACTTACTTTGAATGTGTTAGGCTTGATTTCTACATGATTATCTTGCATGTATAATTCTCTCTCTCTCATCCTCTTCTAGGATGTACAGAAGATTTAATCAATTGATCCTTCAATCACATGAGTATTCAAATGAATTGACCAATTGAATCTTCAATTACATTAGATATCCAAATGGATTAACCAGTTTGAACCTCAAACGGTCTTGCCTACTTAGACCTTAAACGGTCTTGGACTTTCAAACTTCAAACGGTTTGAAACCATTTGGGCATATTACCCTTGAAACCATTTAAGCAAACATTGCCTTGAGACCGAATGAGCTAGAAAGTGTTGAAACTGAATGGGCTTGGTTCTCCAAATGGTTTGGGATCGTTTGGTCCCAAACGGTCTTGAGACCGTTTGGTCCAAACCCTCTCAAAACCGAATGGACCAAAAAGGTTTTTCAATACTTAATCATTTCAAAGTTTCAATCCATGAATTTCCTTTCAATTGAATACTTGATTCATTCATCAATTGAACCATATAATAACCCCTCAATTAGACCATGAATTAGGGTTTTAAACACAATTAAATTAGGGTTTATAATCAAGACTCCTTCAATTAGGGTTTAGGTCATTGGATTGATCATCAATAAAGTTATTGATTGCACTTTGATTTAATATCTCTAACTCTTGAATTACTTAACCATATTCAACCCTAGACCTCCAAACGGTCTTGGTTGACCTCCAAATGGTCTTGAGACCGTTTGGGGTGACCTCCAAATGGTTTTGAAACCGTTTGGGCTAATCAACCCAAAACATCAACTTAATTAATTGCAAATTCAGCACTTAGCCGATTAGGGTTTCCACTTGGAGGATTGTCTATATATTGACTTAATCAATTAGATCAAATGGATCATCATCCAACCTGTTCTAGTGTTCTGACCTCAAATGGTCAACCCATCCAAACAGTCAACTCCTCTAAATGGTTTGGGGTCCAAGCCTCCAAACGGTTTGCAAACCGTTTGGTCTCCAAACAGTTTGGTGAAACCATTTGGACCAAACTCTTGAAACCATTTGCAACTCAAATCTGTTGGAAGGTGAGCCTAAGATGATGTTATCATCATCAAGCCTTATACCATGGAAAACTAATGCCATTATCTTGGTAATTGCATCAACTTAATCAAAGAAATTGAAAGAAGAGCAATTGAATATAGTTGAATGAGAAATTGAAATTAATAACAATGAATAGGGGTTCAAGTTATATAACCCACCTTCAATTGAGCTTCAAAGATTGGAGCTTCATGTAAAAAATGGTGGAAGAAGCTTTATCTAACCACAAGGATCGTTCCTCAAGCTTTTGGGTGAAAAGGAATCGTTAGAAGTGAAGATGGGATCGAGATATGAAAGAATCATGCTTTGATTTGTGATTTCCACCGTGAAATCAAGATGAACGAAGGTCAAGAAGCTTACCAACAGGTTGAGGGTCGTCTTCCTGATTTCCCTAGATCCCTTGATCATTTTTTCAAGCACAAGAAAGAAGTGGATTCAAAAAAGTCCTTAGTTTGACTGGTAAAGGGTCTTTTTATAAGGAAATCAATGAGAGAGAAAATGCCTTATAAAAATCCTTTAATTCCAAAAAGTGTGCCACCTCTTCCTCCTCAATTCTGTGCATGCAAAGATATCTTACTTATCTCCAAATTCCCTTCCATTATCCATGAATTAAGGAAAAATAAATTAAGCACCTTAATCATATTATATTAATATCCCATTTTTAGTGGATATTACTTTCCATTAACTTAATGTGAGTGGACTCTCCACTCAAGTTAGATATTTAGTGGCCTAGAAAAGGCACAAGGGTGTTCATACTTGAACAAATCCAACCATCTTGTTTTTGGTTGAAGGCCCTTCAATTATTATATTTATTCTTGCATTAATTTGAAGTAAAGTTCCATTTATGATTAAATCTTGATTATTTTAATATCAAGATTATCTCTCCTTCAAAGTAGCTCAAATGAGATGCCCCTCTCATTTTATTGCCTCTACAAGATTCCAAGAATATTAAGGACCTTATTGAAGTGGTAAATTGCATATTGAACCCTGTGTTTTGGGTAAATTGCACATTGCACCAAAACTAGGTTTTAATGCACAAACATTGCTTTATCAGCTCTTTCTTGGTACTCAGGCTTTCACTAGTCATACATCTACATCATTTTGATTCCCATGATGCTTCAACACATGAGGAACATATTATAATGTAATATTTGCAAATTAACCCCTCAACTTGGGTAAATTGCACTTTAGTCCATAACAAACAAAACATTATTTTCAATATTATTCAAAAAGGACTAAAATGAAATATAAGTTCTCTTGAGACTTAATTACTTTTCAAAAGATAATTTCAAGCATATAATTATCTTTCTTAAGCAAAACACCTAGGGTTAAAGCATAACCCAGGTCAGGGATGTTACATATCTAGACTGGAAACAGTGAATGAAAAAGATGTAGACAACCCTATTGTTGAGGATTTTCAGGATGATAAACTTTTTTCTTTCAAGACTAAGGATCCCTGGTTTGCAATTGGTGTTAATTATTTAGCCTGCAAAGAGATGTCTGCATATTGGGGGTATCAAGGAAAGAAGATATTTTTCCACTCATTGAGGTTTTACATCTGGGATGACTTGATTCTTCTTAAACATTGTAGGGATGGACTTAGGAGGAAGTGTGTACCTGAATGTGAGGTTGAGATCATTTTGTCACACTATCATTCTTTACCTATAGGATGGCATCACAATAGCTCTAGGAATAAGAACAAAGTTTTAGAGAGTGGGTTTTATTGGCCAACACTGTTTGAAGATGCACATGATTTTGTTCATCATTGTGATGCATGTAAATGCCCATGTAACATTTCTAAGCAACATGAGATGCCATTAAATGTGTTTCAAGAGGTTGAAGTGTTTGACCTTTGGGGCATTGATTTCATTGGTTCATTTGTGTCATATAATTCTAATATCTACATGTTACTTGCGGTTGACTATGTATCTAAGTGGGTGGAAGCAATTCCAACCCGCACCAATGACACTCAAGTTGTGTGCAGATTTGTGAAGAATTACATTTTTTGTAGATTTTGTGTCCCCCGACTGATCATTAGTGATGGTGGATAAAATTTCACCAATAGGAATTTTGGAGCCTTACTGAGTAAATATGGGGTGAAACACCGAGTGGGTACTCCTTACCACCCACAGATACAAGGCCAAGTTGAGGTGTCCAATAGGGAAGTGAAGAAGATCTTGGAAAGGACAATCTCAAATAATAGGACAAATTGGAGTTTTGTGCTTAATGATGCTCTGTGGGCATATAGGATGGCCTATAAATCACCTATAGGGATGACACCTTTTAGGTTGGTTTATGGACGTGCTTGCCATTTACTAGTAGAGCTTGAGCATTAGGCAAAATGGGCATTAAAAAAGCTAAATTTTGGATTGGATGAAGCAAGTAGGAAAAGTCTATTAGAGAAGAATGAACTAGATGAGCTTATGATGGATGATTAAGAAAGTTCTAGGATTTATAAGGAGAGGACGAAGAAGATTCATGATAGGCACATCTTGAATAGGGTGTTTCTTCTAGGACAATAGGTTCACCTTTTTAATTCTCAAATTAAGTTACATCTAGGAAAATTGAGGTCCAAATGGAGTGGACCATTTGTGATTGAGCAGGTTTTTCCCCATGGTGCTATGAATATTTTAGTTGGGACTCGGTCATTCCTTGTTAATGGCCAAAGATTGAACCACTACTATCGTGGGGAAGTGGAGCAGAATATAGAAGAAGTGCAACTTATGGAATTCCATTAGATTCTTGCTCTTAGGAATGTCTAGTCTAGGATATTAAATGATGGTGCTTGTTGGGAGGCAACCCAACCTTCATTTCTATTTATTCATGTTCATTTTAGCATTGTAGTTATCTTTTTATTCTTATTTCTTGAAAAAAGGTACCTTGACTCATTTTTGGAATGTGCTTATTTTTACCAGGTCGGTACTATCAACTCCCCAAGTCGATAGTATTGAGATTACATCAGAAAGTCACCCGCACAAGAAAGACAGACTCATTACAATTGACTCTCACAGTTGGTACTTCTGAGTTTCTGGAGATTTTTGAGCACTTAACTGATAAGCATACAATAGTATAGACATCTGAGTCAGTACTACTGCCTTTTTAGGATTCCCGGGATTGAAACACTGAGACAAAAATTCAAAAATACCAAGACAGAATTGCCAACTTGGTACTACCGACATTCCAATCGGTAGCATTGATGCATTGTTAGCAATCCATGGATACTCGATTCAATGACAGATGCAATATTCATTACATGGTCGGTAGCACAAATCCACAACTCAAGTCAGTACAACCAACTTAGACTCAGTACCACTGACTCTAAGCGATCCATGCTTGAGACATCATCAAACGTCAGTCATTGATACATCCAATCTACAAATTTGTGCATGCAACTTGGTAGTACTTTCACAAAAGTCAGTAGTACTGACTCTGCCTGACTCACTTATATAAGGAGGGGTAGTGAATCCATTTTCTCCACACTATTTTCTCAACTCTTATTGTAACTTAGAGCAGAGTTGCACTGGGCTCCTACAATCTTCACAGAACTGATGATCTTCACCAAGCCTCTCTTTCCTCATCCTCCATCTTACATTTGCATCATGGCACCAAGTAGAGGCCCTTATGTGTCTGTGGAGCATGGAGAGTTGGTCCCTCGACCAACATACATTCTCAGAGATCAAGAAAGTTTATGAAGAGTTGCAGACAAGGCTGATAGTGCCAACGCGATATGGACATCGCGCCTTGATCGAGCGAGTGGACTTCACCAACAACATGAGGTGGGTGTGTCAGAAGAAGTTCAGGGAGGGATGCAATCCTTTCTTCCATGACTGGCAGACTTACTTGGAAATCATCCTCGAGTTCTTAGCATTGCTGGAAGTTCTTGTCACCCCAAGCAACATTTAGGAGGCGAATGGCATCCCGAGCAACATTTAGGAGGCAAATGGCGGGAAGGAAAAGCCAACTTCCATCTCTTCAACAACAACTACTCCATCACTCTATGGAACTTCAACCACATCTTCAACTGGTCTCACATCCCAAAATGCTCGGCCTGTTTAGATTTCAAGTACTACTTGGCTTGGGAGAAACAAACCGAGGTGCTAGAAGGCTTTCACATTAGCTGGCATGTCAACTCTATTACTGACATCTAGCATGCCTTTGCTCAAATTCATCATTGACTCTGCACCAACACCATCTTTTCTCATTCCAACCAAGCTCAAGGGAAGGTCCAAAGGGAAGACCTCTAATTCCTCTACAAGATATTAGCAAGAGAGATCATCAACATTGGATGCTTCCTTGTCCTCCACATGATCTCAGTTCGGCACAACGTGATGAGGAAGGTGTTGATAGTATTTGGGGTCTCATCACCCCCATTGCTCTATATTTCTGCCTTGACTTATCTACCCTCACGCCAATGGAAAATACAAAGAAACTAGACCTCTAGCACTTTCACAAGGAAAGCCTCCTCAGCTTACACCATAACACAATGTATGCAAGTTGCACATGTCGAAGAAAGATCCAGGAGCGTAGCCTCCCCGACCCCATCTTCAACATGTACGGAGTAACCCATATTTGGTTGTCGTTGGATGACGGAGAGGAAGAAGATGAACTCAGGGTAGCAGCTCATGGCGACAATGAGAAATAAGATGATGAAGACTCTGATGACGTTGATGAGGTGGAGGCCACCATCCCCATCACCCAGAGAGCGGTCTTGCACAAATTGGCCTACACCTATGCTACCTTGACTTCATTTGCCCCACCCCCTTCTCAATAGGAGTAAGACTCATGAAGCATAGAGGGTATGTATGGGATGTTGTAGGAGATCCAGACTAGACAACAATTGCATGAGGCGACATTGGTTGGTGTGCAAGAGATACAAGGACGATTGTACCAAAACTAGAAGGTGATATATGAGAATAAACGCCTTCTCTTTGCCAACCATGAGAATGTTCACATGTTCCTGCAACAGATGGAGCAGTACCAACAACCCTTCTTTGACCATTACTGGAACCATCGATACTTTGTTGGGTACCTGCAGTCACCGTAGATGCCACCGTCAGATCTATCTTTTCAGGGGATATTCCCTCCTCATGATTCCAACATGCCACAACCACCTCCTCCATTTTGAGTAATGGTATCGTTGTTCCATCTTTTGAGTGAGAGTATTGAATATGTGGACATAGTCTTATTCAAGGTTGGGGGGTGCTGGAACATCATTATTTCTTAGTTTTTATTGCATTTTTATCTTAGTTGTTTTCTTTTTATTTTGGTTTATGCAATGTTAGGATCCCCACCTATCTAGTGTAATTGAAGAGCAGTAATGCATAGTTGCGTATGTTTATTTATAGGTGTTTGTGCAAATAAATGGCTATGTCTTTATAACTTAAATTGCTACATCTTTATGCAAAACCACTTGAGGAAACGTTTGGTTAAGTCAGCTCTGAGATATAGGATATGAATGAACATCTAAATCAAATGGGAAAGTGAATGAAGATGTTGTTGAGCTGAAGATGATCAAACCTTTAATGAGATCTTAAATGGAAATCTAAGAAAGAAACCTTAAGATTATCCTATGTATAGGTCATTAAAGAGGGACATATCATAATCCTATGAAAGGCATTGTCTCTTAGTAATGTGATTCCATCCATCTTTTCCATCCAATTTTGACTCACCACCTCAAGATGAATGAATATGCCAACTTATTTCATTTGATTGGATTGCATAGCATAATAGGTGACATGATAGATTTTCTTATCCTTTCTTGCATTAAAAAAAAAAGTTGCATTTGTATGCACGAACAACTTTAGTGCATATCATCTTAGTTGCATAGAAATTGCACATCGATTACATACATTTGATCGCACTCATTTCTTTTTGTCATGCAGATTGTAGTGTCCATTTATGAAGACTGAAGAAGGGGCATACCTCCACATAAAAAAAGAGTATGAATTGAAATCCTGAGCACAACACAATCATGCTGAAGATAAGAAAAATTATGGGCTAGAGAAGAAAAAAACTAATCTCAAATATATCTTAAGGAGAAAGTATGCCCCTGAGTCTTCTTGAAGAGATGAATTAATTCACATGACACATTTGTTCATTTTTGACAGTGTCATTTTTGTTCAGAGATAGCTTCATACATGGATCATGTGTCAAAAAGAAAGAAAAAAGAGAAAAAGACAGTAGGCATTAGGATTCATGCATAACATTCTTTTCACTCATGTAGGTCATCATCCTAATTGCATAAATAAGTTGGATGTAATTGTGATTCTTCAATTGCCACCCATCTCATATCATTAATTGCTCTCATTGGTAGGCCACTCAAATGATTTATGTCCTCATCAATTATTATAATGAGATCTTCTTCCAAGTAGTTAGTAGTTAGGAGAGAGAAATTTAGATTAGGGAATTACATAGAGCACCAAGAAAATGCTTAAATAATTATGATATTAACTACTTTCTTGGTAGTTTTCATTGATTAAAAAATGGACATCTTCTATAGAAATTTTTGGTTGTTGTATAGCAGTTATTGGTTCAGTGGTCCTTGAAGTCAAGTTTAGGGATTGTTCTGTGGACATGATTAAGAAAAGAGTTCATGTGTTATATCCTTTTGTTGACTTACATCAAATAAATCCAAGAGTAGTGTTGCTTGAGGACGAGCAACATTTAAGCTTAGGGGAGTTTGATGCATGGGTTTTTAGTCATTTTCACATGCATATTTTCCCTGATTTTAAGAGTTGATTTGTAATTTATTTCATTAATTATTCATGAAATGTTTTCAATGGCTTTTTCTATCTGAATGCATCAAATTATGTGATTTTTACTATTTAAGATGGTTTAATATTTATCTCGAGTATTGATCCATGTTCTTGTGCATTTTCAGGTACACTCGAACTTCACAGACTTGGTGCTACCGACACCAAAAGTCGATGGTACCGACTTCAGATCAGTATTGGACCAGAAAAGACTTGCACAGACTCGTTACTACAAACACTCAAAGTCAGTAATACTGAAACCTCATCAGTAAAGCATAAGGATGAATCGTGAAAACTAAGTATTACCGAGTCCACAAACTCGGTACTACAAAGATGGCATTAGTAAAGCAATGCTCGTGCAACTTAAAGACTCAGTACTATCGAGACAATTCGATAGTAATGACATTATGATGAATCACAGCTACCCTAGGAACTTGATACTACTGTCTACCAAGTCAGTACTACCGAGTCTGCCCGATCAAGCAAATACGAAGATAGCAATCTAATCCAATGGCTAGCTTTATTTCGTACCTTAAGTGATTCCTATGACTTGAGGGGAGTTTGGCCAGACTAGGGGAGACAACTATTTTCCATTGCATGACACTAGAGAGCGTGGAGAGAAGTGCAAGGAACTAAAGGGTTCACCCTAGACAATCTAAGAACCTTCAGAAAACGAATTTGTAGATGAAAGATAGTAGATTGCATGCACAACATAGGGGATCATCTGGATCAACTATTCTCCGAGGGTTACTTACTTTTTCTAATGTTTCCCATGTTTTTCTCTTTCTCTACCATGTATTCATCAATGCAAACCATGCGGGAATAAATCCCTTAATTCCTTAGGATCCGGGAGTAGCTCAGATATGCATTGCAATTGATTTCCATGCATTCATATCATCTTTGTCCTATTTTATGTATATAAATCTATGAAGTTGTCTTGTTTTGTTTATGCCTGATCAACATAGATTGATTATCAACCCTTGATCATTTCAGGAGAGAGGTTAAGGGTTGGAAAGCATGGATTTACCCATTTATTGCACCCCTTAGGAAAGGTGGAGAATAAAGGGGATGAGAAACCCATAGATTAGTCATAAAGCACTTAACTAATCAACAAATTGTTGTGGAAATGGGATTATCATTAGAATGGGTAGTGAACTATGTTGTGGGAGTGTGTAGTTCTGACTACAGGCTCTTTATCTAGGGATAGGGGCAATAGATATTGGTGTGTGGAATAAATTGCAATGTTATCTGTGGTGCAACCATAGCCCTGAGGAATTCCCTAAAACCTGAGTAATTTAATTATTAAGCTTGTTTTGTTCAGCAATTATTCAAATCAACTAACTTCCACTGACCTAACTGATTAGACCATAGTTAGTAGTAGTCTTCTGGAGAACATTTCCATGTGTTTGACTCGAGCCTCAAAAAGGCATATATTACTTCGATACATTCACTTGCATATAATGCACGGTAAGCACGTGTCAGTTCCTTGTAATGTGCAATGGCTCCATTGTAGTCACAATAACGCTCTACAACAAATTCAATTGTTGGAACCGCCCCAAGTTTACTAATGAAATTCTTAATTCATATTTCTTCCTTTACTTCATTGTAGGAAATGATATGTTTGGCCTCTATTGTATAATCAAGCATTGCCTATCTCTTGGAACTCTTTTTTTTCTTACAACACTATCATTTAGGCAAAACACAAATATTGATTGTAATTAATAGTCATCCTTGTAAATTTGTAAGCTTGCATTAGTGTAACCTTTTACAAAAAACTTTTTTTTTCCACTATAAATTATAAATTGATCCTTAGTTCTTCTCAAGTACTTAATTATGTTATTAAAAACTATTTGATTACCAGCATTGGGATATGACTGGTACCTTCTTGTCATTTTCAAAGCATGCAAGACATCTGGGTGCATACATATCATTTTATATATGATTGATCTAATTGTTGAGGTATATGAAATCATACTCTTGTGTGCCCACACTTTCAAAGAGATGGAATATAAGCATTTAGAGGGATTTATTTCATGCGGCATGGGTAAGTTTTTCTATTACAATTATGCATGTTAAACCTGTTTAGTGATTTGTCAATGTCTGCACTATGCCTATGCCCTTCATTAAATAGGTATTTCCCAACCAAGTATTAACCTATTGTAGATTAGGGATGTCATTTCCAATCAATAGTACATTGTCTAAATTTGATAGGAGAAATACAATTATGCTACCAACACAAGGTTCATCTTCATTTTGAATAAATTTAAACTATTTGACTATCTCATCAAAACATAAATTCTATTGGGTTTTAGGAGAGGAAGATAAGGAAGCGAAAACAAAAATTGTCCTCCCCAAACCCAGAACAAGGAAACGCGTCAACGTCTATACAATAGGAAAGGATGGTTTGTGCAATCATACCTTGTCCCGAGGCTTGCTCGGTGACAATACCTCGCACCTTGCGTGGTCTTCACCTCCGGTCTTGGACGGTGTCTGTGCAGCTCCTAGTCGCACCGAGACTTAAGACTCCTGGTCTCACCGGGACTGTCAGGATTGACAGTTGTCCTCCGAGCGGTAGAAACGTCCCGCCTCTGAAGTATTCCACACAAACCACTTGGAACTCTAATCTCCTTGTCCCACAAGGAATTGGAAGGAGTCGCACCCTCCTGTCAGCGTACTAGTTGCCGACACACTCTCCTGCCCCCAGTCACAACTGCAGTTGTCTTTCCCTTGTTGTGCCTCCCTTTTCGAGTAGCACTTGCTCGGGCTCTCTCGGTTACCAAAACCAGAGAGAACGACAACTTTACAGAGCAACTGGTTGCACTGAGTTGTACTTCAAGAATCACGCAATACCCCTATATATATAGGCGGGTCATGGGATAGGGTTCTCTATCCCGGGCAATATGGGACTAAAGCAGTAGTAGAAGGGTTCAAGATTTTCCATAAAAAAACAACCAACTCGCAACCTGAACCGATCATTTCACAACTGAAACGGTTGGTTGGGGACATGAACCGGTCGGTTGACACCTCAACCGATCGGTTGGGACCCATGAGCCGATCGGTTCACTTCTGAACCGGTCGGTTCGTGGTCCTTATCCATTCCCGATTGACTTTCCATCTTTTTGTTTCTAATTGGTATCAAATACCAATCTTGTTCCAATCAAATTGGGCAAGTGAAACGCAAGGAAAATTCTCACCAATCCTACTTTCCGAACTTGCCCGGTTGCAACAGTTGAACCGATCATTTCAACACTTGAAGCAATCGTTCACCCTGTCCATGAGCCAATCGACTCACAACCTGAGCCGATCGGTTCACCAAGTTGAGCCGATCGGTTCATCACATGAGCCGATCGGTTGGGAGTGTAGATTATGTAGAATCAATCAATTGCGGTTTCAATTAATCTGATACTCCAATCAATGTGTCCAACACCTTGAACACTATGATATTGAGCTATCAATTGATTGAATGTTTAATTGAACTACTAAACTCCTTTAGCAATCAATCTAAACATTGTTTGTGGACAAAAATCCTCTTCCAGGTTAAATCCTATGTGTGTGACCCTGTAGGTCCATTTCACGTTGGTAGTGAAAGTCCATAACACTTATCACTTCACAAGCAAAGAGCGGTGCCTAGTAACACATTAGTGCTATCCAAGTGAAAGTAGAAAGTTGGAGAACAACTTTCAATCCTACAATCTGTGAATGGTGTTACAGTGAATGTATAATTCCTTTATCACTGATATCTCGAATGAACTCGTGGCATGGAACAATCATCCTGTCAATGTTTATTCGCTTTCTTGTTCTCACAGTAGATTGAACGAGATATGTATGACATCAATATCACATATTGATTCACACATGCGTGCGGATGCCTATCTCAATCCTACTCATCAAGTGGCCTTGGATATCAAACTCCCTCAGGAGGGACAAATCCCATATCTATCACTCACCCCTCAAAAGCCCCATGTGTCAAAGCCACCCAATCATCACCTTTATAACAACCCATGTTTCAAGACTGTGTCTGATGATGTCAAAGTGTACCCAACGACATGTGTTGAGTGTAGTGATTTTAGGTCAAAGAATGACACTCACCACCATCACTATGAGTACTGACTGTGACTACCATGTCATGGTTCCATGTGTGAAACTCACGGTGGGTCTGTCTGCTACACTGGTTCTCTAACAAGTACCTATGTGTTTGCTTTGATATCTCTATATCATGACTAATGAGATTTTTTCATCAACCAACTCCACAATCTGGTCTTTTGTGTCATTGCTGTTTATCTACCTTCCACAATGACATCTGACTAGGGACATAACAAGAATGTACAAACTCTTAGCATCCGTATGATCTCATCGTTTAGGTCCTAAACCTGAAGGCAGACGTCATTGAGTACTATCATTCTCTAGACATTCAATCTGTTCTGTCACTATCTCATATGACTGAACGAGAAAGAATTGGAAGCTTGCCTTTGATGTTTATCAAATCAATTTTAATGTATCCCACCAATCATCCCATGATTGGCTCTCAGGGCATACATACCAATAGACTCCCACTTGCACTGTGAGCCAATCACTGTTGAATCATATTCATAGTGATCTTCAAACATGTCCCACATGTTATTGTGCTCTTGTTCCAACATAGTGAGTTATGTCAACACCTTGCCAAAGTAAGTATAAATTGCATGTCTCACATCTCTTCGATGTACGTCACACGTATGAGATGGAGTTGCCATAATATGCGATGTAGTATTCCTTTGCTAACCTTTAGCCACATTGCATGATCAAGGATTCCATACTTGTCATCAATGAGCGGAATATCTATAAGTTCATCTCATGAACTTCCAGATCCATATAATATCCACTACTGTTCTCTAAGACATAGATACTTGGCATTTCCTTTTAAATGGTATTATTGGAACACTTCCAATTATCAACAAACTTTCACTTTTATATATCCTATATATATTTTGTGATTAATTTTCTGTCCTTTCGGAAGTTCGCATCAATGTAACTCTTTACATCGAACTCTTCCTTATCTCCATAGAACTAGTACTTCTCAAGTACTTATCAAGTTCTTATGGTTTCCAGTAACCCTTACTAGAAGTAGACAGACATCCAGTCGTCATGTCCCACATACGAGTTATTAGGATGAGCACATCATATTGTCATGTCCTACATACAAGATGATGAATGTATTTTGTTCTTGCCATTCAAGATAATGGGATGATTACATACATGATAGATCCATATCTATTCTTAGTGTTCCCATTCTTCATAATAATTGGACACTTGGCCTTGGGATACTAACTCCATGTAACATGGACAAGTTTTCTCCCACTGAATCTGTGTACACTGAACCCTTCAGTACAGATTGCCAATGTATGTTCTCTCTTTTCAGGTCAAGAGGTTTTCGAGAACTATCTCTATAGATCTCTATTCCTATGTCATAGGAAACATCTCTATCTTCCTTAAATATAATTTCCACTTTTGGATTTCCATTTTAGAACATTTCCATTTCACATCAACATGTGGAATGTGAACATGCTCCCACTAAATCACAGATCCCTTCTTTATCTTTGACACATCAGTCAAAACCTTTGACTATATCATCAAAGTAAAGATCCAATTTTGAGTTTCTTGTACTCAATCAATTACATTGATTAGTCCATTGTAACTTATAGACTTCATTTGCATTAGTGGATTCATAAACCTTATAGGTTGCGTCATGTATACATCCTTGTTTTATTCCTCATAGGAATGCAGTTTTAGTATCCATATGCCAAATGTCTTAGTCATTAAGTTGCAATCAATCAAGCATCATCCTTCTCAAAATGTTATACATGTGTCTTAACACTTAAGACTTATTTGCACTTATGGATTTCATCCAATGGGTGCTACCATCGAGGTCATACCTTATGGTTCACATGGATGTCATTTAGGATGTAATGGTTATAAACCATAACTCATAATTCAGTTCCTCATATTCATCTTGATAGTTGACTCATCACATGAACAACTCATCCCATAGATAATTGAGCTGTGAGGATATAAGAATCCACAACCCTTGTGATTCTTAATTTTTTTTATTAGTGGGGGGTATTCTTCTATTAAGAAGAATTCAGTTATTTTATAATCATTCTCTAACTCCTTAGAGTATGATTCCTTCTTGATTTAGACATCACCATGCCTTAATCATGAGTTCACTATGATATACTATCATAATCACTCATAAGGATCTCAAACATTTGGTCGAAGTATTTCATTCATTGATCTCATCAAGAATTAACACTTTACCAAATTTGCACTTCATCTATGATAATCTTGAACACTTCAAGATATTCATATTGGTATTTCTCTAAACACCATTTGAAGTATTAGCAGTTGTTCCAATAGATATGTAAATACATCACATGTATCATACCTAATAGGATAATCATTCTCCCACTACCTTTAGTGAAGATTGATTAATCATGTCCAAGGTATTCATGTCTCTTAATGGTTCTCCAACCAAAAGAGTCTAGATTTATCCATCACATGGACTCTAGAAATGAATTTCTCATGATTGATGCTAATTTTATTGTTTGAGTTATCTATAACTTTTAGGTATCATTTTATCTTATGCATATCAAATTCTACAAGATAAACAAGGGATTGCCACAAAGATCATATCTTTAAGATTGAAACATCAACTTTATTAATTGCCATCATTGTCATACAATATGCAAAAATAAAGTGTTTCTATCTATTGGCAATATATGAAATAGCAGTTCTCAACTCTATTTCGTGCCCTTTAGGCTGAAATAAACTGAAAGATACTCCTATCTATGGCAGAAACACTTGCTCCAATGATGGGTACTCCTTTCTTGGTCCTTTCACAAAGGCCATCACTTCTTTGCGGATATTGCATATCATATATGACATATCCATATCTTGGTATCATATACCTCAGATTAAGAAGCAATTCCTTTCATGATACCTTAGGTGGAGATCTCCATCCCCTCCTTCATCTTCTTTTGTTCTTCCAAATATAGAGGGCAATTCCCTCATACACCCTTTCCCCATGTGCCATGAGGTTGAAGACGGCTTGGGTTGCTGGCTAGCATCAGAACACTTCTTTGCTTTGCCCTTGCCCTTACCCTTAAGACTTACCTTTCATTGATCTCATCAAAGATTAGGGTTAGTCTTTCTTCATATTTTCCTCTACTATCCTCAACATGTCCAACAACTTTGTCAACGCTTGTCAAAGTTTTTCATGTTGTAATTTATCATGGATTGTATGATTCTCACAACATTTGCAGTATCATACCAATAGCCAACTCTTGGCTCAGAGGGAATCCTTCTTAGTCAGGTCTTTCCACATACCCAATCATATAGAGTGTATGAATACCTTACTGGATCTCCTTCTGTAATGACATACTAGGACAATGTCTTGGAGACATCATATGTCTCATGTTGCCCTGCAACTCACAGTTCAGAGAACACAACATCAAGTACTCCTCATCAATGTCTTCCTCGGTATGCTTCCATAAGCACACTTTCAGCCATTGATGTGCTGGGATCGAGTTCATCTGGTTCTGGTATAACTAGGACTTAGAGCTTTCACTCTTTGATTGAGAACAATTCTCATCATCCTAACCAATCGTGGAATTATTCCCATTTAATTTGTTGGTCTCAAAGACCGATCGCAAATAAAGTGATTTGTTGATTAACCATGTATTTTAACAAAAGGAAATATATGCAATTTTAGTCCAAAACTCTTTTAGACTTGTTTGATTGATTTGAAAAGTTGACGATAAAATTAGGCCTTTAATTAATTATTGCTCCCACTATTTTACTTCAAATTGATAGCCCTCACCATCAATTCAGAGGATTGCAACGTACAACCTTCTAGTGGGCAAGATCCTAAAATCCTCTAAGTCATGGACCAGCTAGGGCTGTCACCCATAACTTAGATCTCTCAGGTAGGAAACTCTTGCCAATTGCATCATATGCAACTCTTGATAAGATGTCATATGCAACTCCTTGCCATGAACATCTCCATTCCTCAAGGTACTAGATCCCATCTAGATCACCTTGTTAAGTCTGACCCAAAGCAAACACAATGAACATGCACCCTGCTAGGGAAGACCCACACATTCATTCTTCACGCTTCCATGAGATAGATGGCGCACCACGCTAGGGCGTGCCCACACTTGGTCGATCAAGCTTTTCACGTGTGTCGCATTCGGAAGGCATATAAAACTTAATATTTAATGAGGGATTTGGTTTTTATATACATATACATATCCAATCACCACAATACATAGTACGTATCATATACATGATATATCCCACAGAAAACATGCAAAGTGATAAAAGCGATGATTATGGCCATCCTAATGTGATTAGTGGAGCCAAGAGGAATCATGGTCATCTAGGTCTACATCACATGCAACTTGTACAAGATGAATTCTGTGCTTTGCCTTCTGAGTAGATCAACTCATCACATGAATGACTTTCTCATTCTGGCCCGGTCGTCTGGGTGCCACCAGCCGATCGGTTGGCTCCTCCAACCGATCGGTTCGCCTGGTCATCGTGCATCTCATCATGGCCGCCACCCGCTCATCTCGCTCCTCGAACCGGTCATCAACCGATCGACTCACTCCTTGAACCGGTCATCTGGAATGTCAAGCGATTGGTTGACGCCTTGAACTGATCGTCTCAGGTGTCTTCAGGATGTCCTCCGGTCTTTGACATAACAGGAAATAAAATTCTATCCTATTTTACATTGTAAAAGGAGAAACCTCGAGTTACATTCGAAGGGAGTAAAGGTAGGAAAGAAATCTTGAATTATTTCGAGTTACATCAGGAATAGGAGAACGAAGATCAGTGCGCAGACCGAGATGCAAGCAACCACATACAACGACACACATATAGGGTTTATTGGCCATAACCACACTATACATCCACCACAAAACTCATTTAAGGGCGACGCATATCGAGTGCATTAATAATACATATCATATATGTAATTTGGGATTTGTGGATTTAGGATTGGACATGCATAAAGCCAATTTTACTCGCATCATATTCAATAAATAAAGGAGACAAACCAAAATCGATCATATCGATAATCCCTGAAGTATAGAGCAGTTGACGTGGCTCTGATACCACTATTGGGTTTTAGGGGAGGCAGATAAGGCAGCGGAAACAAAAATTTTCCTCCCCAAACCCAGAACAAGGAAACACGTCAACGTCTATACAATAGGAAAGGATGGTTTGTGGAATCATACCTTGTCCCGAGGCTTTCTCAGAGACAATACCTCACGCCTTGCGTGGTCATCACCTCCGGTCTTGGACGGTGTCTATGCAGCTCCTAGTCGCACCGGGACTTAAGACTCCTGGTCTCACCGGGATTGTCGGGATTGACAGTTTTCCTCCGAGCGGCAGAAACCTCCCGCCTCTGAAGTAGTCCACACGGACCACCTGGAACTCCAATCTCCTTGTCCCACAAGGAATTGGAAGGAGTCGCACCCTCCTGTCAGCGTACTAGTTGCCAACACACTCTCCTTCCACCAGTCGCAACTGCAGTTGTCTTTCCCTTGTTGTGCCTCCCTTTTTGGGTAGCACTTGCTCGGGCTCTCTTGGTTACCAAAACTAGAGAGAACGAAAACTTTACAGAGAAAGTGGTTGCACTGAGTTGTACTTCGAGAAGCCCCCAATACCCCTATATATAGGCGGGTCATGGTACATGGTTCTCTATCCCGGGCAAAATGGGACTAAAGCAGGAGTAGAAGGGTTCAAGATTTTCCACAAAAAAACAACCAACTCGCAACCTGAACCGATCGTTTCACAACTGAAACGGTCGGTTGGGGACATGAACCGGTCGGTTGACACCTCAACCGATCGGTTGGGACACATGAGCCGATCGGTTCACTTCTGAACTGGTCGGTTCGTGGTCCTGATCAGTTCCCGATTGACTTTCCATCTTTTTGTTTCTAATTGGTATCGAATACTAATCCTTGTTCCAATCAAATTCGGCAAGTGAAACGCAAGGAAAATTCTCACCAATCCTACTTTCCCAACTTGCCCGGTTGCAAAAGTTGAACCGATCGTTTCAACACTTGAAGCAATCGTTCACCCTGTCAATGATTCGATCGACTCACAACCTGAGATGATCAGTTCACCAAGCTGAGTTGATCGGTTCATCACATGAGCCGATCAGTTGGGAGTGCAGATTGTGTAGAATCAGTCAATTGTGGTTTCAATAAATCCCATACTCCAATCAATGTGTCCAACATTGTGAACACTATGACATTGAGCTATCAATTGATTGAGTGTTTAATTGAACTACTAAACTCCTTTAGAAATCAATCTAAACATTGTTTGTGGACAAAACTCCTCTTCTAGGTTAAATCCTATGTGTGTGACCATGCAGGTCCATTTCACGTTGGCAGTGAAAGTCCATAACACTTATGACTTCACAAGCAAAGATCAGTGGCTAGTCACACATCAGTGCTACCCAAGTGAAAGTAGAAAGTTGGAGAACAACTTTCAATCCTACAATCCATGAATGGTGTTATAGTGAATGTATAATTCCTTTGTCACTGATATCTCGAATGCACTCGAGGCATGGAACAGTCATCCTGTCAACGTTCATTCACTTTCTTGATCTCAGAGTAGATTGAACGAGATATGTATGACATCAATATCACATACTGATTCACACGTGTGTGCGCACGCCTATCTCATCCTACTCATCAAGTGGCCTTGGATATCAAACTCCCTCAGGAGGGACAAATTCCATATCTATCACTCACCCCTCAAAAGCCCCATGTGTCAAAGCCACCCAATCATCACCTTTATAACAACCCATGTTTCAGGACTGCATTTGATGATGTCAAAGTGTGCCCAACAACATGTGTTGAGTGTAGTGATTTCAGGTCAAAGAATCACACTCACCACCATCACTGTGAGTATTGACTGTGACTACCATGTCATGGTTCCATGTGTCAAACTCACGGTGGGTCTGTCTAGTACACTTGTTCTCTAACAAGTACCTATGTGTTTGGTTTGATATCTCTATATCATGACTAATGAGATTTTGTCATCAACCAACACCACAATCTAGTCTTGTGTGTCATTGTTGTCTATCTACCTTCCACAATGACATCCGACTAGGGACATAACAAGAATGTACAAACTCTTAGCATTTGTATGATCTCATCGTTCAGGTCCTGAACCTGAAGGCATACGTCATTGAGTACTGTCATTCTCTAGACATTTAATCTGTTCTGTCACTATCTCATATGACTGAATGAGAAAGAATAGGAAGCTTGCCTTTGATGTTTATCAAATCAATATTAATGTATCCCACCAATCATCCCATGATTGGCTCTCAGGGAATACATACCAACAAATTCTAGCTCTGAAATGCTTATTTCAATACTTATATTGATCTTTGTAGCTTACATTACTTTCCATATTCATTTTAGAGCAATTAACGCTTAGATGGTTTCATGTACACATCCTCAACAAGAATACAATTATTGAATGCAATTTTAAAGTTCATATGACAGATTTCATATTTGTAATAAGATACAATACCAAGCATGATCCTCATGAATTTGACCATTGCAATAAGTTAAAAAGTTTTGTCGTAGTCATCACCTTGAAATTTTTTGAAATCTTTTTCTACCAATCTAGCTTTGTAGGTTTGTACATTACCATCCATGTCAGTTTTATTCTTGAAGACGCATTTGTGACTTATGGGTTTTACCCTTTAGGTGGATCTACCAAGGTCCATACCTTGTGGGATGTATGGAGTCCATCACAAATTGCATGAGTTTTAAGCCATTTCTCAGAATTTTGTCTCCCAATATCTTCAATGTAGGTTGTTGGATTATCATCCTCAACGACAAACATATTGTCTTGTTGAGTCACAACAATTGCATATCTTTTTGGATCAATATTTTCCCAACTAAACCTTTGATGTTCTTGGTCTATAATAGGGACTTGAGTATTCACAATAGTTTGTGGTTTGTCCTATTTCTCATCTACCTCCTTATGCTCAATTTTATATTTTTGGTCTCGAATTCTTTGAGTCCTATTTTTCTCTGGTTGGTTCCTCTAGAAATAAATTCCTTTTTAAGGAATACAACATTTCTTACAACAAATACTTTGTTGTCAGACCAAGACGTTGTATCCAATAGGTTTCTCAGAGTATCCACATTTATTCAATTTGGGTCCAACCTTTTTAGATAACAATTTCTTGGCATAAGGTTGACATTCACAAATTTTCATGAAAAACATATTGCAATGTTTTCCATTCCATATCACATATGTTGTCTTTTCAATGGATTTGGTAGGTCCTCAATTAAGTGAAGCATGACTTTTTCAAGTGAATGTCCCCATAAGGAAATCAGATGATTAGTTAAAGTTTTCATTGATTATACAATGAACAACATTTGCAATTCCTTCTTTATGACACAACATTATGTTGTGGTGTTCTAGGTGGAGCCAATTGTGATATAATACCATACTTTTTTGGAAGGGCCTTAAACTCATGGCTAAGATATTTTCAAGCATGATCAAATTGTATTGATTTAATATAATTAGCAAGTTATTTTTTTACTCCATTCATGAACTCATTGAACACTTCAAGTGATTATTATTTTTATTTCGTGAGATACACATATCCAAATCTACTAAATTCATTAGAAAATGTGATGAAGTATTGATATAGCCTCTAGAGCTTGTGCTAAAATGTCCACACACATTGAAATGTATGAGTCATAATAAGTCATTGTCTCTCTCACTATTTCCAATGAAAGGTGCTTTTTCCATCTTGCCTAGTAAAAAGGAATCACACGTCTTTGTTGATTAAAAATCAAAAGAGCTCAGATAACCATCTTTATAGAGTCTAGAAATGCACTTCTCATTTATATTCCCTGGACTACAGTTCCAAAGTAAGTTTGGTTTAAATCATTGAGTTTTAACTTCTAGATATTTGTTTGATATGCATGTGTCTCAACATATGATAAATAAATACCATAAGGCATAAGGGAACTGCCATATAAATCTCATATTTAGAAACTGAATTTTGATAATTCTTTATTAGAAAAGATAGAATATGTAGTGTTTATATTTATTGGAGGTAGATAATAGCAGTTGTCTAACTCTATTACAAGCCCACTTGGGTAGAGATAAATAGTAGGTGAAAAAACTCTTGATCCATTTTCAAAGTGTAGTTTCACCTCCCCTTCTGCAATGTTCTACTTCTCTTCAATAACTGCATATTTGAGCATATGTGAGATCTACTTCCAGTATCCAATACTCACTATGAAGAATTAGATAGTTTATTTCTATAACATATATACCTAAAGTAGACATATATATCCCTGCTTCTTATTCTTCATTTCCTCTAAGTATAGAAGTCAATTTCTATTCTAATGTTCAACATGGTAATAGTTGCCTCCCTTACCCACTCCTCATTTTGCCTTAAGTTCATATGCCTATTGGCCAACACTAGAACCTTTCTTCACTTTGTCTTTTCTTGGCTTTCACTTTGGATTAAGACTCTAATTTTACTGTATAGACCATAAGCATATATTTGTGATTGTCTTTTATTTTCCCCTCAACCGTTCTCAACATGTGAAGTATCTCCATCAATGGCTTAACAAAATTGTTCATTTCATGATGAATTTTTTATATGAATCCAAAAACACTTGCAGGATAACATTTGTGTCCAAGTCTTATCCTAAAGAAAACCCTAGTCTTGCTATACATTCACATACAAAATTTTAGGTGCATGGGGTCCGTTGGGATCATTGTTCGCCATCTTGCACTTAAACAATACCTTGGAAACATTATACCTACCTTGCCTTGATTGTTCTTGATTTGTATTCTTGAATTGTGTTATCATCTCAATAAAATCCATATTCTCATATTGCTTCTCAATCACATGATTCATGAAGCATAGTGTAAGGCACTTAATGTCCATGACACCATCAGAATGCTTCTTTTGAGCTTCCCTTTCCAAACCAAGCACATTTGGAGTTGGATAATTTGGTACTGGTGTGTCCAGGACATAGAGCCTATGCCCATATGTGAGAAAAATTCTCATAATCTTCAACTAGAGATTGAAGTTATTTCCATTTAGTTTTTCTTTCTCAAGGACCAATCATAGCGATAAAGGATCATTGTTTTTTTTATTGGTAACATTACAGATATTCTGCATGAGTCAAGAAATTGATTTCAAAATTCTAATTTGATATGTTTAACCTAGCTTTCAATTAATCACCCTCTCACTATTTTATCCAAATTAATATCCCTTAATATTGATTAGGAAGATTATGAAGAGAAATCTTCTACTGACCAAAGATCCATAATATATTAAGTCAAGAGAACTAATACTAACCACTCACAAATGCATCTATATAATTTCTAAATAGATTGTTGCATAACTATGCATCAATAAATCATCATATGAAGTATATGCCAACTTGATGCCTCTAGTGCTTAATCCTATTAAGATCACCTAGTCAATTTGAACCCAAAAGCTAACACAATAAGATATGAACCATGTTGAACAGAACCACATACTTATTTTGATATTTCCCTATGGTAGATTGTGCACTACGATGAGCATGCCCACACTTGAACATGGTTTTCATGTTTATTTCCAACAAAAAGCATCTTAAGCATTGATACTATATTGAGGGATATATATATATGCATATACACATATTCATATGTATTCAATCACCATTACCTATATATTATTATACCTATCATATACATAATCAACACACAAAATAATATATGATATGGCAACTAGTACAACATCTTGAGCAAACAAGTGCTATAGAAAAGCATGTAAGAGATTCACATCTATACAAAATCCTAAATCTCATTTTAGGGTTTTTAGTCACCTGATAGGACAACCTAGTTGGCATATTGGAATTCCACACTTCTTGGGAAGAGCATTTTTATGTTTCAAGTAGCTTGATTGGGAAAGCCAACTATCTAACTAGAATTTCCTCTTTAGGGAAGTTCTTGTGATGTTGATGATTTGTCATTTCTTCTTGAACATGAACCCTTCAAGGACCATTCTCTCTTTCTATGGGCTTCTGAACATCTCCTCCACTCCACCATGGTCCAATAGTGATGTCTTCACATCATCCTATTCTAGAGGCATAATTAAATTTACATGAAGAATGTATAAAGAGAGGCATGTCATTGAAGCTATATACATGCTACATTTCTTTTGATCAAAATCATAATAGCGATATTATATGTTTCAAATTACACCGCAATGACCTAATTGTCATTCCTACATCCACCAAAGAAAATGATTGTCAATGTATTACATTAGTTTATGCAATACATATACATACTATATCAAATATGATATTATTTTATTATCATGACATGAAGTTTCATATAATTCATCCAATGAATCAATTGTTATTCAAAATCAACTGAATATAAAAGTATATAAAATCAAATCTGATACCACTATAGGTTTTTCAGGAAGGCGGTAAATCAGAATAACAAAAAAACCTTCCCATTTTACCCAAGGTGTCAGTTCTATCATACCTATAAATGTTAGTGAACAAAAGTATCTTAATGAAAGTATGTTTTCCATAGCATTTCCACTTCAATTAAAGGATATAGATATATTCTTGTGGGGGTACTCAAATATGAGATCCTAACAAGAATGAATGCATAAATGCTTGATGTATTATTATGATCTTTTATTTTTTCATCAACACTCTTTTTCTAATTAAAAATATTATATTGACGTGATCACTGGATTGATTTATGTTGGATGGTTTGACAAGGATTTTCAAATATCATGACCTTTATTTGAGAAAAGTCTGGCCTTTGGGTGATTTGTGCTCCCATGGGATGCAACTACAAAAAATCCTAATTTAATCATTAAAATATGGATTTGGATCAGCTAATCTAGGAATGTGGCTTTTAGCAGTGATCCACCAAACCCACAATATCTTTTATCATTTGATTAGTTAGATTTTATTTTTGTAATTTTAATTTATGTCCTTTGCATAATCAAACTCTCAACAAAGCATATTTTTCCTTCTTTTCCTCATGATTGTATTTTGATCTTAACCACCTTTTTTTATCTCTTGGGATCAATACCTTACTGACATGAAATATTATCGCACTGACAAATTCACTCGGGGTTGAAATCCCCAAGCTTACCAAAACCTTGTGCAAAAATACCACCCACAAGAGGACGAGTCTTATCGTAGTATAGTTGAGGATCAAATCCCAAGAAAAAACGTTTTTAAAAAATGTCATTAGTCAAATCTAGCTCAAGTAAGACTAATATTTAAAACGATTGGTTGATTTGAGGTTAATTAAACTAATTGCAAGAAAGTAAATAGCAAAATTAAAGTTGGATTTAGATTAATGATATGGAATCGCTGGGATAGTTCTGGGTTTCACCACTACTACAGATGTAAACACATCCTAACATCAAACATCCAAGCAAGATATAACCATCCAAATGGAGCTGTTGCAAAACCCCCCACACGGGTGTTACACTTGCATAACTGTCACCTTATGTACCAAATGTCTCGTCACCATACCGATCACTCACATATGGCTGTGAAGATATAGAAATCCAACTAAGGATGTGGGCCCCCTATATAGGCATTAGGAACACAGAAGCATCACCGTAGGCTAGATGGCTCGTCCCCTCACGAATCACAAACTTATGACCTTAAGGAATCCTATCAAAACTTCTCGTCAAGGAGTCAACCACGCTAATCGATAAGCAAGAAGGTGATTAATCTACAAGCAAACATCGACGACTAACAAAGAAGATACAAAATTCAACTAAGGTTGTAGCCCCCCTATATAGGCGTTAGGCACATAGAAACATCACTGTAGGCTAGATGGCTCGTCCCCTCACGAATCACACACTTACAACCTCAAGGAATCCTATTCTATTTCTAGTTTGGGAGTCAACCTCGTTAAATGACATTCTATCCTAAATATTGAATTTCTCGCAACATAGGAAAGAATAAGATAAAAGCAAGCAGGTAACCAATCTACAAACATAAACGATTAACAATGAGATGAAAAGTTATACACATTGTCTTGGAATGTTAAATGAAAAGACATGAAAACATGGGCAGCGGGGCTAGTCCCCACACCCCAACGAAAATGAACTACTCACTCATGATGTGAGAAATAAGAAGAACAAGAGAGAGGGGAGATTCCGCCATGAGCATGATGCAGAAGGTAATCGCAACTTTGTGAAGATGATGCGTTCTTCTAGATCGTGTCAGAGCAGATCTGGACAACGAATGAGCGATGCTAAGACAGACTGGGAAATCTTTCTCACTCCTCCTTCCTTCTCTTTTTGATCTTCTCAATCACAGTAGGAGCAATAGGTGAATATGTGTGATGATTTGGATCAGAGTTGTGTTCAAATAGTCTATCAGCGTCCTGGACCCGATACCCAAATGAGGACACTACTGGTCCTATTTATAGGCTCTGGTTGGCGTCTTCACATTTTTTGTGTGAAACCCTCTCAAACGGTTTAAGTCTTCTAACGATTTGAAGTTGATGAATCCAAACGGTCTTGTATTAATACTGACCAAATGGTCTTTGAGTTGTTTTCCTCTAAATAGTCTTGGAGTGTATCCTCCAAACGGTCTTCGGTTGATAAATCTAAATGGTTTTGCTTCTATCGGTTTGCTACCATGCCTCTAAATTGTATGTAAGACTAATCTCTAGCCAACCGGTCTTGAAAGTCAGGCGTCGCCCATACGGTTTGGCTTTCCTGTGTTCTTTTATCTCCAAATAGCCTCGCGCAATTGGTTTGCAGATCGACGCCTCGCACAACCGGTCCTCATGCCTGATCGGTCTTGGGGTCTTCGTGCAAACGGTCTCGTGCACCGCCAAATGATCCTCGCAGCCCTAACGTTCTCTACTCCCAAATAGTCTCAAATGATCAGTGTAAAGAGCACATGGCAGAGGGCAGGGGTCTCACAGTTTTGTTGTCGAACTGTCTTGAGAGATCGATGGTCTCTAATAAGTTTGGAGACTGATTGCTTCGTCATAGTTTGAGACTGTGAGGGTCAAGTTGTGCTATAACTGCGGAGCAGACAGCTAGGTCATGAGTCAGCCGGGTGCAGGGTTCCGTTGAGGCGGTGGGTTATTGGAGCGGTCGATCCATGCGGTCTTGGGATGTCTGAGCGGACTGATTGATGGGGAAGAAATGGGGAGAAACAAGAAACCATTAGGGTAGTCTGCTAGTGAAGACTTCTAGAGCGTGGCTCGTGAATGGAGGAGCATGTAGCGTCAGATCTCTGTTGTGAGTTAGGGTTTGTAGGTGGTGAGGGAAGGAAGAGGAAGAAGGGAAGTCAGAGGTAAGGTCCTCCATACGGTCTTGAACATGTTGCTGCCCATACAGTCTTGAAGACCGATGGGTAGCAAATGGTCTTAAGGATGAGGTTTGATGCGATGATTTTGAGTCGCATTTAGAGACCTATTTCATATGTATTTTGTGCCTTAATTACTCATTTTCATGGATATTATTGCATAATTCACTTTATTTGGTCTTTGCCATCATTTTATATCAAATCCCCTTTGTTTCACTATTTTAAGCATTATTGATCATCTTATCATAAATCGTGTGGATTTACTTGGTCTTGTTGTGCAATTTCAGGAAGAACAAGTATCTGCATCCGTCGATACCATCGACGGATGTCGATACCATCGACCAAGCCACAAGTTGTCAGCCGAGAAGAGCAATACAGAGTCGATACCATCGACACCCATGTCGATGGCATCGAGATGTCTCCAGGCTGCTGGCGAGGATGAAGTCGATACCATCGACGCGGGTCGATGCCATCGACTCAAGGAGAGCTACAGCGTCGCTAAACGACAACAACCGACGCTAAAGGAGTCGATACCATCGACACCCAAGTCGATTGTATCGAGATCATGACAGGCGCTCAGAATAAAAGAAAGGAAAGCTGCCGCTAATCCGCTGTGTCGATACCATCGACTCGCGTCGATGGTATCGACGCCGGCACATATGCGTTGGATTTGTTTTGATTTCGATCGGACGGCTGTTGTTATTTGACGACCTAATTAGGGACTTATACCTAATGACGGCCGCCCAGACGTGAGGATCATCTCATTTTGGATTGCACGAGTGCCGAGGAGGAGAGAAAGGAGAATGGAGGCCGAGAAGCTCATTCCGGGTGATTCGGACGCTGCCGAAGACAATTTCCACCACCGACAGGCGGGGAAAGCTTGTGTTCTACGCCAAGGATCCACCGGTTCTTCTCCGTTCAGGGGTTTTCCCATTTATTTCACGTTTTTCTTATGAATTCCCCAATTTCTACCATGTATTCGTGTAAGATGAACATGAGAGGCTAAAACCCTCAATCTTTAGGACCGGGAGTAGCCCGGGGATACATTGTATGATGATTTTATATTGATAATTCATATTTTTTTCTCATATCCGTGGTATAAATTCGTTTTCTCTATTTCTATTGTTATGCTTGATCACCATAATAATAAATTAATGCCCTTAATCACTTCGACAGAAGGATTAACGGTTGAAAAGAGACGAATTCTACATTAATTAATAAAACCCTTGACAAAGGAGTTGTAAAATTAATGGTGGGAACTGAGCGACCGATCTTAATGCGCTTAGTTTAGGGGAATGATTACTATGACGATGGAATCAACCTAAATCTAAGTAGTGGATTACACCATGACAGTGGGTAATTCTCATTTCAGGCCACTACCCGGATAGAGAGAGAAGTGTGAGGAATTATATGAAATCTAATACAATGTTGACGCGCGGTGAAACCGCCATCCTAAAGATATCCTTTTAATTGATTAAATTAACCTTTAATCGATTGTTTTCTTTGTTTGATTTTTATTTTCTTTTAATTTGAACAACAAAACCTTACTTTGTTAATCGGTCTAGCTGATTGCGATTAGTTAGTAGAAGTCTCCAATAATTCACGTATCCCTGAGTTTGACTCGGGCCTCACAAGGCCTATATTACTCGACGCGTACACTTGCGTTTTTAGCGCGTAGTAAAATACACGTCATGTTTTTGGCGCCGTTGCCGGGGATACGGCGAATTATTAGCACTTTGAGTGCTAAGAGCGGCCATTCTAGGCCACATTTTTTTTTATTTTTTTTTATTTATTTTTAGAAAAATTTCAAAAATTCCTTTATTTCTCTATAATTGTGTTGACTCGTTCAAAGCATTGTACTGAACCCCTATTTCCATTTTTCAGGTACTTTGCATGGTGCACACACGTAGTCGAGACTACGTGAATCACACACCTGAGGTTCCATCTACGGGACCAGAGGACGAGGACTACTATGAGGAGGAACACCACAGTGATATAAATTCGGAATCTGAGCAAGAACAAGAAGAAGTAATGGCTGAAGCACAGACAATATGGGAGAAGATCAAGGCGTCTTCTTCCTCGGCATCAAAGGGGCCTATAAAGAAACATGGGCTAAACATTCCAACCTACAAGATCGATCCAGCACTGATTAACCTGGTTAAATCCAACGCATTTCACGGACTGAAAAATGAAGATCCAGTGGCACACATTAGTCAGTTTGTTGAAAATTGCGATATGGTGAAGATAGATCGATTTCCACAGGATGTGCTCTATCTCAAGTTATTCCCGAGTTCCTTGGCTGGAGTGGCAAGAGAGTGGCTCCATAACCTCGACGACGAGTTTTTTGAATCATGGGATCACATGGTGGAGGTTTTCTTCGAGAGGTTCTTCCCTCCTGAGAAGACCAATGATATGATCCGTAAGATCCACAATTTCACCCAACAGGCGGGTGAAACTTATTCTGAGACTTTGGAGCGATTCCAAGTCATGTTGAGGAGATGTCCACACCATGGACTGGACAAGGAAACCCAAGTGAAGATCTTCTACTTTGCTCTCTCCGAGCATGATAGAAGCAATTTGGACTCGGCCGGTTCAGGATTTTTCTTGAACAACACTGATACAAGATGCTGGGAGATATTGAAGAACATGGCTAGGAAACAGTCATGGGGCGACAGAGGTGCAGTAGAACATGTCAAGGCTGCTGGTGAATCCAGAACAGTTAGGGAGCTGAACGACAAGCTAGATCTTCTAGCCAAGAAGCTGCTAACTAAGGAAGATGCATCTGAGGATGAGGAAGCCCAAGTGAAGTTCATGCAACAACAGGGCTATAGAAACAATGACTATGCATGGAGGAAAGATAAAAAGTTTTCATGGAAGGATCCGAATAATTTTCTGCAGGATCCGGATGCCAAACCACCGCAAAGAACCGAGGAAAAGAACACTGAATTGCTAAGTCAAATGGTTCAGCAAAACCAAGAGATGATGGCCATGTTTGGTAAACAATTACAATCTCAAGGTGACATTCTAACCAAGTTTGGGCAGACGCTGCAAAGCCATGGAGCACAGATGCGGGCATTAGAGACCACCGTGGCACAGATTTCAAATGAAGTGGCGGCCATCAAGCATGCCAATCAACAGAAACCAGCTGAGAATGCGAACGTGGCTCAAGCACATCATCAGGTTAAGTACATGTCGGTGGTAAGAAATGAGGAATCTCAGGTGCAAGAAACTGTAGAAGAAAGAAAAATGACGTTCAATGTGAATGCAACACCGGCGATACCGTATCCACGCACTTACTATAGATTGTCGGGTGGAAACCATTTCTTCAGAAAATCAGAGAGAGTTGTGAGTATGGTATCTCCATCTAGGCAAGAGGAGCAGGTGCAGGTTGTTTGTGCACATGTGGAGACATCTGAGGCGAGAGAGGAACCACAACAAGCTGCTACTATTGATGATGTCTCGCCAAAGCCCACGTCTGAGGGAATCATTGAAGCAAGCTTAGGGGAGGTACCCCTGAAAAGCTCTCATGTGCCACCTCATAGGCGTGTTGATGCAGCTGATGTTTCAGATCCGGTCAATTCTAAGTCAAAGAAGGAGCATCGTCACTTTAAGAAATTCTTGGAGATATTCTGGAAACTCCACATCAATATTCCATTGGTGGAGATGATTGAGAAAGTGCCCGCTTATGGGAGGTTCATTAAGGAGATCATCAATAAGAAGAGGCGGATAAAAGAAGATGAAATTTATTGGATGAATGAGACGGTGAGCTCGATGATTCATGGGAATTCACCAAAGAAGAAAAAAGACCCAGGAGGTTTTTACATTCCATGCTCAATAGGTGGTCAACATTTTTCTAAAGCGCAATGTGATTCCGGCGCTAGTATAAATCTCATGCCTTTGGCTACATTTCAAAAGTTGGGGTTAAAAGAGATAAAGAAGTTGGCTGCGAAAATTGAATTGGTAGATGGGTCTACAGTGAGACCCTATGGAGTATGTGAAGATGTTCTAGTCAAAGTTGACAGATTCATATATCTGGTGGACTTTGTCGTCATGGATATGCCACCACTCCAAAGCTGCGAAATTCTCCTTGGAAGACCGTTTCAAGCAACGGCAGATGTTGTGACTGCCTTAGGGAGAGGTACCTTGTCTTTGGGCATTGGAGGAGATCGTGTTGAATTCAAATTACCGCATGATCCTCTAAGCCCAGTTCCCAAGGTGAAAAGATGATGACTGTCATACGTCTAGCCTAAGACGCTAAACAAGGGCGCTTGTTGGGAGGCAACCCAACCATTGGTACATTAGGATAGTTTAATGTTAGGTGTAGTTTGCTTTTATTTTGTTTACTTTTTAGTTTAACAATGATACCTTGATCCGTTTGTTAAATGTGCAGGAACAGGCAGGGTCGATACCATCGACACATCAGTCGATGGTATCGACATGGGTTCAGGTTGACACCAGCAGAAATCGCACTGCGTCGATACCATCGACGGCCCCGTCGATGGCATCGACATGGTCACAGGCAGGTCGCAATAAAAGTGTCGATGGTATCGACACCCCAGTCGATACCATCGAGATCTCTGGAGATTTTCAGATGAATTTTGCTCAGTCAACTCGATACCATCGATGGCCTCGTCGATGGTATCGACATCATCACAAGTTGAATGCAATAAACGGAGGTGTCGCAATAAAAGCAAGTCGATACCATCGACACCCGTCGATGGCATCGACGGACATGTCACCGATCCGCATGACGACATTGACGACGATCGCAACAGCCACGTCAGTGATCCGGGTGCTGCGTCGATACCATCGACTTCTGTCGATGGTATCGACTCGTCAGCGATCCGGGTCTCTCGATCCAGCAAACGTCAGCCGTCGATACCAGCGACAGATGCGGCTACCCGCGAGACGTGTCGATACCATCGACCCGCGTCGATGGTATCGACGGGTCAATAGGGGCGCCAATCAAGTCTATTTAAGGGGACTTGCAACGTCATATGACATCACACCCTCAGAGCAAGTATCTCCCATTGCGCAGAGCACTCCCCCGAGCCCTCTACACCTGCGGAGAAGCGTCATCGAGCGAAGATCTTCACCGAGCGGAGAATTTCTCTCCATCTTCACCGAGCTCTTTTCTCCCAATCTCATTCTTCTCGCAATCATGGTGCATACGGGCGGAGCATCTTCATCAAGCGCGCACCCCATGGAGATCGAGGAGTTTGTTCCTCCTCCAACCGCTTCCATATCTCGTCCACGCCTCATTCATGCCAACATGGATGTAAGGAAGGTATACGAGGAGATAATGAAGCGGAAGTTCGAGGCAACCTGGTATGTGGACCGGGGAATGATCAGGGAGCTGGGATTCGAGGCCAACTTGGCTTATGTGTTGGCCAGGCAAGCGCGGCACACCAATCGCTTCTATGAGATGGACTGTCATGCGGATGGGCAGCCGTTTTTCGGCGAATGGCCCACATACAAGGAACTGGTGGCCGAGTTCATGGCGTCTCTTGATATCTGCGTCGTACCAAATGACGTGGTACCATCAGACCAGACGTGGATCCAGGGAAGGGTGTCCTTCCGACTCTTCAACAACAATTACAACATCACGTTGAAGCAGTTCAACGACATCTTCAACTGGAACCACAGCCGCCACGATCACCGACGCCCCGACACCCGCACCGACTACGACAAAATCTTCGCCGAGCTAGTTACAGTGCCGACAGGGAAGACCGTGACCTACCACAATGCCGCGGTAGCGGATTTTGAGCACCCGTTCGTCCGGGTCTTGCATAGGATGCTGAGCTTGACCTTCTTCGCTCGGAGCGATCTTGCTTTGAGCAAGTTTCAGGAGAGTGACCTGTTCTTTCTCTATGCACTCCTGAAACGTCAAGAGTGCAACTGGGGAGCATTCTGGCTACAGCGCGTCATGGCGGTGAAGCGGAGCACAAGGAAGGCTCCAATACACTTTGGTGGTCTTGTCACCAGGTTGGCGCTGTACTTGGGGCTGAACTTTCAGTCCATGACTCCGATTTCTGCACGGAGTAAGGTGAATGTGCAACACTTGCACCGTTCAAACCTCATTCTTATCTGAGACGGGTTGGCGTACGCTCATTGCCACGTCAACCAAGCTTACCAGGAGGCATCCCTGCCGGACGACGTCTTCCACATCGAGGGCAAGCAGCATTTCCGATGGCCCATCATAGCCATCGAGTCCTACGAAGAAGAAGGCGGAGGTGAAGACCAAGAAGGTGAGGCCGAGGAAGACGAGGAGGCTTTCACACCTCTTCGAGCACGCGTGGCACCACGGAAGCGTCCTAGGATGCATCCAGGTGCATCTTCATCATCTCAGCCCCCGCCGCCATCACCACAGCAAGAGCAGCCAGCTGCGGATCCCTACTCCATGCAAGGGATGTACACCATGCTGCAGGACATACAGCAGACTCAGCTGCAGCACATGGGTATGTATACCGGCATTCATGAGACTACGAGCCGGGTACTTGACAACCAAAGGGCTATGTTCGAGAACGAGCGGCTCATCCTCGCCAACCAAGAGCAAATGCACACCCGGTTGCAGCGGATAGAGACGCAGCAGGAGCCCTTCTTCGACCACTACTGGAGTCGAGACTACTTTGGAGGTTATCCACAGCCTCCGCCGAGGACCCAATATGATCCAAGCTTCCAGGGGGAATACCCATCTTGGGATCCTACGGCACCACAATACCCACCACCGCCTCCGCAAGATTGATCAGGGTATCACTGTTCCACCCTTAAGTTGGTTTTTGACTATGAGGCCATAGTCGGATTCAAGCTTAGGGGGGTGGCTGGAACAACTCTATCTTTTATATTTTCTTTAGTTGTTTTTAGTTTCTGCTTTGTTATTTGTTTTTGCAAGTTTAAATTTTTATTTAGGATCCACATCTATCTAGTGTAATCGTGGATGTCTTAAAAATTGTCATCTTGCTGTTTTCATGGGAAATTAAGGGAATTTAAAATTTTTCTGTGTCATTTGGATAGCTTTACTTGGTTGTCCTTGGGGAACTTGTTCTATGAAAATGATTGATTATGTCAACTTTGAAGCAATATGCCATACTCACACCCCCATTGACTCATGAAAAGTGGATAGTAACGGTTGTTTGAGCCTAACCTAATCAAATGGTAATGAGACCTTAATCAGATGTAAGAGAAAGAACCCTTTAAACTCCTACACATGTCAGTAAGGAGGGACACATAATTTTCTTCTAAGGTTCAGTCACTTAATCTTGTGATCATTCCACCCCATTTTCTATAATCCACCCAAGAATTGGAAGTAAAGTGCAGTTTCAATTTCTTTTGTGTGCATAGCATGTAGATAGAATTTGCATTGTTATTTTCATACTTTTGCATAAAACGAGAAAAAAAATGTATAGTGATTCATGCACATTACTTTTAGGTGCATGTCATGTAGTTGCACTCATACTTTCATGATTTTCATGCATAAGTACACCATGTATCTCAGTTGACCTGAAAAGTGATCTAAATTGTTCCATACCCTCGCATTAGTACAAAGATTTCCAATCATGAAGAAAATAGCCTAACACATGTATCTCTAAGCAATTATGGATATGTGGGCTAAGAGGAAAAGAAATAAATCTGAAAGAAAAAAAAATTTTTGAAAAAAAAAAAGAAGAGAATTTAGAAGGAAATGGAATAAGAGGGAGAAAGGAATGATATCACTTGTATAACAGGGGAATTGAGTACATGATGTGGCTTGAGTAGATTTCTATCTCATTTTGAGGTAGAAGGTTAGTGCATGCATCATTCCACCCACTTTTAGGCATTAGGGCATTCTTAATGTGCATTTGCATCATTTAGGGCATTTTGTTATATGCATACTGAAACTGTGTAATACTTCCATATTCTCCCATGAACCACCCATTCCATCCACCCGTTGCTCGAATTGGTAGGTCACCGTGATTTTCTCGTCACTCATGATTATAAGGAGGACTGCTTCCATGTAGATGGTAGTTAGGGCGAGCAACGTAGTTTAGGCGATCACAAGATGCACCATGGCTGAATCGGCGAACTTTATTATGTTAACTGCCTTATGTGATAGTGTTCATCGGTTTGAAGGATAATTTCTTTTATTGATGATTATTGTCGCCTGTAGGGTAATTACTGTTCTGTGATTAGGAAAGGCCGGTTTGAGAATGTTCAGTGGGAGTCATGTGGGATGTGGGGTGATGTGTTGATTGTTAGTTGACATCTGCAATTCTATTCTAAGGATTAGTTGCTTGAGGGCGAGCAATGTTTAAGCTTAGGGGAGTTTGATGCGATGATTTTGAGTCGCATTTAGAGACCTATTTCATATGTGTTTTGTGCCTTAATTACTCATTTTCATGGATATTATTGCATAATTCACTTTATTTGGTCTTTGCCATCATTTTATATCAAATCCCCTTTGTTTCACTATTTTAAGCATTATTGATCATCTTATCATAAATCGTGTGGATTTACTTGGTCTTGTTGTGCAATTTCAAGAAGAACAAGTATCTGCATCCGTCGATACCATCGACGGATGTCGATACCATTGACCAAGCCACAGGTTGTCAGCCGAGAAGAGCAATACAGAGTCGATACCATCGACACCCATGTCGATGGCATCGAGATGTCTCCAGGCTGCTGGCGAGGATGAAGTCGATACCATCGACACGGGTCGATGCCATCGACTCAAGGAGAGCTACAGCGTCGCTAAACGACAACAACCGATGCTAAAGGAGTCGATACCATCGACACCCAAGTCGATGGTATCGAGATCATGACAGGCGCTCAGAATAAAAGAAAGGAAAGCTGCCGCTAATCCGCTGTGTCGATACCATCGACTCGCGTCGATGGTATCGACGCCGGCAGATATGCGTTGGATTTGTTTTGATTTCGATCGGACGGCTGTTGTTATTTGACGACCTAATTAGGGACTTATACCTAATGACGGCCGCCCAGACGTGAGGATCATCTCATTTTGGATTGCACGAGTGCCGAGGAGGAGAGAAAGGAGAACGGAGGCCGAGAAGCTCATTCTGGGTGATTCGGACGCTGCCGAAGACAATTTCCACCACCGACAGGCGGGGAAAGCTTGTGTTCTACGCCAAGGATCCACCGGTTCTTCTCCGTTCAGGGGTTTTCCCATTTATTTCACGTTTTTCTTATGAATTCCCCAATTTCTACCATGTATTCGTGTAAGATGAACATGAGAGGCTAAAACCCTCAATCTTTAGGACCGGGAGTAGCCCGGGGATACATTGTATGATGATTTTATATTGATAATTCATATTTATTTCTCATATCCGTGGTATAAATTCGTTTTCTCTATTGCTATTGTTATGCTTGATCACCATAATAATAAATTAATGCCCTTAATCACTTCGACAGAAGGATTAACGGTTGAAAAGAGACGAATTCTACATTAATTAATAAAACCCTTGACAAAGGAGTTGTAAAATTAATGGTGGGAACTGAGGGACCGATCTTAATGCGCTTAGTTTAGGGGAATGATTACTATGACGATGGAATCAACCTAAATCTAAGTAGTGGATTACACCACGACAGTGGGTAATTCTCATTTCAGGCCACTACCCGGATAGAGAGAGAAGTGTGAGGAATTATATGAAATCTAATACAATGTTGACCCGCGGTGAAACCGCCATCCTAAAGATATCCTTTTAATTGATTAAATTAACCTTTAATCGATTGTTTTCTTTGTTTGATTTTTATTTTCTTTTAATTTGAACAACAAAACCTTACTTTGTTAATCGGTCTAGCTGATTGTGATTAGTTAGTAGAAGTCTCCAATAATTCACGTATCCCTGAGTTCGACTCGGGCCTCACAAGGCCTATATTACTCGACGCGTACACTTGCATTTTTAGCGCATAGTAAAATACACGTCAAGGTTTCCCATACAGTCTTGAGACCGTATGGAAGGGAAAAAGGTATAAAACTATTAAGGCAAACGATGGCTAAAATCGTGTAGTGAAAGGAAATCCTAGGACCGAATAAGGTTAAACTGAATGGATTAGGACCATTTGGATGAATGTCCAGGGCTGAGAGATTTCCAAACTGAATGGATGAAACTGTATGATCACGATCATTTGGTCAAAACCATTGGTCAAGACCATTTGGTCAAGACCGATTGGTTAAGACTGTTTGGTCAAGACGAAGGATGAGATGATCATGAGTGAAGGTGGAACTAGGGTTGAGAAAGGTGGGCCTCACTTATGGTTGAACTTCATCATGACCTGTATAAAATCAGTATAAACTAAGTTCATAATCCTGATGATTGAACCGTTTGAGCAATTTTGCATATTGTTATATTTAGTAGATGAAATTTGATGTATTGAATCGAATTGAGCCCAAGATGGTGGATGAATTTCATGATGAAAATACATTCATCAAAATACCCCGAACTTAAATGTTGCTCGTCCTCAAGTAACTCAAAATCTAAAACTATCACCAAATGAATACTTTCAACTCGCGTGGTTGCCTCATCTTCACATCACGATTGTTTTCTTTCTACTCATTATGACTAAGTATCTCAACCTCCTGAGACCACTGAACACATCTTATTGTATCTTTGTTCCTAAATTTGTTTTCCAAAATCACTTCCTCTTCTTTTTTTCCACAACAATCATGTCAAAGAATTTTGTAAAAGTCCAAGGATTCCCACAGAACAACAAGTATGCACATGATCTGACATTGGTGTTTTTTAGGGTAGTGGATGCATTCATTGTGCCATTAGGTAGAAAACCGAGTGAAGTGTGGTATGGAAGGAAGAAATAAATCTCTCCTCTAATCGACTTGAGATTTTTATTATATGATTTGGAATTTCATTTATTGCATTTTTTGTGCAAATCTCTCTTCTATTCGATTTGAGATTGCATTTATTTTGTGTGCGCTTTGCCATCTTTTCTTGGTGGTATGCTCCTATTAATTTGCGAGGGGTATGGAAGAAGAGAATGTAGAGGGAAGTGACGTGCCACCCTGAACTTAGGGTTTGGCACTATTTTGGTTATTTTTGTGTATTTTTGATGAATGGAGGGGTACGAAGATGATAGAAGATTTGTGGAAGAGAGTTTAGATCAGAATGCAACTTGATTTACAATTCAGTGCACCGGGTCGTTCTCTTTATGTTACTCTGCTCAAATAATGACTTGATGAGGGTATGGTAGAGATTCCATGTTATTGTTCCAACAAGCGCCTTTGTTTTATGTCGATGGCTCGACTTGATTCCTTCAACTTTATGGTGGATCTGTTGAATTGGTGAGTTCCAATATTGCTTCGGTGCCTATGTCGGCTGAGGTGAAATATCTTTTCAAGCGTTGACCACTAGTTACAAATTTTCCTGACTTTTCACTCCATAAAGAGAAAGCACCATGTGGGGAGCTGCTCTTTACAATGTAAGGTCCAGACCCGCGAGAATGAAGTTTTCTTGGGAATAACTTTAGTCTTCAGTTGAACAATAGAACTTGGTCTCCCACTTGTATGTCCTTTCTTTTCACATGACCATCTTGGAAAAGCTTTGTATGTTCTTTGTAGATTCATGCATTTTCATAAGCTGTCATCTGGAGTTCTTCAAGCTCCTAAAGTTGCAGAATCCTGGTTTGGCCTACTTTCTTCATATCGAAATTCAATTGTTTTATTACCCACCATGCTTTGTGTTTGAGTTCAACATGCAGGTGGCATGACTTTCCATAGATCAATCAAAATGCTGTAGTTCCAAGGGGAGTCTTAAAAGTGGTTCGGTAGGCCCACAATTCGTCATTGATTTTCACTGACCAATCTTTTTTATTGCATCCTACTGACTTTTCCAAAATAGCCTTGAGTTTTCGGTTAGAAACCTCTACATGTCAACTTGTTTTTGGATGGTAGGGCGAGACCACCTTGTGTGTTACCCCATATTTCTTCAGTAATGCTTCAAATCTTCTTTCTAGGAAATGGGAACCTATATCGGAAATCACAGATCGTGGTACTCCAAAATAGGGGAAAATAATGTCTTTGAACATCTTGATGACAGGTTTGGAATCACTAGTGACAATTGGTATGGCTTCAACCCATTTTGAATCGTATTCAACTGTGACTAGGATGTAAGAAAATACATGCAAGGATGGGAATGGATCAATTTAGTCCACACCCCAAACATCAAAAATTTCAACTTCTTGCCACATATTAAGTGTCATTTCATCTCTCTTCGTAATTTTACATGTTCTTGGACATTTGTCACATGATAAAACAAAGTTGTAGGAGTCTTTGGATATAGTTGGCCAAAATAAACCACATTGCAAAACCTTGAAGGCTGTTTTCTTAGAGCTCATATGGCCTCCAACTGGGCCTGAGTGACATTGTTCTAAAATAAGTTGAGCTTCTTCCTCAGTGATACAACGTCTATAGAGACCATCAGCACAGAGTTTGAATTGGTACGACTCATCCTAGTGATAATGTTTCACATCGTCCATGAATTTTTGGAGTGCATTCCCGGTGCATTCAGGATGGATAACGCTGGTGGCAAGATAGTTCACATAGTTTGAGTACCAAGGGGTAGCTTCTAAAACTTTCATTAGTTGGTCATCCAGAAGAGAATTGTTGATTGGGATCTTCTCAGTTTCCAGAGTGTGGATGCGAATTAGGTGGTATGCTACAATGTTCATTGTACCCTTTTTATCTCTTATCTCTAGATCAAATTGTTGCAATAGGAGAATCCATCTAATTAACCTGGGTTTAGCATCTTTCTTCACTAGGAGGTAATGGATAGCTGCATGATCTGTGTAGACAATGACTTTTGAACCTATTAGGTAGGATCTAAACTTGGAAAAGACATACATGACTGCAATAAGTTCTTTCTCGGTAGTTGCATAATTCCTCTAAGCCTTGTCAAGGGTCATCGATGCATAGTAAATGACGTGATGTTTCTTCTCTATATATTGGCCTAAAACGGCACCCACAACGTAATCACTAGCATCACACATAATTTCAAATGGGTGATCCTAATCTGGAGCTCGGATGATGGGTGTTGTTGTAAGAGCATTCTTTAGGTTGTTGAAACTTTTGATGCATTCCTCATCAAAATGGAAATCAACATCTTTTAGTAACAAGTTGATCATAGGCTTGGTTATCTTGGAGAAATCTTTGATAAACCTTTTGTAAAAGCCTGCATGACCAAGGAATGCGTGAACCTATCTTAAATTGGTTGGGATAGAGAGTTTGGAGACCACTTTGATCTTGGCCTTGTCCACTTCAATTCCTCGGTTACTGACCCTATGGCCAAGTACAATGCCTTCTTTTACCAAAAAGTGACATTTCTCCCAATTTAGCACAAGATGTGCTTCTTCACATCGTTTGAGGAGTAGGGAGAGGTGCTTCAGGCATGAGTCGTACAAATCCCCATATATACAGAGAAATCTTCCATGAAAATTTACATAATGGTTTCAGTGAGTCCAGCAAATATGGCTGCCATACAGCGTTGGAAAGTGGCAGGAGCATTATAAAGTCCAAATGGCATCCTTCTGAACGCATATGTTCCAAATGGGCAAGTAAAGGTATTTGATAGAATCTAGAGTAACTGTCGAGATAATATAAATACTCTTGGTGAGCCAACCTTTCTAGGACTTGGTCAAGAAAAGACATTGGGAAATAATCCTTTTAAGTTTCCTTGTTCAACTTTCTATAATCAACATACATCCTCCACCCTATGACTGTGTGTGGGGGGATGAGTTCATTGTCTTCATTCCGTATCACTGTAGTCCCACCTTTCTTCAGAACAACGTACATAGGACTTACCCTTGGTGAATCAGAGATTGGATAGATAATTACTGTGTTGAGAAATTTTATAACTTCAAGGCGGACAACTTATTTCATATTCAGATTTAGCTTCCTCTGGTGTTCCATAGTTGGCTTGTGATCTTCCATCATTGGGATTTTGTGCATGCATAGTGCTTGGCTGACCCCGGTGAGATCACTCATCTTGTAACCTATAGCTTTTCTTCTTTCCCTTAATTCCGTTAAAAGTTTATCCTCTTGTTCTATTGTTAGATCATAATTTATGATGACTGGGCAGACTTTGAGGTCATATAGAAACACATACTTCAATCCCTTGGGTAAGGGCTTCATTTCAGGAGCTTGTGGTTTCTCACATGAGTCTTCAGTGATATCCACAACTTTGAGTACCTCAAATTTATCTTCAGGATCTTCTTTGGCAGTGTTGAGTTGGAGACCACAATCTTTTATTTGTTCATCAAATGAGTCATCAGCATATGTGGTTGTTAGAGCCACTTCTAAAGGATTGTCTTGTTCATAATCCTCTTGCGTAAGTAGTGTCATCTGCTCTATGCAGTCAATCAATTTGACTTCTTCTTGCATACTTGGTCTTTGCATACTTATAAAAACTTTGAATTCGAGAGTTTCTTTACCTAATATGAGCAGCAAGGTTCCTGCTTCAACATAAATTAGGGATCTTACAGTGGCGAGGAATATACATCCAAAGATGAGTGGGTATCTAGTATCTTCTTTTATATCCATGATGACAAAGTCACATGGAACATAGGAATCTTTGCCTACCTTGATAGGTACATCCTCAATAATTCCTAATGGTAGAGTCACAGTGTTATCAGCAAGTTGTATGGTGATGTCGATTGGGAGTAGTTCAAAAAATCCTAACCTTTTGCAGAGGCTAAGTGGCATGATTGAATTGGTAGAACCAAGATCTTCCAATCCTTTCTTACATGTAGAATCACCTATATGGCAAGAAATCCCAAAAGATCAAGGATCCTTCTATTTCTTTGGCATCTTACTCTGGATGATGTTTGAAGTGGTTGTGGCTAACATCACTGTCTCATTTCCTCAGTTATATATTTTCTTGTTAGAAGTGACTTCAGGTACTTCATCAAGGATGGTATCTCAGCCAGAGCGTCTAAAAAGGGAATATCAACATGAAGCTTTTTCATAGCTTCTTTGAACTTGTTAAAATGGGTATCAAGCTTCATTTGCCTTAGACGAGCTGGAAAAGTTATATGAGGCTTGTATATAGGGATATTAGGTTCTAGTGTTTCTTCTTCCTCTTTTGTAGTAGGTTTTTCATAACTTTCCTCATTTGTCTTATCAGAAATCACTGGTTCTTTTGGTTGAGAATCAAGTGTTGTTGAGTTTTAGACAATCACATGTTCATCCTTGTTTGTAATAACCACAGGTGTCTTGATAGGAGGGTTAGAATAGTCTTTTCCAGACCTGGTGGTGACAACCTTTAGTTGCTCAGGGTGTTTAGGATTGTTCTCGGGTTGGCCAGCAAAGGCTCCAACAAGTGGCTTCATGCTAGCTGCGAGTTGAGCTTGTGGAGATTCAATAGCTTTCTGATGGGTTTACTGGTTAGCTATTATAGTTTGTTGTGACTATAACATCTTTTCAATGACTGTTAGTTTGTCATCAAAATAGATGGGAATGACTTGTTGCCCTTGTTGTTCGTAAGGGATTTGGTTGGGATTCTTGAATTGAGAGTTATTTTGGTAGTTGTTGGAGTTCCTATTCTAAAAGTTACCTCTATAATTCCATTGATTTCCAACATTTTTTTGTTGGTTATGCTGGAATCCTAGTGGGCCTCATTGATTGTTTGAACCAAGTTGATGAGAGTTTATTGCTCCAAAAGGATTTCCATATTGAAACTCGAGATGGTTCCTATTTTGATTTGGATTGTAATAACTTTGACCTGGGATTGTGTTGACAACATTAACATTTTCTATTTGACCATCACCACCATGACTACAAATGTTGCTTAGAACAACATCATAGAGAACATTATAGGCTAATGTTGAGTCATCGGTTCCTTTACATGCTTCGCAGAATAGTGAAGCTGACTTGATTTGTTCCTATAGTTGAGGGGGTAAACATCCACTTCCCAATGCAGTAAGGGATGATTCAATATGATATTGCTTGGCAACTAGTAGTTTGAGGGTTTTGGTGATTGACTTGTACTCAGGAGTATCTTGAGCCATAGCTACTTTCAACACTCCTTTACCTATATATCTACCCCAATTAGCTTGATTTTCAGCTCCAAGGGTGACGACTCTCCATGCACTGTCATAACTTTGACGCATGAAATTTCCTCCAGATGAGGAATCTTAAAACCACTTGATATCATCATCCACACCCCTATAGAAGATTTCGATGAGTTGGTTCTTAGGAATTCCATGGTGTGGACACTTGCGTAGAATTTCATTATATCTTTCCCATGCTTCGGAAAGGGTTTCTCCAAGGAATTGAGTGAAATTTGTTATTCATCCCCTAATTTAGTAGGTGAGAGAGGGAGGATAAAAATTTTCTAGAAAAACATTCTGGAGTTGTTCCTAACTGGTGATGGGTTCACTTTGCAAAGAATTGTACCAACTTATATCTCTATCAGCAAGAGAGTATTTGAAAAGACGGAGTCTAATGGCATCATCAAAAACTCCATTTTGCTTTTTCATAGCACATAGATCAATAAACCTCAAAAGATGTTCTTCACTGTCTTCTCCTTGTTTACCATAGAATGGGTTGTTTTGAAGCAAGGTAATCCAATGTGCTCGTATCTCAATGTTGGGAGCATTGATGGGAGGAGGTTGAACTGGGTGGTGAATGCTAGGGATTGAGAACTTTCTAAGGTCCTTCTACAGTTCTACTGCTTGTGCTGCTTCTTGAGTTGCTCAGATCTCTGTTTCAACTGTAGCTCTGGCTTCTTCCATGAGCCTTTCTCTTTGTGCATTAAGGGCTTGAGCTACCCTTTGGGATATTTCCTCCTCTTGAGCCATTCTTGCATGGTTTTCTCTATTCTAATGATGAAAAGTTCTATCTATCTCAGGGTCAAACCTAGAAGTGAGTCCGAGACTGTTCAGACGGTGCATGCACTAGTCCTTGAGGGTACCTGAGATGAAAATAGTTTTCAAAAGTATGGTTGATGGAGAGAAACCAAATTTAAGTGAATGATCAATCGTATCAAAATGGAAAACAAAAACCTAGATTAGCCTTAAAAGAACTAGATTTGACTAACTGATTATGTTGTCCCCGACAACGACGCTAAAATTTGACGTGAAATATTATCGCACTAACAAATTCACTCGTGGTTGAAATCTCTGAGCTTACCAAAACCTTGTACAATAATACCACCCGCAAGCGGACGAGTCTTATCATAGTATAGTTGAGGATCAAATCCCAAGAGACAATGTTTTTAAGAATCATCGTTAGTCGAATCGAGCTCAAGTAAAACTAATATTTAAAATGATTCCTTGATTTGAGGTTAATTAAACTAATTGCAAGAAAGTAAATAGTAGAATTAAAGTTTGATCTAGATTAATGATATGGAATCACTGGGATGGTTTCGGGTTTCACCACTACTACACATGCAAACACATCCTAACATCAAACATCCATGAAAGATATAACCATCCAAATGGAGCAGCTGCAAAAACCCCCATACGGGCGTTAGGCTTGCGAAAGCATCACCTTAGGTATCATATGTCTCGTCACCATCCATATCACTCACTTACGGCTCTAAAGATATAGAAATCCAACTAAGGTTGTGGGTCCCCTATACAGGCATTAGGCACACAGAAGCATCACCGTAGGCTAGATGGCTCATACCCTCACAGATCAAACACTTACGACCTCAAGGAATCCTATAAGAAGTTCTTGTCAAGGAGTCAACCACGCCAATCGACAAGCAAGTAGGTGATTAATCTACAAGCAAACATCATCGATTAACAAAGAAGATACAAAATCCAACTAAGGCTGTTGGACTTCTATATAGGTGATACGCACACAGAAGCATCACCGTAGGCTAGATGGGTCGTCCCCTCACAGATCACACTTACAACCTCAAGGAATCCCATTCTATTTCTAGTTTGGGAGTCAACCTCATTAAACGACATTCTATCCTACATATTGAAGTTCTCACAAAATAGGAAAGAACAAGATAAAAGCAAGTAGGTAACCAATCTACAAACATAAATGATTAACAACGAGATGAAAAGTTATATACATTGCCTTGGAATGTTAAATGAAAAGACATGAAAACATGTGCAGCAGGGCTAGTCCCCGCACCCCAGCAAAAAGGAACTACTCGCTGATGATGCGAGAAACAAGAAGAACAAGAGAGAGGGAAGATTTCACCATGAGCATGATGCAGAAGGTAGTCGTAGCTTGATGAAGATGATCTAGTCTTCTAGACCATGTCACAGCAGATCTGGACAAGGACCGAGGGATGCCAAGATAGACCAGGCAATATTTCTCACTCTTCCTTCCTTCTCTTTTTCGGTCTCCTTGATCGCAGCAGGAGAAGAAAGTGAATATACGTGATGATATGGATCAGACCTATATTCAAGTAGCCTGTCGGCGTCCTGGACCCGATACCCAAATGAGGACACTACTGGTCCTATTTATAGGCTCTAGTTGGGGTCTTCACGTTTTTGGGGATGAAACCCTCTCAAAAGGTTTAAGTCTTCTAACGGTTTGGAATTGATGAATCCAAACAGTCTTGTATTAATACTGACCAAACGGTCTTTGAGTTGTTTTCTTCCAAATGGTCTTGGAGTGTATCCTCCAAACGGTCTTCAGGTGATAAGTCTAAATGGTTTTTCCTCTATCAGTTTGCTAATTTGCCTCTAAACGGTCTGTAAGACCGATCGGTAGCCAACCGGTCTTGGAAGTCAGGCACTGTCCATATGGTTTGGCTATCCTGTATTCTTTTATCTCCAAATGGTCTCACACGATCGGTTTGCAGAATGATGCCTTGCGCAACCGGTCCTCTCGGCCAATTAGCATGTTCTGAATCCATGCAAGCCAACTAGTTGTGGATACCTTAAAGTGCATTCACCATCATATTTAACGTCGATTACAGTTGTTGAGGTTCCATACTTTAAAGTCACTTGACCATACGTGTAGCATCTTCCGTTCAAATGATGCCACTATCTAGTAATGGTGAGTTGTGCTAGTGTACGATGGTCTAGGGTGATGTCCAGCTATTCTGTTTCAGGAAAAGGACAGGGGGGGTCGAGGCCCAGGCCATAGTGATTGTTGTGGGTGGAAAGAGACTTCAAAATATTAGTACTAACAATTGTAAGTATATATAACGATGTTATATATTTTCAATAAGTATATATAACGATGTTACATATTTTCAGAGACAACTTGAGAAATACAAATCCAACTTAGATGGAAAGTAAGACAAGTGTCATTATACCAACAATTATCATAGTCTATGTTATGAATTATTATGTCTATTTTAAGGAGATCACTTATGAATTATTATGTCTACATTATGCTTGTCAATTATACTGATCGCTGCATTTCACATCACCTAGTTTCTCAAACGATTTTGTGGGAAGACCATGTAAACATTGAATAGAAAATACCAATCCACCATCTTAATAGGGAATTGATTAATTACATGCGATGTTTACATGAACTCTATAAGTCATATTCTATTAATATCTTTGAAGTGCTATAGTTTCTTCATTCTTGTCTTTCTTTAAAACTATAACACTACAGATAAAAAGTACTAATAATGTATGTAGAACAGAAGTCGGATTCAAGGCAAATACCTTTTAAGTATTGTCAATTGAAATGTCTGGAAACAAGAGTGGACTACTATTAGTAAACAAGTTATTAGTCAGAATATGTTTTTTTATTCTGCTGCAAGGTTTCCCATTAATACTTATTGATTATTTAGGATAACTTGCAGATGAACAACAAATTCCAAGTAGCATGGCATTCGATACCTACAGATTTTTCATCCAAGCATGAGAATTGTTGACACTTTACATGCCTATTAGCCACCGGTCATGAAAGAGACCTTGAAGGAGGTATGTAAGCTACATCTTAGTTAACAAAATAGGGTGCGGCGATGGATACCAGAAGAGGATTGATCGGAGTCCCTCACTCAAGCTCGCCGACACCACAGGGGTAGATTGAGTCTGTGGCGGTGCTTCGGCTGGGCTCAGTCTGCCAATGTGGATGATGAAGAACAAATGGTGCCTGAATATGCTTCGGTTGGGCTCAGTTCAAATAGGCGGAGGAGGAAGAACTAATGCTCACGATCACAAGCAAGGTTTCATTGCGACACCGACAACTTGGCACTCCATAGCCAACAACTATTGGCACCACGGACGTCAACTAGCAAACAACAGGCACCACCAGTCTCTCCCAGTCTACAGACAATCACGAGACAACAACAGACCTAGGGCACAATGGGCTAAGGAGCGAGGAAGTCGCATAGGGAGAGAGGGGAGATCAGAAACGTCGGGCTGAATGAGCGGAGAGTGCAGCGTGAAGGGAGAATTTAATTTGGAGCGGGAAGTCAAAATATTTCCTAATTTGGTATGGCAATTTAATATTTCCACTAATTAGAAATAAAAATGCTTGTAATGTTATGTCCTTTTCAAAATTCCTATAATAGGTGGTTTAGTGACATTTTAATTAAAAATGCTTGTATATTAGAAAGATAGTGACTTTTTTTTATAAATGCCACTTAATCAAATGCCACTAATGGGCCGTTTTGTTGTAGTGTTCTGCCCCTAATTTCATATGTGAGAGAAGGAGGATAAATGTTTTCTAGAAAGACATTTTGATGTTGTTCCCAAGTGATAATGGATTCACATTGCAAGGAGTTATACCAACTCATAGCTCTATCTGCAAGAGAATACTTGAAGAGACAGAGTCTGATGGCATCATCTATGACTCCATTTTGCTTTTTCATAGCACATAGATCTATAAACCTTAGAAGATGTTCTTGACTATCCTCTCCTTGCTTACCATAGAAAGGGCTATTCTAAAGCAAAGTGATCCAATGTGCCCGTATCTCAAATTTTGGATCGTTGATGGGAGGAGGTTGCACTGGGTGGTGAACATCAACGAATTTAGGGATTGAGAACTCCCTAAGGTCCTTTTGCAGTTCTGCTTCTTGCAATACTGCTTGTGTTTCTTGGATTTCTTCTTGAATGGCCGCTCAGGCTTCTTGCATAACCCTATCTCTTTGTGCATTAAGGGCTTGAGCTACCCTTCGGGCAATTTCCTCCTCTTGAGCCATTCTTGCTTAGTTCTCTCTATTCTGACAATGAAAAGTTCTGTCTCTCTCAGGGTCAAAGCTAGTAGAGAGTCTGGGACTGTCTGAATGGCGCATACACTAGACTTTGTGGGTGCCTAGGATGGAAAGATCTTTCAGTAGTAAGATGGACAGAGTAGAACCGAATTCAAGTATATGCTCGATAGTATCAAAATTAAAAGAAAATTCCTAAATTAGCCTTAATAGAACTAGATTTAACCAGATGATTTTGTTGTCCCCGACAACGGTGCCAAAATTTGACGTGGATTATTATCGCACTAACAAACTCACTTAGGGCTGAAATCCCTGAGTTTTTAACCAAAACCTTGTGCAATACTACCATCCGCAAGCGGACGGGTCTTATCGTAGTATAGTTGATGATTGAGTCCCAAGGGACAATGTTTTTAAGAATCTTTTACTAGTCGAACCTAGTTGAATCAAGACTAATATTTAGAACAAAGGTTGATTTGAGTTTAATTAAGCTAATTATAGGAAGTAAAGAGTATGATTAAAATTTGATTAAAGATTAATGATGGGAATCGCTGGGATGTTCCAGGGTTTCACTGCAACTACACTTGCAAACATAATCCAAAAACAAACATCCAGGAAAGATATAATCATCCAAATAGAGATTCTGCAAAACCCCCCAAACGGGCATCAGGTTCACGTAAGCATCACCATAGGTATCAAATGTCTTGTCACCATCCGGATCACATACTTACTGCTCTGAAGATATAGATATCCAACTGATGTTGTGCCCCCGTCCTACGCGCGTGAGGCACACAAAAGAGTCACCGTGGGATAGATGACTCGTCACCTCACAGATCACACACTTACGACCTCAGGGAATCCCTTTCTATTTCTAGTTAGGGAGTCAAATGCGTTAATCGACATTCAAATCCTACATATGGAAGTTCTCACAACATAGGAAATGAAAAGTTATATACATTACAATGGAATGTTTAGTAAAAGGACATGTAAGTATGGGCAGCGGGGCTAGTCCCCGCACCCTAGCGAGAGGAAACTACTCGCTCATGATGAGAGAAACAAGAAAAATCAGAGAGAGAGAAGATTCCACCATGAGCATGGTGAAGAAGATGATCAGAGCTCAGTGGAGAAATGATCTTCTACACAATGTCAAGGCAGATCTGGATGAGGAGGGAAGAACACCACAACAGATGGGGTAGATCTTCTCTCTCCACCTTCTCTTTCTTCTCATAGTCCTTGATCGCAATAGGACAAGTAGCTCATGGATGTGACGGTGGCATAGAGACGATGTAGATGCAACATATCTAGATCCGGATCTAGATCGAGATCTAGATCTGAATGGAGTGGCTTCCAGATCTGGGTTTGCACCTTAGATCTAGGTGAATGTGGCACAAGACCACCATAGAGGTAGGCTGTTGGCTATGTAGATCATCTGCTTAGGCTCAGGGTAGTCCTACAGCCTCACGGCATATCGATATCCCCTTTTGAATGAGGGGGGTCGAGGCCTATTTATAGGCCTGGATGGGAAGTGCCACAGTCATGGATTTTCTATTGCTCCCAGCAGGTCGCAATATTTTTATCACAGACCGCAGTCGTGGTTCCTTTGTGGTCGTGGCTTTCAAACTTGCATTGATCGCAGTCGCGATATTATGGAATCGTGATCGCGATTGTGAGCTGGTCGCGATTATGTTGTTGTGCTAGTGTGGGCAGAGGCGTGGAGGTAGAAGACCTGACCGTGGGCACAGATGGATGTAGGGAGCGATCGTGTCAAACTGAAAGGGAGGTCTGGTGTAGAGAGGAGTTACAACTGTGGTTAGGGTAGCTGCCGTTGGTGGGTGATGCAGCTGCTTGGCGATGGGGTCGCAGTTTGTAGAATTGTGGTAGTGATGGTGGGAGAGAATAACTGCGGGTGTGAGTGGGGTGTTGGTGCGTTGTCATGGTCGTGATCATTGAGAACCTTGGTTGGATCATTGAGAACTGCGGTCATGATCATTGAGAACTACGGTCGCGATCTTTGAGAACCACGATCACAATTGGTGGGGTAGTCGTGGTGTTAGTTGTTGATGTTGTGGTGGAGTAGCGATGTCAGACCACGATCTAGTGGATGATGAAGGGGGTGGTGGTGGGGATGGAGTAGCGGATGAAGCGAAGGAGCAGGCCGTTATGATTCAGTGAGAGAAGTAGGTCGCGGTATGTTTCTCTTGGAACGGTCGTGATCTTTTCTATTGTAGGGTTGGCGGTGCGAAGGTCGCGATCTGGAGGGTCACAGTTGTGTTCCTTGATCTTCACCTGGTGATGGTGAGGAGAGATGGCGAGGAGAGGCAGAGGTCACAAAAAATAGAGGGGTGGGTGCAAGTAAAGACGCATCATCTGTGGCTACCTGTTGGTTATGCTTTGATCGTGATCTAGGGGGCTGCATGGATGAGACTAGGTCAAGAAAAGAGGAGGATGCAATCTTTGGAGAGGTTGTCGCGACCGTGGTTGTGGGAAGGTCGAGGTCTCGTTGACGGAGGTGTTGAGGTTGTAGAAGACCGCGGTAGCATCAATTGGAGGAAGTGGAGGGAACCGATGAGGACGCAGTGGAGTGCTTCCACAGTCGCGGTTGTTTAGAACTGAAGTTGCGATCTTTGAGTGGGTGCATGTCACGATTACTTTGAATCACGGTCGCGATCCTTGGAGTCATAGACAGTTGTCCACGGTTAGGGTTGAGGGGAGATTAGGTCGTGATTAATGCAACTGCGGTCGCGATTACAAAGATCGTGACCAGGTGTCTATGAAGAGTGAGAATAGGAAGGCTGGTCGTGATTGTTGGCAGAGAGAAGAGATCACGGTTGCTAGGGTTGACCATGGTTGATGGAGGGGGGAAGATCAACAAAGGAAAAGAAAAGAAAAGAAGCCACGATCTGTTGGTGGGCTGAGAGAGACTTGGGCTCAGGAAGACAAGGCCCACATGCCCAAAGTGACCTACACAAATGTGCAAAAATTCAATAAAAACAAGGATAAATTTGATTAAACCAAAACAAATAAAATTTTAAAATATATGGTCAATAAGTGTGAGAATGCAATCAAAACTGGGCCAAACATGGTGACTAAACTTTGATGAATATGCATTCATCAAAAAACAAGGGTGGATTAGTCGATATGAGGCATAAAATCCCTGGAATTGGCGACTGTGAGGATGAATTTGGAGGATTCAACACCACATCGAACTTAAGTGTTGCTCGTCCCAAGGAACGGAAAAGCCTAAGACAGTCGTCAATGAGTTTGTTCATCTCGTAATTGCTTCATCCTCGATAAATTTTGAAATTTTCATGAAACTGAGAAAAAATATGAAGAAAAATAGAATTAGGGCAAAATCGTCAGAAATTCCTTGAATTGGTGACTGAGGATGAATCTGGAGGAATTCATCACCACACTGAACTTTTGCGTTGCTCATATCGAGTAATGAAAAACCTAAAACAATCACCAATGAAATTGTTCATCTCATAATTGCCTCATTCTTATGTCATGTCATAATTCTGTTCATGGCTCAGATTGATACAACATCAAGGCTTCCTTAGATCACAGAATACATCTTATGATATCCTCATTTCTGAGTTCACTTTACTGAAGTATTTCCTTCTCATTTTCTAGTGTATCAGTCATGTCTAAAAGTTTTATGAAACTTTGAAAAGGGCTACAGAACCAATCAAACATGTATATGATCAGTCGCTGGTGTTTTCAAGAGAATGGTTGAAATGGAGGCAATGGGGGTGCCAGTAGGTTGAAAAAAAAACGAAAGAATGGAGGTGTGATCAAGAGATAAGAGTCCTTGCTCTAATCGACTCAAGACTCTTATTATTGGTGGATCATCAAGATATTTTGAATGCTTTGTGCACAACTCTAGTTGACTTAGCCTTACACCCAATTTTTTTTAAAGCTAACTCATAAGTGTTAATAGGTTGGCTTAAGGCTTCTGGTTAACTTACCTCTTCGAGAGGAGGTAAGGGGTTATTTTTGGAGCCTTAGGATCTCACTACCAGGCATGGCACATCTACATTTGTGAGGGCAGCTAATGTACCGACTGGGTAAGACCTCTATTGGTTATCTTTATTCAGGGCACAACTCTCATGCTTTTATTCATGCTCTGGCTTTTATTCATTCTCACTAGGCTTAGGAGAAAGGGTATTTTTGGATTTTTGTATATTTGTGCTGCTGGGCCTCTTTTTTTTAGAATCGGGGTAGATTTTTCCTCATCCTTGGTATGTGCACAATCATCATCATATACTTTTTGAACAAAATGAGAAGGTGATACACCCCTTTTATGTATTGAGGGGTATGGATGACGAAGTTATAGAAAAAGAGGTGTGGTGTACCACACAGAACTTAGAGTTTGGAAATGTTCTAGCTTTCCCTAGAAGAGGTGTCGTTTACCACACCGAACTTAGTGTTCGGTGATGTTCTATCTTTCACTAGAAAAGGGTGTGGCGTGCCACACCCAACTTAAAGCTTTGGCATGGTTGGTGAGTGTTCAGATCATAATGCAGTTTGCTTAGCAATTCCATATGATGGGTTCCTCTTCTCCATCACACTCTGTTGAAATAGTGACACGATAGAACTTCAAATGAGAAATCCATACAGTTGATCCATTAATCAGTGAGAGGCATGATGCATTTGATCTATCTCAGTCTTTTTAAGGCTTGTCATCTTTTAAAGATATGTCATTATGGACTATACAAGATGAAATCATGCATCAGCTAGTTTTAAGCATTGTTTTCTCATGGACTTGCAACGAAAAGAGGTGATGGACATAGATTCAAAAAGCAAAAGCTGACTAGATAAATGCTTTATTTTAAGAAGACTACAACATTACAAAAAATGGAGACAAATTATGAAAGAGAAACTAGAGTGGAAAAATGGAAAGCAGTAAAGATAGAGGGTGGAGTGAGAAACATACCACCCACCCTCCACCTCGAACTTCTGAGTTTCTCATATACAAGCAAATGTTAGGTTCAAGATGGAGGGTAAGAGATGTGCAATATTAAGCAGGAAGTCCTCATAATATAAAGAAGGTCCGGCTAAGATGTTTCATGATGGTCGGAACTGAGAGCGAGGAAGTGGCACGGACCACCTGTTGTCTGGGTGATCGTGGAAACTCGAACATGTTTTCTAGATGACTTGGATGCATGTTTCTTTCACTTCTTTGTCCATCTAGAAGAATACAGATACCTCCCCCCATCAACGGGGGAAGTGGAATATATACAGTTGAAACTAGAGGACTAGATGAATAGTCGAAGTCATGACTATTCGTTTCCACTAGTTGTGGCTCGCCCTCAATATTCGGAGTCAAGATGCCTTCTTCATGATCCAAAGAAGTTGATATAGGGTCGGCCACTTGAACTTCTTCTTGTACCAGATCAGGTGGTAGATCTGGTTCATGCTTCATTTCATCACCCAACTTTTCTTGTGTAGGGTGTCGCAGCCAGGGTGACATTTTTTTCATCAAGGGGATTGTTCTGAGGATCATCATTTTGATGCCATGTATCCTCTGAAGAGTTATCATTATCAATGTTGGGGTCAATAGGAGCAACATATTTCATTCTGAAGTTAAGGTGTTGTTCAAATTCTTCTTCGTTGTGCACTGTTAATTCATCTGAGTAACTAGAGGGAGATTCAATAGGTAGAACAAACTCTTGCTCAGATAAGGGAATCATGAGAACCAGAAGTATAGGCTCTAGTGACGTCTCTTCATGGGAAGGGTTAGTCCATGGCATATCATTTTGTAGACTAGAATCCTCCCACAAATCTATTTCTTCAATAGTGAGACCAATATACTCCATTCCTGAGTCAGGTTGTTGTTCTAGTTCTTCATCATAGAACTCCTCCAGTTCTATTAAGTGTTCTGGAATAGTTTCTACGAGAAGAATGAAACCTTGTTTAGGTAACGAAGATATGTCAGTCTCTTGTATATTTGGTAGATTGGTTGGAGCTTCTCCGAAGGGAAGAGTGGCCAGAAGAAGATTTTTTTGTGGCTCGATGTCTTCCCATGGGTCCTCCTTGTCATTACTGGGTCTACGGAAATATCGTATTCCATTATAAAATCAAGAGATGGTTCATGTTTCTCTTCATAGTACACCATCAACTCGTTCAAGTGACTAGAAGGAGATTCAATGGAAAGAACATACTCTTGTTTGAGAATTGGCTTTATCTAGATTTCTTGTAGGGGTGGCAGCTTTAGTAACGTCATTTCATGGAAAGAATCGGTCTTGAAGTCATCATCTTGGGGCCCGTTAACCCTTGGGGAATTGTCATTGATGTTGGAAGAAGATACATATCCCATCCCAGAGTCAAGATGTTGTTCTGACTCTTCCTCATAGTTCACTCTCAATTTATGTGAGTGATTAGAGAAAGATTCAACAGGAAGAAAGAACTCTTGCTTGGGAGATGGCTCTATATGGACCTCTTATGGAGGTGGTAGCTCTGGTAAAGTCATTTCTTGGAAAGGATTGGTTATAGAATCATCATCTTGAGACCCATCATCCTCCCATGATTCTTTTTCATCATTATCGGGGTAAGTGAGAGTGGTATTGTCCACTCCAAAATCAAGATCTTGATCAGTCTCATCCTTGTAGTCTGTTCATAGATCAGTCGAATTGTTAGGAATTTCTTCATAAGGATAAATCAGATCATGTTCCGGTAATGGAGATTTTTGAGTTTCTTGCATAAAGGACAGATTATTATCTAAATCAGTCGCATATTCATTTGAGCTTGACTGTGAAGGAGTGTAGAGTTCTTGTAACGTAGACCCTTCTTCTTTGGAAATCATCAATAAGACAGCTGAAGTTGAAGAATCTTTGTCGTATAGGGAGTCAATAATTGTTGATTGCTCCTCAATTTGTATGGTTGGATTTGGGTCTACTGGGAGAGAACATGGGTGAATACCAAATTTATCCCCAATTGATCTCCCGACTGTAGAAAATCTCCATATTGGCTAATCAATTTTTCATATAAGAGAATAGTGCAGGAGTCATTTTTCGAGTTGGACCTTGGCTCGGGAAATGATTCTTTTTCTTGTGATTTTGTGGAGAAATCATCCTCGGGTTCAATCATTAGCTCCGAAGATGATTCCTCTCCCTACACTAATGCTAGAAGATCATTGGAAGGCACCTCCCTAATGATATAGTAATCATCATCGTAGTCAATTGCAATATGCGGATGAAGAATGAACCCAAGAGAAATTGGTGATTGTTCTTCATGTTTCTCAAAAGCGTGGACAAGTTGCATAAGTTGATCAAGCTCGGCTATCAACTTCCCGTTCATGGTTGTTTGATCAGCTAGTTGTTGAGTCACCGACTTCAGTAGAGTACATACTTATTCTATTAAAGTGTATTGATCTTCATAGTAGGGCTCTTCACTATACCCGTTGGGTTGATGCTGATAGTAGCTCTCCTCATAGCAGTATTGATTTGCATTGTAATCCAAATTTCCTTCTGTATTGCAATCTACACCTTCAAATCCATCATTGTTGGGCTCTTCGTAGTAGCGTCCAGGAGGATATGGATTATAACTTATGTTATATCCATAGTTGTATGAAGAGGCTACATTGAGATTCCCAACTATACAATTTGTGATCACCTGACGTAGTGCACTTACGTAGTGAGGAGGAGCGTTGAAGCAATTGATTGATGAATGGGAATAATCACCACATAATTAACATCTAAAGGTTGGTGGCATTGATTGCTTCATTTTGAAGAGAATTGGTACCTGAAATCAAAGAAGGTGTTTATCAGGCTTGACCAATCACTTCAAATTCAAGAGAGTATGCAATAAAACATTAACTTTTAAGACTAAGGTTTTCACTTTTTAGATTTTTGAAAGGAAAATGAAAAATCCTAGAGAAACCTAGGTCGATACTGAATTTGACGAAGATGATTCTTACGATGTTGTCCCCGAAAACGACGCCATTTTTTGATGAAGCTAGGATTTACACCGCAAGATTGCTCTTCCAATGGAAGTCCTAATGTGCACAAAAAACCCTAGGGAGTTGATGTTCTCTCTAGGTTTACCTACAACTCCTAATGTGCATAAAAAACCGTAGGGAGTTGATGTTCTCTCTAGGTTTACCAACAATTGGTGCTAGATAAATGCTCCAACCCCACAAGAGTGTGGAAGCCTTATCGTAGTACAGATTTAGGATCGATCCCAAAGGACAACGTGAAGAATCTGGATGTCTTTGTCTCATCTTGTGTCGATCTAAGTTAATCATTTACAACCAAGAGATTGATAGGATTAAACTAAACTAATCTAGAACATGCAAAAGTAAAGGTAAGTATGCAATCTAGTTAAAGTTTGAAATCTAAGATTATCAGATGATGATGGACTACTGGGGTGATGTGGATATTCACTACCACTACACATGCATTATACCTATACCAACATAGCAAGACATGCAAGCAAGATACATGGATGTTGTGCAATGCCGATGCCCTCTCACACAAGGAGAACTGCACACATCCTTCATAGGTTGGGAAGTTCCCATCCGGTACATATCTACATTCCAATGGAGATATGTGCCCTCCGAAGGGAGATCTTACTCAACCTTGTGAAATGTGCATCAAGAGACTAACAAGTGAGAAATATTATCTATTCAATTAGTATCCTTATAGACTATCCCTATTTTGAGGACATAACTATCAGAAACGTGGGAGTGTTGCAATGCCAACCATCCCTGAATGAACGGTCACTTACTTTGCATCACTCCCTTCACAGAGTGCGTTCCTCGACCTATCAAGATTGTACTTTCATACGTCAAATGATTCCATTTCATAGTATGCAAGTACAATGATGGGGGTGAGTTTACTCCACTCCTTGAAAGGTGTTCCTAGATACCGAAATAGATGTGTGGTGGATACACACATCAAGAACCAATGCTAAATCGATAATTGAGTCTCAAGAGTAGATGTACACAATCCACAACAAAAGACAATAGATCATGCAAGAAGGCGTCCAACATTCAAGCATGCAATGGAACGATTAGCATTGAATCAGAAAGATAGTATCTTTAGGTACAAATTACAAAGCATGGGCAGCAGGGCTAGTCCCCACACCCCAATAAATTACACTACTCACTCCTCGTAGAGGGAGAAATAAAGAAAGAGAAGAAAGATAGAACAAGCATCATCATAGCAGAATAGTAGATCTGCGACAACCCGGTGTAGATCGCCCCAGTCTTCAGGACTACTCCGACTTGGTCAATGAAGTCTGTCTCTCTACCTCGATCTTGGTGTACACCTCGGGATAAGTATGAGTAGGGCGATTACAGAGCGTCTGGATCAACCCGACTCTCTCATAGCAGGTCAAGGTAGAGCTTGGTGGAATAATGGAGATGATGGAATAGTGGAGAAGCCTTACAGCCTCCTAGGTCTGATGCCGAATGTGGACCCTTTTGGTCCTATTTATAGTCATCAGTGGAGTCTTAAACAATTTGGACTCCTGATAATCCCTCATGGTTTGGGATTGTGAGTGTTCTTCCCAGTTTGGAAACTGCGAGCCTCCTCTCAGTCTGTGGAAACTGATCACCCATCCATGCAGTCTTTGCTTGTCTCCAACTGATCCTCACCTCCGATCGGTCATCGGATGAGATGCCTTCCTTGTGGTCTTCGGTCCTAGTGCTCTTAGGCTTCTATTCTCTCATGGTTTCGGGTTCACACGTTCTCACTCAAATGGTCTTGAACATTAGATCCCTTTCTCGCGGTCTTGAGACTGTGAGAATCGCCCATGCGGTCTAGGGATCGAATGCCTCCAAGCGGTCTTCGCCATCCACACGGTCTTAGCATCCAAGCAGTTTCGAGGATCGGTCTTGGAGGCGCTATAGTATCAGGTGCAAATGGTCTTCAGAAGGATCCCTCGTGGTCTTGTAGGTGCAACTCTATGCGGTCTCGAGATGACGATGGGTGGTTGTTGATGCGTCACGAGGGTCAGGTGAGGGTGATAGAGGGAGGAAAGTTGGAGGAAGAAAGTCTCGTGGTCTGGATATCCAAGAGACTGGGATCTGGTGATGGTAGAGGTGTAGGCATTTTAGGGTTGTAGGTGAGAAGGATGAGAGTAGCATGTGTATAGGTGGAAGAAGATCATGAGGAGACGGCGTTGCGACGTGGAGGGGTAGACGGTGACAGGGATGTAGTCGTTAGAGGACTAGAGGACGATGCTGGTGTAGGTCTTCTCTGTCTCAGGGTCGTGAGCGTTCTCATGGTCTTGGGACCGTGAAGACATCACATGGTCTTGAGGCAAGAACGCATGGGCAAAACTGCTAGGGTCAGGACCGGTAGGGTCAAGAATGTGAGGAAGCATTGATTTGTGATTGGATGGTTGAGAGTGGAGGTGAGGGTGGTGAAGGTAGAAGGAGGATGTTGATGAAGAAGGATGTGGAACGTGAAGTAAGGCGATGACCATTGATAGAAGGTGAAGTAGATGAAGGGTGTTTGATGAACGTAGATCTAGGGTTGAGTGAAGGTGGCCCCTAGTTGAAGATTCATCCTCAATATGACCTACATGATCTACATGAAACTCATATAAACCTAGTTAATAAGCTTGATAATCCAATCAATTAAGAAAGATTACACATTCAGAGATAAAAGTGAATGTATTGAGCCGAATTGGGCCCACGATGGAGACGAAAATCATGATGAATATGCATTTATAAGTACACCAAAAAAGGGTGGATCATTCGATATGAGGCATAAAATCCCTAGAACTGGTGACTGTGAGGATGAATTTGGAGGATTCATCATGTAATTAGGAACCTACTAGGTAACACTCATAAGGATGCGTAAAGGAAGTGAAGTTCTCAATTAAATATATGATTAGAATTGTTCTGAATCATAAATAGGTTGATTTCTTACCGATTCAGGCAACTATAATGTCCAGTCAGTCGATTGGTTTCATTGGGTCAATGATCAAGATAATTATCTTTTTACACTAACCCAATCGGTTCATTGGAATTCCAATCAATGTTTCCAATAATGATCTATCTTTAAAATTGTTATTAGGAAATGGATTAGAACTAGGAGTGTTCAAAGCCCATGACTCTCCTATATAAATGGGGCATGTCCCATATGTGAGATATACATGTTACAAAACACTTGAAAGAACTTGTAAGACAAGTTGGACATCATTTCTATCTTAAAGAGAGAGAGAGAGAGATTTTTGCGAAGAATGACTTCCCAAAAATGGGAGAAGAAAGGGAGTTCTAAGATGAGTAGCACGTGGACAATCCCTATTCCACTTAAACTTCATTTTTCAGGTGGTGCACCATGTTCTTCTTCATCCACTTACATGAAATAGAGGTCGAGACACACATGTGTTTACTTGAAGAAGTTTTCCCTCTAGACAACAACAAGGTGATGTGAAGAAAACAACTATGCGACAACTTGGTGGCCAATTAGGATTCTTGGCAGACAATCCAAACTTTATGGTGGATAATTCAGATCTAGATACAAAAGTTCAAGTTCTTCACTTAAATAGATGTGTCTGGTTGTGGGAAAAGTAGTTTACACATAGTTATAATCTTTGTCTTGTCTACATCTTTTGTTCACTGACTTTTATAGCTATGATGGAACTGACAACTAGAGTAAAATGGGAAGGTTTTTTTGTTACTTTGATGTGCCCTGACGAGTGGATATTCATCGTAATTTAATTACATTTCTTAGACTAACTTTGAATTGTAATTTAGAATTTTATCCCATAATTTAGTTCATTAACCTTCCACTCCCATAATTGTTAATAATTTAGTTTTCCATCTTTTTAGACAATCTATGGATTGTTTTAATTCAATCTAAAATTTGCTTCTTTTGTTGAGAGTAACAACTAATTTATTAATGACATTACTTTTGTTTTATGTAGGAAGTATTTTAACGTTCAAAATTTATTTGTAGCCAATCACAATTGAAGTATGGAAAATCAAGACAATTAATGCCAATTATGGCATTACTTTGTTAATCAAGAAAAGGAATTCATTTATGTGCCATCAAGTTATTTCTTTAACCGGGTGCCAAGATAACTAATTCAATAGTTTCCTTAATCAGTGGTCAGGATGCAAATTCAGAAACGTAATTGGCAGTTAATGTTCATAACCTTATTGTTTTGACTGGGCAAGAAGCAACCAAGACAAAAAAGTAAAAATCTACCAAATAAATAGATTAATACAACCACAATACTTGATCAAATATTCATTTTATCTCCTTTATCATCTCATACGCTTACAAATTTCATTTATCATTCTTATTTCCTTTATTTAATCCTTCACCCACATGCCTTCTCTCTCCCATTGTGTTGTCCGCAAGGGAATTGGGGAAATAAAAATTGTCGTTATATTTGGAGTAAAGACGGTTGAATATTTGGGAGTCCAACCTATCAAGTGTTGGTATGTATGCCCATAGAGCAAGTCATATGATGATTGTAATGGGATACTTTGTAAATGATTTGAATAATAATAAAGGCAATTTCTGATCTATATGTTTAAACTGTTTCTGAGATGATGGTGTAACATGATAGATGTCTAAAGAATGATTTTACTCAATGACGTATGCTTTTATGTTAAGGACCTAAACGATGAGATCATGCGGATGTCAAGAGTATACATTCTTGTTTGGTACCTAGTCGGTTGTTATTGTGGAAATAACCATAGACATCAATAACACTAAAGACTAGATTGTGTGTTGGTTGATGACAAAATCTCATTAGTCATGATATAGTGATATCAAACCAAGCACATAGGTACTTGTTAGAGAACAAGGTACCAGACAGACCCACCGTGAGAGTGACAAATGGAACCATGACTTGGTAGTCACAGTCAGCTCTCACAGTGATGGTGGTGAGTGTGATTCTTAGACCTGAAATCACTACACTCAACAAATATCGTTGGGTACACTTTGACATCATCAAACACAGTCCTGAAACATGGGTTGTTATAAAGGTGATGATTGGTTGGATTTGACACATGGGGCTTTTGAGGGGTGAGTGATAGATATGGGATTTGTCCCTCCTGAGGGAGTTTGATATCCTTGGCCACTTGATGAGTAGGATTGAGAAACGCATGTGCATGCACGTGTGAATCAATATGAGATATTGATGTCACACACATCTCACCCAGTCTGCTCTGAGATCAAGGAAATGAATGAATGTTGACAGGATGATTGTTCCATGCCTCAAGTTCATTCTGGATATCAGTGAAAAAGGAATTATACATTCACTGTAACACCATTCATGGATTGAAGGATTGAAAGTTGTTCTCCAACTTTCTATTTCACTTGGGTAGCACTGATGTGTGACTAGGCACCACTCTTTGCTTGTGAAGTCATAAGTGTTATGGACTTTCACTGCCAACGTGAAATGGACATGCAGAGTCACACACATAGGATTTAACCTGGAAAAGGAGTTTTGTCCACCAACAATGTTTAGATGGATTACTAAAGGAGTTTAGTAGTTCAATTAAACACTCAATCAATTGATAGCTCAATATCATAGTGTTCAAGGTGATGGACTGATTGATCATGGTATCAGATTGATTGAAACCGAAATTGACTGATTTTGCACAATCTGTACTCCCAACCGATCGACTCATGTGATGAACCGATCGGCTGAGCTTGGTGAACAGGTCGACAAAATTGGTAACTCGATCGGCTCATGGATAGGGTGAATGATTGCTTCAAGTGTTGAAATGATCGGTTCAACTGTTGCAACCGGGCAAGTTGGGAAAGTAATATTGGTGAGAAATTTCATTTCATTTCACTTGCCCGATTTGATTGGAACAAGGATAATTACAAACAAAAGAAGGAAAGTCAATCGGGAACTGATCAGGACCACAAACCGACCGGTTCAGAAGTGAACCGACCGGTTCATGGGTCCCAACCGATCGGTTGAGGTGTCAACCGACCGACTGAGATCCCCAACCGACCGTTTCAGTTATGAAACGATCGGTTCAGGTTGCGAGTTGGTTTTTTTTTGTGGAAAATCTCAAACCCTTCTACTCCTGCTTTAGTCCCGCATTGCCTGGGATAGAGAACCATGTCCCATGACCCTCCTATATATAGGGGTATTGGGGGCTTCTCAGAGTACAGCTCAGTGCAAACCAGTTGCTCTGCAAAGTTTTTGTTCTCTCTGGTTTTGGTAACCAAGAGAGCCCGAGCAAGTGCTACCCGATAAGGGAGGAACAACAAGGGAAAGCCAACTGTAGTTGCGACAGGTGGTAGGAGAGTGTGTTGGCGACTAGTACGCCGACATGAGGGTGCGACTCCTTCCGATTCCTTATGCGACAAGGAGATCGGAGTTCCAGGCAGTCCGTGTGGACGACTGCAGAGGGGGAGGTCTCTGTCGCTCGGAGGACAATTGTCAATCCCGACAGTCCCAGTGACACCAGGAGCCTTCAGTCCCAGTGTGACCAGGAGCTGCACAGACACCATCCAAGACCGTAGGTGAAGACCGCGCAAGGCGTGATGTACTGTCACCGAGCAAGCCTCGGGACAAGGTATGCATCCACAAACCATCTTTCCTATTGTATAGACGTTGACGCGATTTCCTTGTTCTGGGTTTGGGGGAGAAAATTTTTGTTTTCATTTCCTTCTCTGCCTCCCCTAAAACCCAACAGTGGTATCAGATCCACGCCAAGTGTTATATATTTTAGGATTATCGATATGATCGATTTTGGTTTGTCGCCTTTATTTATTGCATGCGATGTGAATAAAATTGGCTTTATGCATTTCCAAGCCACAAATCCCAAATATACATATATGATATGTAATATTAATGCACTCGATACGCGTCGCCCTTAAACAAGTTTTGTGGTGGATGTGTAGCATGGTTATGGCCTATAAACCCCTATATTTGTGTGTGGTTGTATGTGGTTGCTTGCATCTCGGTTTGCGCACCGATTCCCTTTTCTTCTATTCCTGATGTAACTCGAAATAATTCGAGATTTCTTTTCCTACCTTTGCTCGCCCCGAATGTAACTCGGGGTTTCACAAATTTAATTGTAAATAGGATAGATTTTATTTCCTGTTATGTCAAAGAACGGAAGACAACCTGAGACGATCGGTTCAAGGCGTGAACCGATCGGTTGGTGATCCATACGACCAGTTCAAGGAGCGAGACGAGTGGGTGGCGACCTGAGGAGACGCACAATGACCAGTGAACCGATCAGATGGAGGCACCATTCGATCGGCTGGTGGCACCCGAACAACCAACTTGATGGCGAGCCGATCATTCATGGAGATGAGTTGATCAAACCCAGAAAGGCAGGCACAAATTTCATCTTGTACATGTTGCATGTGATTTAGACCTAGATGACTGTGATTCCTCTTGGCTTGAGGAATCACAATAGGATGGCCATAATCATTGATTTTATCATTTTGCATGTTTTCTGTGGGATATAGCATGTATATGATACATACTATATATTGTGGTGATTGGATATGTATATGTATATAAAAACCAAATCCCTCATTAAATATTATGTTTTAGATGCCTTCCAAATGCGACACACATGAAAAGCTTGATCGACCAAGTGTGGGCACGCCAAAGCGTGGTGCACCGTCTATCTCGTGGAAGCGTGAAGGATGAATGTGTGGGTCTGCCCAAGAAGGGTGCATATTCATCGTGTTGGCTTTGGGTCGGACTTAACAAGGTGGCCTAGATAGGATATAGCACCTTGAGGCATGGAGATGATCATGGCAAAGAGTTGCATATGACATCTTTCAAGAGTTTCATATGATGCAATTGGCAAGAGTTTCCTACCTGGAAGATCTGAGTTGTGGGTGACAGCCCAAGCTGGTCCATGGCTCAGAGGATTTCAGGATCTTGACCAACTAGAAGATTGTACGCTGCAATCTTCCGAAGTGATGGTGAGGGCTGTCAATTTGAGTCAAAATAGTGGGAGCGGTAATTAACGAAAGGCCTAATAAACTATCGTCAAATTTTTATTCAAATCAAATCAAAAAGGTTTTGGAAAAATGCAATTTTCTCTTGTAGAATGGCAAAAGAATCATCTTTTAAAATGGGCAAATTAATTGAGAACAAATTCCATAACTGGTTGAGGACTGTGAGAAGTATTCTGCACAATCCAGATATACCAGCAGCCTTTGAATCCACTCTATGTATGCTTAATGCGTTAGTGAAGATGAAATAAAGTTCATTGATAGAGATCAATGGGATGAAAGGTAAGGGAGAGACAGATTCTCTTGCCAAACCAATTTCTTCTACATGGAGAGGATGGAAGGAACAATGGAAGAAGAAGTCAGAGATAGAGATCTCTACTTCTGGTGTATACGTGATAGAGATTAACTTTACTAGTTCTTCGTCATGGGTACTTGATACCGGATGCGGATCTCACATCGATTCAAATGTGAATGATCTTAAGAGAAGTAGGCCTTTGGGGAAAGGCGAGGTTGAACTACGTGTTGCCAATGGGGCAAGGGTTGTCGCTAGTGCCGTAGGAACCTATGAGTTAACTCTACCTAGTGGGATAATAATAGAGTTGAAGAACTGCTATTATGTACCTGCCATAAATAGGAATATCATTTTCGTCTCTTGTTTTGACAAGGATGGATTTGAATTTCTTTTAAGAATGGAAATTGTTCCATTTCAAAAGATGGGATCTTTTATGGCAGTTCCCCAATGTCTTATGATCTATACTTGATAGATCTAGAGACAAATGTATACAACGTAAACACAAAAAGGAAAAAACTCAACAACTCAAATGAAACATATCTTTGGCATTGTCGTCTAGGGCACATAAATGAGAAGTGCATTTCTAGACTCCATAAAGATGCTTATCTAGACTCTTTTGATTATGAATCAATAGAGACATGTGAATCTTGTTTATTGGGCAAGATGACCAAGACTCCCTTTTCAGGTAAAGGTGAGAGAGCTAGTGATCTATTAGGACTCATACATACTGATGTATGTGGGCCTTTTAGAACTAATGCCAGAAATGGGTATCAGTACTTCATTACCTTCACTGATGATTTCAGTAGGTATGGCTGTGTATCTGATGAAGCATAAGTCAAAAACCCTTGAAAGGTTCAAGGATTTCATGATTGAAGTACATAACCAACTTGGTAAAAGTATTAAGGCACTCTGATCCGATCGAGGTGGAGAATACTTAAGCCAGGTGTTTGAGGACCTTCTGCGAGCCCGTGGTATTGTATCACAATGGACTCCGCCTGGAACACCACAGCATAATGGTGTGTTTGAAAGAAGGAATCACACATTGTTGGATATGGTGCAATCAATGATGAGTTTTGCTGATCTTCCAATTTCCTTCTTGGGTCATGCTCTTGAAACTGCCGCGTTTACACTCAACTGAGTACCATCTAAATCGGTTCAAAAGACACCATATGAGATATGGATTGGGAAGCATCCTGATTTGTCTTTTCTGAAGATTTGGGGTTGTGAGGCTTATGTCAGGAAAATGTTTCTTGATAAGCTTGGACCCAAGTCTGATAAATGTTATTTTGTTGGATACCCCAAGGAAATGAGGGGATATTATCTATACCACCCTACTGACAACAAAGTGTTTGTTGCCAGAACAGCTGTGTTCCTAGAAAAGGAATTTATTTCCAAAGGAAACAGTGGGAGGAAAATAGAGCTTGAAGAGGTTCAAGCCCAACAAGAAAACATAGAACCGGTAGATGTACGAGAGGATAATGGAGATTCACAAGGTGTTGTGGAATATTAGTCTCCTCAGGTAACACAAGGACCTCGTAGATCTAGTAGGACCCGCCTTGAACCTGAGAGGTTTGGATACCTTATGACTCAGGAAGGTGGAGAGTTGATCATAGATGATGATCCAACTACCTATGTAGAGGCTATGGAGGGACCAAATTCTGAGAAATGGCTTGAAGCCATGAGATCCGAGATGGAATCCATGTACTCCAACAAAGTATGGACTTTCGTGGAACCACCCGAAGGGGTGAAACCCATAGGGTCCAAGTGGGTCTTTAAGAAAAAGACTGACATGGATGGCAATGTGCAAACTTATAAAGGCAAATTGGTTGCGAAGGGATTTCGACAAGTTCAAGGTGTTGACTATGATGAAACCTTTTCCCTAGTTACCATGATTAAGTCCATCAGGATCATGCTTGCTATTGCAACTTATTATGACTATGAGATTTGGCAGATGGATGTTAAAACCACATTCCTTAACGGGAATATAAATGAGGACGTGTACATGACGCAGCCTGAAGGTTTTGTAGATCCAAAAAATGCCAATAAAGTATGTAAGCTGCAAAGGTCAATCTATGGATTGAAGCAAGCATCTCGGAGTTGGAATCTTTGATTTGATGAGGAAGTCAAATTGTTTAGCTTTATTCAAAATGAAGATGAACCTTGTGTGTACAAGAAGGTTAGTGGGAGATCGACCACATTCCTCATATTGTATGTGGATGACATACTTTTGATGGGGAATGATGTCTTAGCCTTAGAGAAGGTAAAGACTTGGCTTGGGAATACATTCTCAATGAAGGAGTTAGGAGAAGCATCCTACATTCTGGGAATAAAGATCTATAGAGATAGATCTAGAAGGCTTCTCGGACTAAGTCAGAGCACGTACATTGACAAAGTGCTGAAGTGGTTCAGCATGGAGAACTCAAAGAGAGGCAACATCCCCATGCTACATGGAGTCACCATCTCTAGATCTCAATGTCCCCAATCTTGTGAAGAGAGGGAGCGTATGAATGGGATCCCATATGCATCAGCCATCTGGTCCATCATGTACGCTATGTTGTGCACATGCCCAGATGTCTCGTATGCTCTCAGCATGACGAGCAGGTACCAGTCAGATCTCAGGGATGCTCACTGGACAGCCGTAAAGAACATCCTCAAGTAGTTGTGAAGGACTAAGGATCAGTTTCTTATTTACGGCGGCGAGGAAGAGCTGGTTGTAAAGGGTTACACCGATGCAAGCTTCTAAACCGATAAAGATGATTACAGATAGCAGTCAGGATTTGTATTTTGCCTTAATAATGGAGTTGTGAGCGGGAAGAGTTCCAAGAAAGAAACAATTGTCGATTCTACTACAGAGGCCGAGTATATTGCTGCTTCACATGCAGCAAAGGAGGCTGTGTGGATAAGGAAGTTCATTTCTGAACTTGGTATAGTTCCCAGTAGTTGTGATGCAATTTAGCTTTATTATGACAATAATGGAGCTATTGCACAAGCTAAGGAACCCAGATCACATCAGCGGTCCAAGCACATACTGCGGCGCTTCCATCTCATATGAGAAATCGTACAACGAGGAGATGTGAAGATTTACAAAGTACCAACTGAAGACAACATAGCTGATCCACTGACTAAGGCCCTTTCTCAGCAGAAGAATGATAGTCATGCTAGGTCACAAGGATTGAGGTTCCTTGGTGACTGGCTCTAAGTGCAAGTGGGAGTCTATTGGTATGTATGTCCATAGAGCAAGTCATATGATGATTGTAATGGGATACTTTGTAAATGATTTGAATAATAATAAAGGCAATTTCCAATCTTTATGTTTTAACTGTTTCTGAGATGATGGTGTAACATGATAGATGTCTAAAGCATGATTTTACTCAATGACGTATGCTTTTAGGTTAAGGACCTAAACAATGAGATCATGCGAATGTCAAGAGTATACATTCTTGTTTGGTCCCTAGTCGGTTGTTATTGTGGAAATAACCATAGACATTAATAACACTAAAGACTAGATTGTGTGTTGGTTGATGACAGAATCTCATTAGTCATGATATAGTGATATCAAACCAAGCACATAGGTACTTGTTAGAGAACAAGGTACCGGACAGACCCACCGTGAGAGTTACACATGGAACCATGACTTGGTAGTCACAATCAGCTCTCACAGTGATGGTGGTGTGTGTGATTCTTAGACCTGGAATCACTACACTCAACACACATCGTTGGGTACACTTTGAAATCATCAAATGCAATCCTAAAACATGGGTTGTTATAAAGGTGTTGATTGGGTGGTTTTGACACATGGGGCTTTTGAGGGGTTAGTGATAGATATGGGATTTGTCCCTCCTGAGGGAGTTTGATATCCTTGGCCACTTGATGAGTAGGATTGAGAAAGGCATGCACATGCATGTGTGAATCAATATGGGATATTGATGTCACACACATCTCACCCAGTCTGCTCTGAGATCAAGGAAATGAATGAATGTTGACAGGATGATTGTTCCATGCCTCGAGTTCATTCTGGATATCAGTGACAAAGGAATTATACATTCATTGTAACACCATTCACGAATTGTAGGATTGAAAGTTGTTCTCCAACTTTCTATTTCACTTGGGTAGCAATGATGTGTGACTAGGCACCACTCTTTTCTTGTGAAGTCATAAGTGTTATGGACTTTCACTGCCAATGTGAAATGGACCTACAGGGTCACACACATAGGATTTAACCTGGAAAAGGAGTTTTGTCCACAAAAAATGTTTAGATTAATTACTAAAGGAGTTTAGTAGTTCAATTAAACACTCAATCAATTCATAGCTCAGTATCATAGTGTTCAAGGTGTTGGACTGATTGATCAGAGTATCAGATTGATTAAAACCACAATTGACTGATTTTGCACAATCTGTACTCCCAGCCGATCGGCTCATGTGATGAACTGATCGGCTGAGCTTGGTGAACCGGTCGGCTCAACTGGTAAGTCGATCGGCTCATGGACAGGGTGAACGATTGCTTCAAGTGTTGAAACAATCGGTTCAACTGTTGCAACTGGGCAAGTTGGGAAAGTAAGATTTGTGAGAAATTTCCTTTCGTTTCACTTGACCAATTTGATTGGAACAAGGATTGGTATATGATACCAATTAGAAACAAAAGAAGGAAAGTCAATTGGGAACTGATCAGAACCACGAACCGACTGGTTTAGAAGTGAACTGACCTGTTCATGGGTCCCAATTGATCGGTTTAGGTGTCAACCGACCGGCTCAGATCCCCAACCGACTGTTTCATTTATGAAACTATCGATTCAGGTTGCGAGTTGGTTGTTTTTTGTGGAAAATATCAAACCCTTCTACCCCTACTTTAGTCCCGCATTGCCCGGGATAGAGAACCCTGTCCCATGACCCTCCTATATATATAGTGGTATTGGGGGCTTCTCAGAGTACAACTCACTGCAAACTAGTTGCTCTGCAAAGTTGTCCTTCTCTCTGGTTTTGGTAACCGAGAGAGCCTGAGCAAGTGCTACCTGATAAGGGAGGCACAACAAGGGAAAGACAACTGCAATTGCGACTGGTGGAAGGAGAGTGTGTTGGCGACTAGTACACTGAAAGGAGGGTGCGACTCCTTCTGATTACTTGTGCGACAAGGAGATCGGAGTTCCAGGCAGTCCGTGTGGACGACTGTAGAGGCGGGCGACCTCTATTGCTCGGAGGACAATTGTCAATCCCGACAGTCCCGGTGAGACCATGAGTCTTCAGTCCCGGTGTGACCAGGAGTTGTAAAGACACCGTCCAAGACCGGAGGTGAAAACTGCGCAAGGCGTGAGGTACTGTCGCCGAGCAAGCCTTGGGACAAGGTATGCATCCACAAACCATCTTTCCTATTGTATAGATGTTGACGTGATTTCCTTGTTCTGGGTTTGGGGGAGAAAATTTTGGTTTCCGCTGCCTTCTCTGCCTCCCCTAAAACCCAACATCAAGCACATGAGCAAATATAGCGATCAAGAGAGAGAGGCACTGCAACATTGTTACAAGTAAAGAAATTAAGAATACACCCAGTCTCATGAGTCACTTGACTCATGCCTAGATCTAGTCAAAATTGAAAATAACAAGGCCATTACTATAGTCAAACTTCAGCAAAGCAGCTCCAGCAGTCACCGCCACCACAAAGACTCATTTCTAAGGTTTTTGCCCCTCCTTTCTTCCTATAAAGGAGGGGGACTCTAAGGCAATGGGGATCACATTTTGCATCATTTTTATATCTCCTCTTTTGGGATTTCTATTGTGATCTTGTTCATTTACATTTTGTTTGAGTATTTCTCTTTTGGGCCATGGGGAATATCCCCAAAGCCCATTCTCCACATTACTTGTACCAACTATATTATCATAATGGAAGGATTTTCCCAAACCTTTTTTGATATGATCAAAGGATGTAGATTTATAGTTGGTACCCCCAAAAGAATATATATATATATATATATATATATATATATATATATATATATATATATATATATATCCTTTGATCAAAGTGGAAACAGTTTGGAAAGCATTCTTTCATGAAGATAATGGAGTTGGTACAAATAATGTGGAGAATGGGCTTTAGGGCTACTCCCCATGACCCATAAGAGAACTACTCAAACATAATGTAAATGGAAAAGATTACAATAAAAATTCCAAAAGAAGGGATAGAAAAAATGATGTAAAATTTGATGCCCTTTATTGTGGAGTACCCCCCCCCCTTTTATAGGGAGAAAGGAGATACAAAAATCTTGTAAATGAGGCTTTGTGGTGGAGGTGGTTGTGCTGCACTGTATATTTGTCTTTTTCATAGACTATTTTATATTGATTTTTGCACAGTTACTATTGATTTTTATATTAATTTGTGCGTGATTTATTAATATTATCATGTGTTACTCAATTTCATCAAATAAGCATATTTTTAATGTTTTTGAATGATTTATTATATTTCAAGTACTTATGTACATTTTTGTGTGATTTTAGGACCACAAGAGAATCACAAACTCAATACTACCGACTTTGCATCAGAGACAGAGCAGATTCAACTCCCAGACTCAGAAATACCGACTCCAAAAGTTGGTAGCACCGAGTCTGGCTGATAAGGCATTCTGAAAAATCAAGTTTAATCCAACGGTTGAGGATTTATTTTGCCCTAAGTTACTTCTATGACTTAGGGGGAGTTTGGCCAGACATAGGAATCACGTTCTATTCCATTGCAAGACATCGACGACACAGGAGAGGCGAACAAGGAGGAGAACCACATGTTTGAGAGGTTTCAGGCACATTCGGTGGACATTCTTTGCAAATTGTGGATCCATTCATTGGCGTGGAGCGTCCTAATCACGTTTCCCATGGGGTCATCGATTTTCTATGTTCTCCAAATTTTTCCTTCTTCTTAGCATGTTGGGCTAAACCCCATGTTCTTTAGGACCCGAGAGTAGCCCAGTTATACACTATATTTAGATGTTCTGCATTAATATATTATTTTCTCCTTATTCTTGGGCATGTTGCTATGAAATCGTATTGAATTGTCTATGTTGCGTACCATAGGTGATTAATTAGATCCTTGATAACTTTGGGAGAGGATTAAGGATTGGAAATTCATAGTAACACACATTTTATTTCGCTCTTTGGGAAAAGTGACTTACAAACGTGAAGAGATTACCTAGAGAATTTGTTAAAGCACCTAACTAATCAACCAATTACTATGGATGTTAACCCCCGATCTCACAATTACCACTAATCATGAGATTTGGGCATAAATTGAGTATTTAACGTAATACAAAATATCACCCTAAAATTTTTCTTCTTTTTCAAAATCTTTGTTTTCTCGCATTGAACCACATAAACTAACTTTACAAGGGAATCTAAACATTGATTTCTCTAATCTGATTTCAACAGAAAAAAAATGCAGGTATGAACATTCATTATGTTTCTCATACTTTTAAGCACATAAGACTTGTTGATTCACATATATTGCTAAAAGAGGAATAATGTTATACATCATCATTTACAACTCTCTCTTATTTATTTACAAGGACCTAGAGTGACAAGGACCGACTGAAGTTAACTGTACTCAGACTTAACTCTTGTGGCAGATCTACTGTGATGCAATGATATCTTCAATCCCCAAGGTTTCCCAAAAATATTTGAGTATAGGGGTGAGCCTACTCACTCAATGAATGAGTACTTCAAAGAAACAATCTAAAGCACTGATATAATTACATATATACTTTTGAGCAACTAATATCAATTATAATAATAGTAAGCTTCAAAGAGACTAATCATTCACAATAATAAATATGGCAAGATATTCTAGATAATTTATTAAACTAGAATAAAATACAAAAATTACTACATTGAGAAGATCTAAAACAATACCATTAAAATAATAGGGAGTATAAATATTACATTTAAAGAACAACTACAATGAAACTGTACTCAAATGTTTCTTAACTCTTTTTACCGATAAGAAACTCTTTAAACCAATATACTCATATTTTAGGTTATGCCCTGATCATATGCAGTGTACTCTACATATGAAGACTCGTAGTGAACTATGATCTCACCATACAAGACATAGATGACACCCCAGGATAGCTAAGTCTGACTACTCTCCTGGTCTACAACAGGGAAATTGGCTCTCTAGCCACGACACTCCTATTGTGCCGTAAACTGGACTCCTCCTATAACCTGAGCACACAAGCGGAGTGTCAATCGACCTATAGGCTTTTTTGTACTCTAGTGCCACTAAGACTTCTGGTTGATGTTGGACATGCTTTTCTATACTCTAGTGCCACCAGGACTTCTGGTTGATGTTGGACACTGCAAGCTATAATTTAAGGAGACTTCCACTAGGGCTTCGTCCCCCCATGCCACATGATAGCACGTTCTGACCCCCATTTAATGGACGCTGCTAGGGTTAGGTCGTTTCACCACTAAGGCACATACCTCACATAGGGGTTCTACGGTGTTAGGGCCTTTAAATCTATAATTTTATTATTCTTGGAAAGATCTTACTATATTGTATCTTTTCCTTACTTATACTTGACTCTGGTATCTCTATCGTACCGCTTCTATTTATTTAAAGTTTATAATACAACATGTATAACATTCTAAACTTGGTAGAGAAGTATATTCAAAACACTGTAATATTCTGAGTAATCATCATACTATACATACAAGCAGACTAAAATTCTTAAATAAACAAAATACATGTCAACTTGGCACTTTATACACTAGAATCATGCAATTGAACTTCTAAATACACTTATAAGAGTTAATTACTTGACATACAAGAAATCGTCATTTGCACCTGTAAATTATTTGTACCTTCTTGGAAAACGTACACATCAACCCTAATCCTACGTTGTGCATCACATAACTTAATTAAGAGTAATTTTACTTATCATGGAAAGAATTATTTATAATAACTCAGAATTTCTAATGATATCCTTGAGAAACATACCAATTCATTTCATAGACCATCTAATAACATTTATCACAACTGAACTGTTAAGCATCACCACATTTCATACTGAGAATATTGATATCACAATACTGGATTCGTTGAACATCCTATTCTTAGGGTTCCATTTACCTCATTCACTTATCACATGGCTCTCATAATGATTTAATATGTCATAAACATCCACTAAATACAAATTACTTTAAACAAGTCATATAACATCAACATATGTATGAAATCCTCAAATTGAGCTAAATTAGGGTTTTCCATGCCATTCATTGAGATATTATGAATCAAGAATAACTTTGCATAAATAGAGTCTATGAAGCCAAGAAAAACACTTCAAATGAATTTCACCATGTTTATTCACAAATTTCCAACTTTCCCTCATATATGGCTTCACCCTCTTTACGAAGATGTCAAGCAAACACTATTCACATCACATGAAATCAAAGATAGTATTTGACATATATGTACTACACATTCAAATAAACAATAATTCATAACCAAGGGGATCCAGATAAACAAATTTCTCTATTTAATTGTACAACAATGTCAGTCATAGACAAATTTCCTATATTTTAGTTTACTCTTATAACCTCTACAAATATTAGGGAATTCTCATTAGGTTGTATACATTTCTAATATGATTTTATCATCTGAAATTCATCGAAATAGAGGAAGAATATGTTTCATATCATTTTGCAACAACTTAGATCAAACACACAATTCAGAGTTTGTAGTCGCATACTAAACAATTAAAGATTATGGATGATTTAACCAAAAATCATGCAATATACTATTTAAATGAAGTTCCCACTCACCCAAAGTTGTGAAAACACCTTAAAAATGTAGTGTATCCCTGAAAATCTTGATCTCATATCAAATCCCTAGCAATTCACCTGATTCTTCTTCCTTTCAACTCAGAAACCCTATAAATGAGGGATTATGAAGAGTGATTGAAAAAAGGGGAAGTTTTGATACCATTTTGGATCAAATCAGAAGAAGGACACAATCTTGACATGTGAGAGAAGATTCACCATGAAACTATATCCAAAGAAGCTAAACTTACATGATTTCATCATTCCTCGAACCGCAAAACCCTTAGTCAACTTCTCCATCAATTTCTCCTCTCAAACCCTAACTCTTCCTCTCTCTCTAAGATTTCATTTCTCTATTTTGAATCAAGAATTATGAGAGCTCCGTGTGTGTTAGGTTGACCATATAGAGAAATTGAGCTGCTTGGGTCAATTTCACATTGACCCCTCACTATACTTTCTCTTATTTCAGCTGAATTTTCTATCATAAAAATATTACTGTAATTCATCTACTGATAAGATCTAAACGCATCCAACAATTATGAAAATTTTACTTGTTGTTTTTTTAGCAATCTGAACATCTTCATTACTAAAAAGCCATACAACATCTACACATAGGAAAAGTGATTCTGGAAGTACATACAACCACGAACAGGGCTATCTGATCCCCAAAACTCATATTGGAATGATAATAGAATGCTTCTATATTGATCTCTTTACCACTAGGCTGACATAAGTAGCTTTTCATAAGAGATTCCTTCAACCTGAGCATAGATCGGAGATGATAAACCTGCAAATGAAAAATATACAAACCAATGTTTTCCGCCACATTTAGAGCCATAGACCCAGTAGTGAATCCGAACAGAAGAAATCGAGGCCAGCAAGAGCCAAGACTCATAGCTCCCAAATAGAGAGAACAACAACGCCGATAAGCAGCGACAACAACGCCGATGAGCGGCGAGAAGCGGGAAGAAGAACCTGCCACAAATAAAACAAGAAAAAAAATAGGGAGGCATGTGAAGAAGCACGGGGGAGGGGGTCTCGATTGTCATAGGAACTGACGATCAGGGCAAGTCTCCCACTCTCCGCTCCACCCCAGCGAGCCAAAGCACCACTAGGGCACGCCGCTCAAACCACCAGCGCCGCAACCTCTAGATCTGAAGCCGAGTACCACTGTTGAGAAGGACGGGTCCTAGACGAAAAGCAGGTAAAGGCACCGATCGTCGAAGCACCTTGAGACAGCTGAGGAAGAAGAAGCCCAGGGAGAGAGGGAACGATGCGCGTCGGCAGGCAGCCTCCCCCCCGAGCAGGGTCGGCGAAGGGGCAAGCCCTAGTTCGCAGGAGCTAGGGAGACAACCACCGCTCCTTGGAGTTTTCGTAAAATTTTACTTGTTGTTTATAATTGAGTTTTAGATCTGCTACTAAAATTTCAGTTCATTTGGAGTTGCCCATAAATTAATAAAAATAAAACATTGCACTGCTGAAAAGAACTCTATCAGCATTTTGGTCGAAGTATAGTTCGACCAAGATCCACATTTAAAGAACACTCAAATATTCTAAAATTTTTCTCCACTATGCATGATTAAGTTATCCATATCATATACAAAATTTAATCAAATACAAAATTTTTAGAAAATATGAAAAAGCATTTACCACACTACTATCTTGATCAAATTACATATTCATGTACTATCAAAACCCTAATTTTTTCCGATTAGGGTTTACATTTCTCAAACCCTAATTTCTTCAAACTAAAATCATAGTTAGAGTTTCTTCTTAGGTTTGAAACATCACAATTGATCTACCATCATTAATAAAGTCTAAATGATGTTTAATCTAATCAAGCATGTAATCATTCAAGTAAACCCTAGTTTACTAATTAAGCACAAATGTGGTCATTACAATTCTCACCCCCTCAAAACGTTTCGTCCCCGAAACATAAATACACAAACAAAATATTTTCAAAGTTTATTTTAAGCTTCTGAAATCTTACATGTCATTACATACTTGTATTTTATACTTGAATGTAGTTTTCAACGTTAAGTCCTTTATTTATTTTCTAATCACAACATGTTAAAATAGTTCTCAATGATAACAAAAAAATCCTCTATGCCACAATCAATCATAGGGTATATAGAGAAGCAACCATTTCAATATTTTCATACTCTTGAGGTGTTACCTCAACATTGATAATCTGATCCAACTATCTCAATTCATACGGCTCAATATGTACTATCGTTATGTATTACCTCTAAGTCACAAAAGAGAGTTCACCATGTTCTTTTGAATTTTACTATTGTGCTACTCAAATAGAAAAATAGTCGTGAATTGGAAGACATGATTCAACAACAATTTCAGAATACTACTCACGTCATCCCCATTGGAACATGGATGCATAAGGTGAATCATTACCATCACATTCCATACTATTCTCAAGTATGAACCCACACATAAATCAAGGTATAACTGTTGGGTTATAGCATACTAGGGTTTCAACAACAGTAACAGAGTACTCCATGATTTTATTAGTCATTGAAGGACTATTCGTACCCAATTACCATCACTTAGTTATATTAAAGCATGGTATAACAAGTTATACCTCATTAGGGTTACATATCAATACAATATGGCTATCATCCCTTCTATTCATATGAGTGAATAGGTAAGACTACCTTATTTAGGGTAACCCTTCATTTGTTCCATCATTATTCAACCCATATCACCCTACCACAATTGTACAATACTAAGATGGATTAGTTGTATGAATGACTACAACTATCAGACACCTTTAATTAACATATTACTTGCACAAGTACACTGAAATCATACGTAGAACCAATTTACATCCCTTAATTTACCTTCAACAAATTATACGTCTAAAAACAAATTAAAATATTACTAAAAGCCATTGTTTTCTTTTATCTCTCTCCTCATTCACTACTACTTACTTTTTGCTACTTATCCTTCTCATTTTAATCATGTAGATTAAACATTCCTAAAATTGAAACATACAAGGTAAAAATAGATTATTCATCATTCTTTCTATCACTACAAGAATGTATCTCATATCACACTTCACTCATATTGTATTACTCCTTTTCTTTCAAGCACACTTGTTACATTTCACATTTATTTCTTACCCTTTCCTCTGAATCATTTCCATATTTTTTATCTACCTTTCAGATTACCTATATTTAAACCCTGGATTACTATCAATGCTAGTTTACTTCTCATAGTGTAAATCCCATGATCTTGTTTTGTAGAGATGCTAGTATTCAAGGTCAAATCACTATTGACATCCCTTGAGCTACTAAAACTCTAAACATTCTAGGGTATGGTCCTTATCAGAAGCATGACATTATTGTGATGTGACTTTTCTCCCTAAATTTGAAATTCAAACTCTGGATCTCACATGTTTTACTAAGGTCTTTCTTATCTTATCAATTGAGTTTTCTTTCTCTCATTTGACCTATTCAGATAGATTACATTCTCAATTGACCCCACTAGAGTTTCATCATCATATTGTGTGCCATTATTACATTCACTAGATGTCTCTACCATGGTGGTTATGCATCATATGTGATTCATTTTCTTATCACTTCATTCCCACATTTCTTTCATTAAGGAAGATATGAAAGAGAAGATGATTCTAAGACTTATAATTCTTATCTTCAAACATTCCCTTAATACATTTTTTCATATGTAGGTTTAGTTAGTTATCAACAAGGATACTAGACTAATTATCACTTGATTGAATCTCGTAACCTCTTTCTTTTATAATATGTATTACTCCACCATGTTTCAAACCCTTCCTTACTTTCCATAATTGTCTTACCATACACTACTCTTCCACCTGTCATCTTTAACTTCTAATTTTTTTTCTTATGATCATGTTTCTTATTCATGTGTATGATTATGTACACCATATTGCACATATTTCTTTTTATCCTTCTACTAATATGAAGTTGAAATTCTAAATCAGTAATTTCTCTACTAGTTTCAACTCATGTTTTATACATTACATATCCTTCATTTTAAATAAAACGGCTAATGCATGGGTCAAAATTAGTATCTCTTTTAATCACGTTTTTCCCTCCTGAATATAGTCTACCTTTGTATTATTTATTCATTGGTTAAGTGACACTTTTGTTCTTCTTTTAGAAACTAATTTGTTGTTCTATAGAGACTTGGAATCCAAAGGTAGTAAGGATGAATGTATTAACTTCACAATTAAGGTATACATTCCATGATCTCAATTATATCATAACCCTCATTCCTTAATCAAGCTCATCATTTCCAACATGTATCTTTGTTTTAACTTAGTTTCTTGTCATATTCTTATGATTTAAATGTTCATCTAATTCTCTTTACTTAAACTCTTCTGAAGACTCTTCACTCATATTTACTTATTGTCTACTTAACTCTTTTCTTCTATTTTCCCTTTTCTTTAGAGTACATAAAACATTGTACGTGATTATATAGGCAATTCCTCATGATTGATTCTTATTATCTTGTTCCTTACATACTTTTCTGATATCTTTTCCACATTTCATATTTGGAGTTCATATAATACTAATCATTAAACTTTATCTGAACCTTATGTCATGTTCCTTTATTCCCATTTAAGAGTTTCTCATATGAGGCCCCAAAGTTGGATCTCAAATATCTGTTCCAATTGATTCTTAACTATTCTAATCTTTCCCATATGTTTCAACATCTTAGTGTATGTACATTCTCACTATGATGTGGGTCTAATTTATCTAGTGTCGACTCTTACTATATTGGTAATAGGAGTCGTTAGATCCTAGAAACACATCCTGCCAGCCAGACCTGGACAAACCTACAGTCCTAAAGCCAACAGCTACTCAAGATTAACTAACTCCTATTAATCTCAAACATGTGGAAAGAATATCCACTCAGGGCAAACTCATTTAAACATAACTTCCGATCTACTTGATATAAAGAATAAGTGAATCAACTTCATGATACCCAACAATATAAAAGATCCATATATATTCTACAAACTGATAATCTAAAATCTTATATATATAAGAGAATTTCTATTGATATCCAATCAAACAAGAAATATAAAGCAAGAGTTGTATCACATTCTATGTTTAATCTCTTACTCCTTCATTACTTTCTGGTCTCTTAACCCTAAGATTTCTAGGGTTTCTCTCTAGCACATCCTTCCCCTACATACCTAGCCAGGGCATCCATAGAAGAATAGATAGAGTAGCTTGATACTGGTCAATGTAAGTATTCAGATACCAGGCCAGGGTATCCAAATACCCAAACTTCCTAGAGCTATAGACACATAACCTCCTATCTTCCACACTTAAAACTCTGACTTTCTATCCTATGGTCCTTGACAACTCAGCCTAAGCTCTGATACCATGTTGATAAACGCCGATCTCACAATTACCACTAATCATGAGATTAGATCATAAATTGAGGATTTAACGTAATACAAAGATCACCCTAAACTTTTTCTTCTTTATCAAAGTCTTTGTTTTCTCGCATTGAACAACATAAACTAAATTTACAAGGGAATCTAAACAATGATTTCTCTAATATGATTTCAACAGAAAAAAAATGCATGTATGAACATTCATTATGTTTCTCATACTTTTAAGGACATAAGACATGTTGATTCACATATATTGCTAAAAGAGGAATATTGTTATACATCGTCATTTAAAACTCTCTCTTATTTCTTTTCAAGGACCTAGAGTTACAAGGACCGACTGAACTTAACTATACTCAGACATAACTCTTGTGGAAAATCTACTCTGATGCAATGATATCTTCAATACCCACAGTTTCCCTAAAAATTTTGAGTAGAGGGGTGAGCCTACTCGCTCAGTGAATGAGTACTTTAAAGAAACATTCTAAAGAACTGATATAATTACATATATACTTTTAAGCAACTGATATCAAATATAATAGCAGTAAGCTTTCAAGAGACTAATCATTCATAATAATAAATATGGCAATATACTCTAGATAATTTATTAAACTGGAATAAAATATAGAAATTACTACACTGAGCAGATCTAAAAAAATACATTTAAAATAACAAGGAGTGTAAATATTACATTTAAAGAACACATACTACAAAATTGTACTCAAATATTTCTTAACTCTTTTTACTTATAAGAAACTCTTTAAACCTATTTAATCATATTTTAGCTTATGCCCTCATCATATGCAGTTTACTACACATATGAAGACTCGTAGTGAACTACAATCTCACCGTACAAGACTTAGTCGACACTCCAGGATAGCTAAGTCTGACTACTCTCCTAGTCTGCAATAGGGATACTAGCTCTATGGCCTCGACACTCCTATTGTGCCATAAACTGGACTGCTCTAAGCTGAGCACACAGGCGGAGTGTCAAGCCACCTATTGGCTTTTTTGTACTCTAGTGCCACTAGGACTTCTGGTTGATGTTGGACACGCTTTTCTGTACTCCAATGCCACCAGGACTTCTGGTTGATGTTGAACACTACAACCTATAATTTAAGGAAACTCCCACTAGGGCTTTGTCCCCCCGTTCCACCTGATAGCATGTTCTGACCCCCGTATACTGGACTCTGCCAGGGTTAGGTCGTTTCACCCCTAAGGTGCATACCTCACATAGGTGTTCTATGGTGTGAGGGCCCTTAAATCTATAATTTTATTATTCTTGGAAAGCTATTACTATATTGTATCTTTTCCTTACTTATACTTGACTCTGGTATCTCTATGTTATCGCATCTATTTATTTGAATTTTATAATACAACATGTATATCATTCTAAACTTGGTAGAGCAGTATATTCAAAATATTGTAATATTCTGAGTAATCATCATACTATACATACAAGCAGACAAAAATTCATAAATTAACAAAATATATGTCAACTTGGCACTTTATACACTAGAATCATGCAATTGAACTTCTTAATACACTGATAAGAGTTAATTACTTGACATATGAGAAATCGTCATTTGCACCTATAAATTATTTGTACTTTCTTGGAAAACATTGACATCAACCCTAATCTTGAGTTGTGCATCACATAACTTAATTAAGAGTAAATTACTTATCATGGCATGAATTATTTATAATAATTGAGAATTTCTAATGATATCCTTGAGAAACGTACCAATTTGTTTCATAGACCAGCTGACAACATTTACCACAACTGAACTATTAAGCATCACCACATCTCATACTGAGAATATTGATATCACAATACTTGATTCATTGAACACCCTATCCTTAGGGTTCCATTTACCTCATTCACATATCACATGGCTCTCATAAGGATTTAATATGTCATAAACATCCACTAAATATAGATTTCTTTAAACAAGTCATATACAATCAACATATGTATGAAATCCTCCAATTGAGCTAAATTAGGGTTTTCCATGCCATTCATTGAGATATTATGAAACAAGAATAACTTTTCATAAATAGAGTCTATGATGCCAAAAAAAACACTTCAAATGGATTTCACCATATTTATTCACAAATTTCCAACTTTCCACTCATATAGGGCTTCACCCTCTTTACGAAGATATCAAGCAAACACTATTCACATCACATGAAATAAAAGATAGTATCTGACATATATGTACTATGCATTCAGATAAATAGTCATTCATAACCAAGGGGATCCAAATAAACAAATTTCTCTATTTAATTATACAATATTTTCAGTCATAGACAAATTTCCTATATTTCAGTTTACTCTTATAACCTTTGTGAATACTTAGGAAATTCTCATTAGGATGTATTGTATACATTTCTAATATGATTTTATCATCTGAAATTCATCCAAATAGAGGAAGAATTCGTTTCATATCATTTTGCAACAACTTAGGTGAAACACACAATTCAGGGTTAGTAGTCACATACTAAACAATTAATGATTATGGATGATTTAACTAATTTTCGTGAAATATATTGTTTTAATGAAGTTCCCACTCACCCTAAGGTGTGAAAACACCTTAAAAATGCAGCTCATCCCTTAAAATCTCGATCTCATATCAAATCCCTAGCAATTCACCAGATTCTTCTTCTTTTCAACTCAGAAACCCTATAAATGACGGATTATGAAGAAAGAGTGAGAAAAATGGAATTTTTGTTACCATTTTGGATCAAATCAGAGGAGGGACGGAATATTGACATGTGAGAGAAGATTCACCATGAAACTAAATCCAAAGAAGCTGAACTTACATGATTTCATTATTCCTTGGACCGCAAAACCCTAGGATAGCATCTCCACCAATTTCTCCTCTGAAACCCTAACTCTCCCTCTCTCTAGGATTTCGGTTCTCTGGATTGAATCAGGAATTATGAGAGCTCCTTCTGTGTTAGGTTGACCATATAGAGCAATTGAGCTGATTCGGTCAATTGCACATTTACCCCTCAATATACTTTCTCTTATTTCATCTGAATTTTCTGTCATAAAAATATTACTGTAATTCATCCACTGATTACGTATAAATGCATCCAAAAATTATGAAACTTTAAATTATTATTTAGAATTGATTTTCAGATCTCTTGAAATAATTTCAGATCATTTGGAGTTACTAATAAATAACTAAAAATAAAGCACTACACTGCTAAAAAGCACTCTGTCAACATTTTGGTCGAAGTATAATTTGACCGAGAACCACATTCAAAGAACATTGAAATATTCTGAAATTTTTCTCCAGTATGCATGATTGAGTTATACATATCATATACAAAATTCAATTAAATACATAATTTTTAGAAAATATGAAAAATCATTTAACACACTGCTATCCTGATCAAATTCCATATTCATAACTATCAAAACCCTAATTTTTGCTGATTAGGGTTTACATTTCTGAAACCCTAATTCTTCAAACTAAAATCATAGTAAGAGTTTCTTCATAGGTTTGAAACATCACAATTGATCTACTATAATTAATCAAGTATAAAAAATGTTCAATCTAATCAAGCATGTAATCATTCAGGTAAACCCTAGTTTACCAATTAAGCACAAATGTGGGCATTACAATGGAAATGGGATTGGCATTAGCATAGGTAGTGAACTACACTACAAGAGTGGGTAGTTCCTGCTACATGCTCTTTGTCCAAGAGTGGGAGGAAAATATATTAATCTTAGATTTAAAATTACAGTGTCAATCGTGGTGAAACCACAATCCTAAAGAATTTCTTCACATTGTGATCACAAACCATTAAATTAGTTTTCTTACTTGCAATTAGTTTACCAACTCACAAATCAAAGTTTTTTTTGGGCTTAGATGATCGAAAGCAGTTAGTAGTAGTATCTTGAATTACGTTTCCCCATGTTTGATATCCGAGCCTCTTTGGCTTGTATTACTTCGATGCGTACACTTGCATTTTACATGTATAGTTTATTCATGTCAAGTTTTTGGCGATATTGCTAGAGAAACAACATATTCAAGCACTACGAGTGTTGAAATCGGCCACTCTAGGCCACCTTCTTTATTTTTTATTTTTTTATATTTTATTCTTTCCAAAGATGAATTGCAAATATTTTCTTAATTCAATCACTAATATCTCATTCTCACATTGAATTTACAAATTTTAGTTACTTGTGCATGGTTCAAACACGAACTATTGATTACACTCCCACAGTAAATCCACAACTAAAAGGTATGGGTGATGCAAAAGAAGAAAAAACAATCTGGGAGAGGATCAATGTGTCATCCTCAATAGCTCAGCTTGGGCCAATCAAGTGAAAAGCAATAAATGTGGGAAGATACAAGATTGATCATGTGTTGGTGGCGTTAGTCAAACAACATGCTTTCTATGGCCACAATACTAAAGACCCAATGAGTGACATCAACAATTTTGTTGAAAGTTGTGACATGGTGAAGATAAATACGGTTCCCGCCACCGTGATATACATGAAGTTGTTTCCATCGTCCTTGGTAGACCATGATAAGTTGTGGTTCTATAACCTCAAGCCAGAATCCATTGAGACATGGTACTAGATGTAGATTCTTTCTTTGCGCATTACTTCCCTCCTCAGAAGACGAATGAATTGACACGAAAGATTTACAACTTCAAGCAACAGGCTGAAGAGTCATACTCAGTGGCTTGGGAGCACTTTTAGATTATGCTGTGGAAGGTGCCTCGCCATGGTATAGATTTATATGTCTAAGCAAAGACCTTCTATTATGGCCTACATCAGGGTGAGAGGATGATAACCTCCTATTTTAGTAGTTTATCTTAGTCTTTTTCTTTAGTTTTCCATACTCTTTCTACATTTATATTGTACTTAAACCTAATTTTACCCTTTTTTGTAAATACATCATCAAACTAACTTTTCCTTTTATAATTGCAGAAAAAGCACAAAAAAATAACAAAAGAATAAACCAGCCCAAGGGTCGAGTGGATCCAAACGGTCCCAAGACCGCATGGAGTTCAAACGGTCCCGAGACCGCATGAAGCCAAACGGTCCCAAGACCGCATGGAGTTCAAACGGTCCCGAGACCGCATGAAGCCAAACGGTCCCAAGACCGCATGGAGTTCAAACGGTCCCGAGACCGCATGAAGCCAAACGGTCCCAAGACCGCATGGAGTTCAAACGGTCCTGAGACCGCATGAAGCCAAACGGTCCCAAGACCGCATGGAGTTCAAACGGTCCCGAGACCGCATGAAGCCAAACGGTCCCAAGACCGCATGGAGTTCAAACGGTCCCGAGACCGCATGAAGCCAAACGGTCCCAAGACCGCATGGAGTTCAAACGGTCCCGAGACCGCATGAAGCCAAACGGTCCCAAGACCGCATGGAGTTCAAACGGTCCCGAGACCGCATGAAGCCAAACGGTCCCAAGACCGCATGGAGTTCAAACGGTCCCGAGACCGCATGAAGCCAAACGGTCTCAAGACCGCATGGAGTTCAAACGGTCCCGAGACCGCATGAAGCCAAACGGTCCCAAGACCGCATGGAGTTCAAACGGTCCCGAGACCGCATGAAGCCAAACGGTCCCAAGACCGCATGGAGTTCAAACGGTCCCAAGACCGCATGGAGTTCAAACGGTCCCAAGACCGTTTGACGCCAAACGATCTCAAGACCGTTTGACGCCAAATGATCCCAAGACCGTTTGAGCCCAAACGGTCTCAAGACCGTTTGACGCCAAACGATCTCAAGACCGTTTGACGCCAAACGATCCCAAGACCGTTTGAGCCCAAACGGTCTCCAAACCGTTTGGATCTCACTCAAAGCCTATAAATAAGATCTCAGGGCCGTCCATGAAAAGGAGTCCAGACGTCGAGAGGCTGCCTCTCTACTACCAGAACAACTCCATCCATCACTCGAGGCTGCTGGTCTGAGACTCACGTCCATTGCAAGCTACTCTCTCTCTCTCTCATCATCAACAAGGAAGGTGAGAGGAGAAGATCCGTCATCAAGCAAGCTACAAGGGGTGGAGATCGTTGCTCTCTCCACCAAGGGTTCAACCTTCTCTCCTAGTGGAGATGATGTTCTTTCTATCTCTTCTTGCCTCCTTCTTTGTTGCTCCCTCTATGAGGAGCGAGTAGTTCCATCCACTGGGGTGCGGGGACTAGCCCCGCTGCCCATGTTTTGTATTATGTACTATAAAAAGAGATGTTATCATTTCGTTTTAATACTAAATCGTTTCACACATGCTTGAATGATGGCCACGTTCTTGTATGCATTTATTGTCTTTCGTTGTGGTTTGTCTACGACCGCTATCGAGGCTTGAATACCGATTTAGTGTTGGTTTCTGGTGTGTGTATCCACCACGCATCCGTTTCGGTGTCTAGAAGTGTATCTCAAAGAGTGGAGTAAACTCACTATCATATGGCACACTCCCATCTGTATGGAAGAGACCTTTGATAAGTCGAGGAACACACTTTGCGAGGGGAATGATGTAAAGCATGTGACCATTCGTTCGGGGATGGCTGGCGTTGCATTATTCCCGCACTTCTCGTAGCTAGGTTATCCCTCACCGGAAACTAGGCCTACAAAGACGCTATTCGATTTGGTAATTATCGCTCGCTTGTTAGTTTTAGATGTATGTTTCATGAGGTTGAGTAAGATTCTCTTTTCGGAGACTACACCCTTCAGTGACGCGTAGGATGTACCGTATTAGAGTTACTTAACCCTTGAAGGATGAGATGCATTGCCCTTTTCTTATATGGGCATTGGTCTTGTGGAACATCAAAGGGTGCAATGCATCGCCCTTGTCTTATGTGGGCATCGGTCTTGTGGAACACCCTTGGATGCAACACATCACTCTTGTCTTATAAGGCATCGGTCTTGTGGAAACATCAATGCATCTAGCTTATAAGTCTTGCTTAGTACATATACAATGCGTGCGTAGCGGTGGTAAATACCTGCTTAACCCCAGTGATTCATCATCATTTGTTAACTTTTAAGATTTACTTGCTTTATTTACTTTCTTGCTTTACTTTCTTTGTGCTTAGTTTAAAACAACCAAATCAAACCTTCGATCTAAATATCAATCTTTAAGTTGTTAAGTAAAAGCTAAACGTTTTCCATCTTGACTTCGTCAAGACCGTTGTCCCGAGGATTCGACCCTTAACTATACTACGATAAGACTTCCACATGTCTTAGCACATGTGGGTGGAGTCTTCACCATAGTACTAGCAAGGCTAAACTTAGAGACTCATCATCTCTAGGATTTTTAGTGGTGTTGCAAATTAAAACTCCATCAAAAATTGGCGCCGTTGCCGGGGACAACGAAACTTTTTAGCTTTCACTTACCAATCTCTTGGTTGATTAGGATTTTACACCTTTTTCGTAATAACCAATCCAATATTTCTTGATCTTTTTCGTTTCCTTCCATCTTTCCTAAACTTGAGATTTTCCTTCTACTCAGGTAGAAAACGTGTATGCAACCCCCGCATAGCATCGGATTCTCCCCTGAATCAGAATACGATTCTGAGGTAGAAAGAAGTTTTCACCGAAGGAATAGACTAAACCGCCAAAGAGCCAGACAGATGGCCGAAGAGCAACGCCTTGTTGCAGAAAGAGTCAATGCAGCCATAGCAGCACAACGAGCACAACTCATTGCTGACACTCGTGCTCAGGTGCAAGCTGAGATCCGAGCTGAAGTACAGGCACGCATCCAAGCAGAGCAAGCTGCTGCTCAACTCGCGTTAAGAAACAAGCAACTTCGGGATTACGCCGTCCCGAAGAATTACGAAGATAACCATCCGGTCCGGCCTCCGATCATTAACATCCCACACTTCGAGATCCGGACCCAATGGATTCAGATTATGCAAGGGATTTCTTTCTCTGGAAGTTCTGGAGACGACTGCATGGACCACCTGAAACGGTTTAAGGCATTATGCCGACTGGTCCCACAAGCTGGCATCGCTTTCGACGCAATAATGCTCCATCTGTTTCATTTCACTCTATCTGGAAGGGCCTTAAGTTGGTATAATTCATTGGATAGAGAACCCATTATTACCACCTGGGCCCCTCTAGAGGAGAAATTCCTGGAGAAGTTTTTTCCACCCTCGCTTACTTACGAAATCAGAGGGCAGATCAACCATTTCTCTCAACTTCCTGGAGAGACCCTCTCCGAGGCATGGGAAAGATTCAAAGAACTTCTTCGAAAATGCCCTCATCATGGGATTTCGCAAAATCAACTGATTGAGACCTTTTATCGGGGGGTAAATGATGACATTAAACAGTTCCTAGATTCCTCATCTGGAGGAAATTTCATGAGGAAAAACTATGAAGACGCCTGGAAGATCGTCACTTTAGGGGCTGAAAACCAGTCCAACTGGGGGCGAACAGCCGGAAAAGGCGTCCTCAAAGTCTTTAAAGCTGAGGAATCCACGGAATTAAAGTCAATAGCAGAGGCTCTGAAAGCAATCGCCCATAAACAACAAACCCTTGAATCATCTCTAGGGGAATTCAACAAGAAACAAACCCCGCAGCTGCATCAAGTCAAAGCTGTCACAGGTTCCTGTGAAGCTTGTCATGCATCAGATCATCCGACCTTATCCTGCGGAATGCTCTATAGTGTGATGATGGATCTTCATCCACCACCACAACCCTATGAGGCCATCACTAATCAGATTGAAGATCAGACTCCGGAGCAAGTCAACTCTATCCATACTACTCCCGGGCAAGTCTACTATAATCCCAGTCAACCAAGGAACCATCCTGGATTCCAGTATGGGAACCCTTCTGGGACTGCAAACCCGCAACACCAGACTCAAGGGGGATTTGACAGTAGGTTGCCTCCTGGGTTATCAAACAATCAAGGGAATCTAAGAAACAACTTCCCTAGGGTTAACTACCCTAGAAATCAGTCAGCCTACTACCAGTACACTCACCCCCCGCTTCACCCACAATTGCGTGTTCAACAATACCAACAACAAAATTCTCAGAAGAATGTTACCACGCAGCCGGAAGATGAACTATCTTTGATAAAGCAAATGCTTCAGTCTCAGCAAACTATGCTAGCTAGCCAGCAAGCCCAACAAAGGGCAGTTGAAACCCAGCTAGCTCAGATTGCTGCACAGTTGAAGTCTTCAGCTGGCGTTTCTGATAGGCAGCCTGAACCAAATGGGCAAAATGAACACGAACAGCTGAACGCCATCACCACAAGATCGGGACTCATTCTGCCTGAACCCATCAAGATCGCTCTAGATGATGATGATGTGCCAATTCTTTTGACGAAAGATATCTCACAACAAGAGATCGGGAAATCTCCCGAAGACACCGAGGACAAAAACAGAGAGTATGTACCCGCAGAACCCAAGGTCCCGCAATTCAAACCAAGGATTCCATATCCAGGCAGACTGCAAGAAACAAAAATGGATGCCAGGTTTCAGAAATTCAAGGAAGCAATGAAGAAACTTTATATCGATATCCCACTCCTCGACGCTCTATCCGAAGTACCAGCATGGGCAAGGTATCTCAAAACTTTGCTATCACGTAAGTATATCACCAAAGAGCAGGAAACCGTCAAGCTTGCCCAAACCACCTCTGACATCATCTTGAACAAACTGCCCAAAAAGAAGAAGGACCCAGGTTCTTTCGGAATCCAATGTTGCATTGGAAACGCATCCACAAAGAAAGGATTAGCTGACCTCGGGGCTAGTATATCCATTATGCCTTTTTCAATGTGCCAACGCCTCGGTTTCACAGATCTGCTACCTACAGCAATGACTATTCAACTTGCTGACTCCACCATAACCTCACCTTTGGGAATCATTGAAGACGTTCCAGTAAGAATAGGCAAGGATGCTTACGTTCCATGTGATTTTGTCATCATGGATATTAAAGAAGACTTGAGATATCCGATCATTTTCGGCAGGCCTTTCCTAGCTACAGCCAGAGCACTAATCGATGTTGAAGCCGGAACCATCATCCTTAGGCTCGGAAAAGAAGCCATTCAATTCCGTGTCCTTGACAGCATGAAAGGCCCTAACATTCAAGAAGAAGTCTTTCTTTTAGACGCAATCCAACAAATGTCGCAACTAGAAATCTCCGAGCCAATCGACGAACTTGAAAATGCTCTTATCAATCCCGAAGTCGAGTTCTCTGCAAATGAACTAGTCCAGCAATGCATCCAATATCTAGAAACGGTAGAAGAAGCACCAAAGGCTACCTTTGAAGAGCTTAAAGCCATAACGACTATTGAAGCAGCAGAACCACCAAAAACCCCTGAATTGAAGACCCTACCAACAGGACTCAAATATGTTTTCCTGGATAAGGAAGAGCTATGCCCAGTTATTATCAGCTCCACCCTCACCGAAGACCAAGAAGTCAGACTTCTAGACAAACTAAGGAAACACAAAAAGGTCATCAGTTATAAAATAACCGACCTCACAGGCATAAATCCGGCTCTGTGTATGCACAAGCTTCCTATGGTTGAAGAATTTAAACCCACTCGCGAACATCAAAGAAAATTGAACCCAAATTTAAAAGAGGTAGTCCGTTTGGAAGTCCTCAAACTGCTTAAAGCTGGTATGATCTACCCTATCTCCGACTCTCAGTGGGTTAGTCCAGTTCAAGTTGTCCCAAAGAAAGGGGGCACTACTGTAGTGATCAACGATAAAAATGAGCTCGTACCTACTAGGACTGTAACGGGGTGGAGAATGTGCATCGATTATAGGAAGTTGAATAAAGCCACAAGGAAAGACCACTACCCTCTACCCTTTCTAGACGAAGTCCTGGAGCGCTTGGCCCACCAAAAATATTTTTGTTATCTCGATGGTTACTCTGGGTTCTACCAAATACCCATACATCCAGAGGACCAAGAAAAAACCACCTTCACTTGCCCCTTCGGGACATATGCTTTTAGAAGAATGCCATTCGGGCTATGTAACGCTCCTGCTACTTTCCAACGCTGCATGTCCGCCATTTTCGCCGGATTAACTGAATCTATTATGGAAGTCTTTATGGATGATTTCTCTGTTTATGGAGAATCTTTCGATAACTGTCTAAATAATCTCGAACAAGTCCTGCAACGTTGCAAGGAAATAAACCTTATCCTGAACTGGGAAAAATGCCATTTCATGGTAACAGAGGGTATCGTCCTCGGACATAGAGTAAGTGATAGAGGGATCGAGGTCGACAAAGCAAAGATTGATGTCATCTCGAAGTTGTCACCTCCAAAGGACATAAGAGGAGTCCGAGCTTTCCTAGGTCATGCCGGGTTTTACAGAAGGTTCATCAAAGATTTCTCAAAAATAGCTAAACCCATGACCCAACTCCTGACAAAAGATGCCGAGTTTATTTTTGACCAAGAATGTATGCAAAGTTTCTCCACCCTTAAAAAATCACTAATTTCCGCACCTATTCTAAGGGCTCCAGACTGGTCGCAACCCTTTGAAATTATGTGTGACGCAAGTGATTATGCCATAGGGGCCGTTTTAGGACAACGAATCGACAAGAAACCCTATGTCATCTACTATGCGTCCAAAACGCTGGATGAAGCACAAAGAAACTACACGACCACGGAAAAAGAGTTCCTAGCTATCATCTACGCCTTCGAAAAATTCCGCTCTTACCTGATCGGCTCTAAGGTGATTGTCTACACTGACCATTCTGCTATCAGACATTTGATTCAGAAACAAGATGCCAAACCCAGGCTCATTCGCTGGGTATTGATGCTTCAAGAATTCGATCTAGAAATCAAAGATAAAAGTGGCGTAGAGAACGTTGTCGCCGATCACCTCAGTAGAATCGAGGTTGAAGACAAAGATAAAATCCCTATCAGGGACTCTCTTCCTGATGATCAACTTATGAAAGCCACTCATACTTTCCCTTGGTTTGCAGATATTGTCAACTATCTAGCCACAGGGATCATTCACCCGTCTGCTACTTATCAAGATAAAAGGAAATTCCTTCATGACGTAAAACGTTATCATTGGGATGAACCCTACTTGTTCTACCTCTGTGCCGACGGACTTTTTCGTCGATGCCTTCCAGAAGAAGAAATAACATCGGTTTTGGAACACTGCCACTCCGGACCCACGGGGGGGCACATGGGCGCCAAGAAAACTGCCATAAAAGTTCTACAATCTGGTTTCTTTTGGCCCACCATATCAAAAGACTCACATAATTTTGTCAAATCCTGTGATAAATGCCAATTTTCGGGCAACATATCAAAAAGAGATGAAATGCCTCTTACCATGTGGCAGGAAATTGAGCTGTTTGATGTATGGGGGGTAGACTACATGGGACCTTTCCCCTCATCATATGGTTTCTCGTACATTTTGGTCGCTGTGGATTACGTCTCGAAGTGGGTCGAAGCTGTACCCACTGCATCCAATGACTCCAAACCTGTTGTCAAATTGTTCAAAGAAACCATTTTTCCAAGATTTGGAGTCCCAAGAACGGTCATATCTGATGGCGGAACCCATTTTCTGGAACGAAGTTTCGAAGCATTACTAAGAAGATATGGAGTCCATCACAAAGTTGCCACACCTTACCACCCGCAGACTAGTGGCCAAGTGGAAGTATCCAATAGACAGATAAAAGCGATTCTTGAAAAAACAGTGAACAAAAATCGCACTGATTGGTCCACCAAACTTTCTGACGCCCTCTGGGCATATCGTACGGCTTACAAAACACCTATTGGAACAACTCCGTTCCGCTTGGTGTACGGTAAATCATGTCATCTTCCAGTAGAACTGGAACATAAAGCCTGGTGGGCCATTAAGCAACTAAACTTCGACCTTAAAAGTGCAGGAGAGAACAGACAACTTCAACTACAGGAGCTAGAAGAACTCCGCATGACAGCATATCACAGTGCCAGAATCTATAAAGAGCAAACGAAAATGTGGCACGATGGACACCTTAGGAGAAAAGATATTACCGTTGGTGACAAAGTGCTCTTATTCAATTCCAAGCTCAAATTATTCCCCGAAAAGCTTCGAACAAGATGGTCTGGACCCTTCACTATAAAACATATCTACCCAACTGGAGCTGCCACTATCATCAACAACAACGGAGGAGAACGAACGGTCAACGGACACCATTTAAAAAAATACTACACTCAGGAAGACAAAACACATCAACAAACCCTCGATGTCAGAAACGCTACGCCCACAATTTCGTCGAGCCAATGACGTAAAACCAAGGCGCTTCTTGGGAGGCAACCCAAGACCTGAGTATCAAACCATTTGGGACCAAACGGTCTTCAAATCGTTTGGGACTAAATGGTCTTGAGATCGTTTGGGACTACACGATCTTGCCACCGTTTGGAATACGATAAGTCACCACTATAAATACCGACCCCGCATCTCCATCTTCCTCTCTTCGAATCTTCGCACTCTACAGTCTTTTCGTGCGCAGCACTTCACCTTTTTGCTTCTGTGCCTCCGCGCAAGCTTCTCAATCCACCTCCCACAAGATTGTCTGGCGACCCCAAGCACGCTGCTCACTCCGCGCCACCTTCGCGTCGTCGTCAAAAGACGTTCTTCGTTTGCCGTGCCATACTGTCGCCACTATCGCGCCTGTCGCCGTTTCCTCCACCCACCTTCAAACCCTCGCCCCGTTCCACCTTCGCCCCGTTCCACCTCCCCCCGCGCCGGCGACCTGCGGCTCCTTGCTTTCCAGGCGGTCCTCCAACCGTTTGAAACCAAACGGTCTTCAAACCGTTTGGGACCAAACGGTCCTCAAACCGTTTGGAACTTTCGTGTACTCAAGCAGCACATACCGCCGTGCACTCCTTTGCAATTTTGTCTTGATATTGTCTAGCAGATTCGTTGCTAGCATTGCAGATTTCGTCTACAATATCAAGACACAATTGCAAAGGAATGCACTGCGACATCCATAAAACTCCTGAGTCAGCGCTACAAGGCACCCCAACTCATATCCACTCTACTCCAATCTCCGGGGGTTACCGCAATTTTTGGCCTAGCTCGCAGCCCTTGTTCAAATGACTTCTCACCTTATCACTTTCCCACTCTGAGGACAGAGTGTGTGATGAGTTAGGGGGGGGTCATCAGACAAGGGCTAGGTATCAATCTCTATACACCCTTTTCCTTAAAATAAGTCACCTCAACTAACTCTAGAATCATGTTAGTCTCTACAAGTATTTAGCACGTAGACATCAAATGGCGATTTATCAACCCCCATCCACTATGGATCCTATATTTGTGCTCCAATTCTTTATCTGACTCTCCATAGGTCAAAATCAGGGCAGAAATAGGCCGAGATCTCAAGGATGAGAGGGAAATCAGGCAAATTCCAAGTCAAAAAGATCTGCAAGTGGACCACAAACCAAATAAGTGCATGCTGAAAAACTTTAAGAACAACTTTCCTCTCTTCAAAATAAAAGAGGCTTGGCCGCCCAAAATAAATCCTCATCCCAAAACCCAAGCCTGTGAGTTTTTGAATAAAAGCCAGAGAGACGAATAAAATCAGGAGAGTTGTGCCACGAATAAGGACCTATATAAAGAACTGATAAAGGGCTCACCCGGCCGGCACATTCCGCTGCCCTCACAAAGGCAGATGCGTCGCGTCCGGTAGTGAAACCCTAAAAGTTCCAAGTATATGAAAAGGCTAATAAAGGACTTGCCCGGCCGGTACATTCAGCTGCCCTCATAAAGGCAGATGTGTCGTGTCCGGTAGTGAGATCCTAAAAAGCATAGACAGCCCTTCCCCCACTCGAAGGGGAGTTACACTTCAAAGCCTTTAGCCAACCCTCATACCCTCTCTAGCTTCCAACAGGTTTCCAGAGAGGTATAAAGTTGATTAGAGTCAACAGCATGCACAAAATAAATGTGGTCCCAAGGCGAACTTTGAGATATGGAAAAACCTGAAATCCAGGCAACTCTCGAAATCCAAAAGATCAAGGCATGCAATAAGCCTCGATACGACCCCTGGGGAACTCAGGTCAAGAATTGAAGCAAGAGTATGGGGAAATTTTAATTAAGATCGCCGCGCCATTTCATGTCTCAGCTCTATCTAACTTGAGGACAAGCTAGACTCTAAGTTAGGGGGGGTGATAACCTCCTATTTTAGTAGTTTATCTTAGTCTTTTTCTTTAGTTTTCCATACTCTTTCTACATTTATATTGTACTTAAACCTAATTTTACCCTTTTTTGTAAATACATCATCAAACTAACTTTTCCTTTTATAATTGCAGAAAAAGCACAAAAAAATAACAAAAGAATAAACCAGCCCAAGGGTCGAGTGGATCCAAACGGTCCCAAGACCGCATGGAGTTCAAACGGTCCCGAGACCGCATGAAGCCAAACGGTCCCAAGACCGCATGGAGTTCAAACGGTCCCGAGACCGCATGAAGCCAAACGGTCCCAAGACCGCATGGAGTTCAAACGGTCCCGAGACCGCATGAAGCCAAACGGTCCCAAGACCGCATGGAGTTCAAACGGTCCCGAGACCGCATGAAGCCAAACGGTCCCAAGACCGCATGGAGTTCAAACGGTCCCGAGACCGCATGAAGCCAAACGGTCCCAAGACCGCATGGAGTTCAAACGGTCCCGAGACCGCATGAAGCCAAACGGTCCCAAAACCGCATGGAGTTCAAACGGTCCCGAGACCGCATGAAGCCAAACGGTCCCAAGACCGCATGGAGTTCAAACGGTCCCGAGACCGCATGAAGCCAAACGGTCCCAAGACCGCATGGAGTTCAAACGGTCCCGAGACCGCATGAAGCCAAACGGTCCCAAGACCGCATGGAGTTCAAACGGTCCCAAGACCGCATGGAGTTCAAACGGTCCCAAGACCGTTTGACGCCAAACGATCTCAAGACCGTTTGACGCCAAACGATCCCAAGACCGTTTGAGCCCAAACGGTCTCAAGACCGTTTGACGCCAAACGATCTCAAGACCGTTTGACGCCAAACGATCCCAAGACCGTTTGAGCCCAAACGGTCTCCAAACCGTTTGGATCTCACTCAAAGCCTATAAATAAGATCTCAGGGCCGTCCATGAAAAGGAGTCCAGACGTCGAGAGGCTGCCTCTCTACTACCAGAACAACTCCATCCATCACTCGAGGCTGCTGGTCTGAGACTCACGTCCATTGCAAGCTACTCTCTCTCTCTCATCATCAACAAGGAAGGTGAGAGGAGAAGATCCGTCATCAAGCAAGCTACAAGGGGTGGAGATCGTTGCTCTCTCCACCAAGGGTTCAACCTTCTCTCCTAGTGGAGATGATGTTCTTTCTATCTCTTCTTGCCTCCTTCTTTGTTGCTCCCTCTATGAGGAGCGAGTAGTTCCATCCACTGGGGCGCGGGGACTAGCCCCGCTGCCCATGTTTTGTATTATGTACTGTAAAAAGAGATGTTATCATTTCGTTTTAATACTAAATCGTTTCACACATGCTTGAATGATGGCCACGTTCTTGTATGCATTTATTGTCTTTCGTTGTGGTTTGTCTACGACCGCTATCGAGGCTTGAATACCGATTTAGTGTTGGTTTCTGGTGTGTGTATCCACCACGCATCCGTTTTGGTGTCTAGAAGTGTATCTCAAAGAGTGGAGTAAACTCACTATCATATGGCACACTCCCATCTGTATGGAAGAGACCTTTGATAAGTCGAGGAACACACTTTGCGAGGGGAATGATGTAAAGCATGTGACCATTCGTTCGGGGATGGCTGGCGTTGCATTATTCCCGCACTTCTCGTAGCTAGGTTATCCCTCACCGGAAACTAGGCCTACAAAGACGCTATTCGATTTGGTAATTATCGCTCGCTTGTTAGTTTTAGATGTACGGTTCATGAGGTTGAGTAAGATTCTCTTTTCGGAGACTACACCCTTCAGTGACGCGTAGGATGTACCGTATTAGAGTTACTTAACCCTTGAAGGATGAGATGCATTGCCCTTTTCTTATATGGGCATTGGTCTTGTGGAACATCAAAGGGTGCAATGCATCGCCCTTGTCTTATGTGGGCATCGGTCTTGTGGAACACCCTTGGATGCAACGCATCGCTCTTGTCTTATAAGGCATCGGTCTTGTGGAAACATCCATGCATCTAGCTTATAAGTCTTGCTTAGTACATATACAATGCGTGCGTAGCGGTGGTAAATACCTGCTTAACCCCAGTGATTCATCATCATTTGTTAACTTTTAAGATTTACTTGCTTTATTTACTTTCTTGCTTTACTTTCTTTGTGCTTAGTTTAAAACAACCAAATCAAACCTTCGATCTAAATATCAATCTTTAAGTTGTTAAGTAAAAGCTAAACGTTTTCCATCTTGACTTCGTCAAGACCGTTGTCCCGAGGATTCGACCCTTAACTATACTACGATAAGACTTCCACATGTCTTAGCACATGTGGGTGGAGTCTTCACCATAGTACTAGCAAGGCTAAACTTAGAGACTCATCATCTCTAGGATTTTTAGTGGTGTTGCAAATTAAAACTGCATCAGAGGACCACCTGGACCATGCAGGAGCTGGATTGTTCTTGAAGAACAAGCCTTCTATATTCCATGAGATCCTGAAGAACATTATTAAGAATCAGTCATGGGGTGAAGAAAGAGAACACCCGACAACCATTAAAATTGCTGAAGAATCTAAAGTCATCTCAACATTGAATGAGAAGCTAGACCTCAGGAGTAGGCTATTCTACTAGTAACTTGACTCCGCGTCTAGGGCTCCGGGCGACCTGGTCTCCGATGCGCGGTGGTCGTCGTCCTCCTCTCCTTAGCTTTAGGATTTTTCTCTTGCAGGTCAAGGATAGCTGTGGGTATTAGATCCTACCGGTTGGCTCTTTCTCCGCCAGGATGGAGAACGATCTGGTGGCACGGTGCGCGAAGATGCGGATCAGGGAGGCAAAGGTGGAGATTGCAGAGGTTCACGACGACGGAGGCTGGCGACGGCAGAACATGTCGAGTTGGCTTTGGTGGCGCGGATCTGGACGGACAGGTCGTATAACTTCACAGCTATGAAACGAACCCTAGCGCAAGCATGGGGATTGGCAGATGCAGTGCTCTTCAAGTCCATCGATCCGGTGACGTTTGTGATCCAGTTCATGAATTGAAAAGACAAAGTGAAGGTGCTCGAGGGTGGCCCATGGAATTTCTACAATAAATTGTTGCTTGTGAAAGAGGTCGATGCTTCTGATCAACCGGGGAAGATTCAGTTCAGAACTTGTGACATCTGGGTTTGGCTATATAACTTGCCTCTCGGGCTAAGGTCATTAGCAACAATAAGGAGAATAGCGGAGAAGACTGGTCCTGTTTTGAAGCTGGACTGCGATGATCTTGGGTGGGAAACCTCGGCATGGGTTAGGGTGACAATTGATGTAACCAAACCTCTGAAACGAATCCAAAAGGTTAGAGGAAAGGAAGGGGCAGTGTCGATTGTGGAACTGAAATATGAGCGGCTTCCAAACTTCTATTTATTGTGCGGATTACTCAGCCACAGCGAAAAAGATTGCATGGAGTTCGACAAAGAAGAAGGTTCTAGTCGGGAGTGGGGGTTCTTGGCTACAGGCGTCACCGCGGAAGCAGAGAATGTCGGTCGCGGAAGAACTCCTTGGTGGAAGGAAATCAGGGTCGCAAAAGACTTTATTCTTTCGTACTCACATTGGGAGTATTAGCAGAGGGGAGAACATCAAGGATGCGGCGTCGGCTCGGTCGTGGATGAGAGAGCAGGCCGACGAGGCGCACCTCAGGCTGTAGGGTGAAGGGCAGAAATCTAAGGAAGTAAGGGGCGGGCAGGAGATGGAGGTGGAGATGTCTACGCAGCAAGGGGAAACCGAGAAAGAGGGTTGTCGACCGGGTGGAGAGGATAACAGATGGTATACAATGGACGAGCTATTGGGAGTGCTCAAAGAAGCTAGCACAGACCGCTGCCAGCGTTCGGTCCAATCAGTGAGGGTGCCGGAAATAGTTTCTAGGGGGGAGCAGGATGGGCGAGGATGCTTCGTCGAGGCAGGGTGAGGGGACGGAGACGAACACGGTTGTGGTGGTGGGGAGGACGGATATGGTACGATCAGTGACACCGTGCATCGCTGCTCTAGTGGAGGGCTGTAGAAAACTAGCAGAAGGGGTGGGTGAGGGTGTCCGTGCAGCGGAGGTGAACGGGGAACGAAACGATGGAGGAGTAGTTGGGTGGCAAAGTGGGGGTGTGGGTAAGATGTTGCACTTCCGCAGGGTCATACTACCGGTTGATCTTGCGAGGTATCTGGGGAAGGAGGGGGAGGAGCTTGAACATGAGAGGAGGAGATGTGCTGCTGAAAGGAAGGAGAGGGTGCGTGAGAATAGGGTGAGGCTGCGAAGAGGAAGAGAAGAGGAGGGAACAAACTCAAGGAAGGGATCTATACAGAGGGTCATGAGGCAAAACAAACAGAAGAGGAACCGTGAAGAAGAATCAAGGCCTAGCAATGAGGAAAATAACAGAGAGACAGAATTTTCGATGCTGGTCCATGAAGACGCAAATAAAAGACAGAAAGCTAATACGGATTCGGGCTCGGTGGAAACTTTGGGTGTTGTAGCACATCAAGTAGCGGGAGTTGGGATGCACCAACCCTGTGAACAGCCATGAAAACCCTCAGTTGGAACTAACATGGGTTGGGTCGACCCAAGGCAGTGGATGCGCTCTGGGCACTATGCTGGAGTGAGAGACCCAACATAGTTTTTGTTATGGAAACTATGATGGAGGATAGGCTTCTTGAGAATGTCAAAAGAAAGTGCGGGTTGATTGATGGGATATGTATATCTTGTTCTGCGAGAGCTGGGGGTCTTGGTCTTTGGTGGAAGGACGTACAGGTAAATGTTATAAGTTTCTCGGATAGGCATGTGCAGTATAAAGTACATGATGAAAGAACTGATTTTAGCTGGTATGCTTGTGGTATTTATGGATGGTCAGCACAAGATCAGAAATACAAGACCTGGGATTTGATGAGACAGATTTATGGGAGTTCATATGGCTCGGTGGTGTTCTATGGTGACTTAAATGAAATCACACAAAATTCTGAGAAACAGGGAGGACCGCCCAATCCAGAAAGATTTATGAGGCCCTTCAGATAAGTTATTGATGATTGTGCTTTACTAGACATTGGTTATGAAGGTAATATTTTCACGTGGTGCAGAGGGAGGACAATAGAGACTCTGGTGGAGGAGAGGTTAGACAGGTTCCTGGTCAGTGATGAGTGGTGCAACAAATATACTAGGAGCTTGGTAAAACATCTCCCTTTCTACATGTCGGACCATGCCCCCATCATTCTGTCTGTGGTGGTAGGAGACCCAGTTAGAAGAAAGTGACAATCGAGATTTCTCTTTGAACCTATGTGGCTGTCGGAGGAGAGTTGCGGCACGGCGGAAAAAGAGGCTTGGAAGGAAGGGGAAGGGTTGACACTGAGAAGGAAGATTGAAGTGGTTGGGGGGAGTTTAGAAAGATGGGCATCCACGTGGTTTGGGGGAATCAAAAGGAAAATAAAGGAGACAACAAGGAGTTTGGGAGAGGAACAAAAGAAGTGGCCAGATGGGGAGGTTTTGAAAAAATGTGAACAACTGGCTAATGATTTACAGAAACTCGTTAGAGAAGATGAGACGTTTTGGTGTGCTCGGGCAAGAATCAAAGAGTTGAAAGAAGGGGACAACAACACTTCATACTTCCATCATAAAGAATCTCAATGGTAGAAAAAGAATACAATGACTGGTCTTAAAGATGAGCATGGGATATGGAAGACAACTGATGAGGAAATTCTAAAAATTATTGAAAGGTTCTATACGATTCTTTTTCAATCAGAAGGTGATGTTGATGCTGAGACGGCTATGGCTGGGATTCAGAAGAAAATAGACGATGGTACAACAATGCTTTTAGACAAAGAGCTATCCAATGAAGAAATAAAAAGTGTTGTTTTTCAGATGTCACCTAATAAAGCTCCGGGGTCAGACGGGATGAAGCCCATGTTTTACCAAAAATTCTGGCACATAATTGGGGAGGATATTGCAAATCATATTAAAGGGTGGTGGAAAGGTGAGTGTTCTATGAAGGACTTCAATGATACTCTGGTTGTTCTGATTCCAAAGGTGAACAAATCGGGGGTGGTTGGGGAGTTTCGTCCTATCAGCCTTTGCAATGTGGTCTACAAAATTGTGACTAAGGTCCTATCCAACAGACTAAAACCTCTGATGGACAACATCATTTCTTCAAACCAGAGTGCATTTATACCTGGCCGAATGATCACTGACAATGCTTTGATTGCTTACGAGTGTTTTCATGCTATGAAAGGAGGGAAGGGAGGTAAGAGGGGACAGTTTGCACTAAAGTTGGACATGATGAAAGCTTATGATCGGATCGAATGGGTCTTTTTAAAGAAGGTGATGGAAAAGTTTGGTTTTGGTGGCAAGTGGATTGATAGAGTTATGGACTATGTCTCTTCGATCTCTCACACCTTAACAGCCAATGGGGAAAGATCTAATACCTTTCAGTCATCCCGCGGACTTCGCCAAGGTGACCCTATTTCTCCATATCTTTTTATCCTATGCACAGATGCTTTCTCCACCTCACTTAACCTCGCAGTTAGTGAAAATGCCATCCATGGCATGCGCATTAGTCGCCCCCCCCCCCCCGGATCTCACATCTCTTCTTTGCAGATGACAGTATTCTTTTTGCGAGAGGGACAAGGAATGAATGCTTGAATATAGCTGAAATTATCAGCCAGTACGAGCAAGCATCGGGTTAAAAGGTCAATCTATCCAAGTCCGAAATTGTCTTTAGCAAGAAGGTGACACAGAGTAAGAAAGATGAGATCAAGGGTCTTCTGGGCGTTAAAGAGGTGGATAGACAAGCAGCCTATTTGGGTCTTCCTATAGCCATTGGGAGATAAAAAAAGATTGCTTTCGCTTATACCAGAGAGAGGGTGGGAAATAAGGTTTTGGGATGGAAGGAAAAGCTTCTTTCTAAATCAGGGAAGGAGGTCCTTATCAAGGCGGTGGTGCATGCGATCTCAACCTATGTCATGAGTGTCTTCCAACTTCCGGTGGGCTTGATCGAGGATCTTAACTCTATGGTGGCGAGGTTTTGGTGGGGAGCTAAGGTAGGGGAGAGGAAGGTGTCTTGGATGAGCTGGGAAAATTTATGCAAGTCAAAGAAAGAGGGTGGAATGGGTTTTCGTGACCTATCTACCTTCAATCAGGCCTTACTTGCAAGACATCTATGGAGGATCCTCACAAATCCTGAAGCTCTAGTTTCAAAGGTATTAAAGGCAAAATATTTTCCGAACCATTGCTTGGTGGATGCACAGTTAGGCTTGGTGCCCAGCTACACTTGGCGCAGCCTCTGGGGCGCCAAGTCCCTCCTGATGCAGGGCCTCAAATGGAGGGTTGGGGACGGAAAAGGCATCGACATTTGGGAAGACAGATGGATCCCGGGAAGGGAAGAGCCTCTCTCTAGTCGGGGATATGGGGATGTTGAAGTTCCCACAAAAGTTAATGAGTTGATGCTGACGACGGGGAGAGGGTGGGATGTGGATAAGTTACTTGACATGTTTCCTAGGGATATCATAGCAGAAGTGAAGGCAATTCCTCTATCTACAAGGGACATGGCAGACGAGGTCTTCTAGTGGCCACAACACGACGGCATCTTCTCAGTTAGGTCTGCATATTGACTAGGGAGGCTGGGGTGTAGGGGAGTTAGAGAAAGGAGGATGGTGGTTCCACATGCTCTGTGGCTCATCATATGGGGAAAGAGATGGCCTCCAAAATTAGCACATTTTCTTTGGCGTATTGCTGCCGACGGATTTTCTACGAAGGGGCGCTTGTTTGATAGACATATTACAGATGATGTTGTTTGTCCCATCTGTGCTACGCAAGTTGAGTCCATGCATCATATGTTGTGTCACTACTCGGGGACAGCCATTGTCAGGCGGGAAAGTTGGTTGGGTGACATAGGGAGGCTAGGGGAGTCTGGGAATATTCATGTTGATATGGTGGAGTTGTTTGAGTCATGTACGGAGGAGGAAATGAATGAGGTTGCTTCTGTTTGGTGGACAACGTGGATGTGTAGGAACAATAAAGTCTTCAAGGAGGAGCCTCCAGAGCCACGACCGATTGTTCAGGCATATCGAGCACTGATAGTGGACTATAGGAGGGAGGCGGGGAAGGGGGTTGAGACGGCGAGGGGACGGGTGAGGAATGGAGGGAGGGATGAGGAGGAATGGGCTTGGGGTCGGTAGGGGGTGGACTGGTCTTGGGTGTTTTTACACTCAGATGTAGCAGTGGTGGATGGCGAGAAGAGGGGGCTCGACGATGTTTTATGGGACGGGGAAGGTGGCTTTGTCGGAGTCGTGCAGTAGCATGTAGCAACCAGTTGGGAACCGATAGTAGCGGAAGCCATAGAGGCTAGAATGGGGATTTTGTTGGCCAAGGAGATGTTCCATCTGGACAAGAAGTTGGTACTGTGTTCTGACTCCCTCTCTCTTGTGAAGGCGCTGAAGGATCTAGGCAGAAAATGAGACTATCTGGGTCTCATTGCTTAAGACATTCAGAGCATTGTTGCTTGTTTTAGTTGTTTCCATTTTTCCATGTTAAGAGAGTCCATAATTCACTGGCTCACTTTATTTGTCATGATGCTATCGACTCTGGGGGTCACTCTATTAGGCATGGCACTATGCCAAGTCAATGGAGGAGCGTCGCTGAGAGTGATGGTTTCATTGTACCTTGATTGGATTTAGTAATGAAAGGTGTTTGTTTTAAAAAAAAAATCATTGACCTCATCGCCATGAAGTTGTTCCAAAAGGATGTAACATCATATAGGGGTGAAGAAGAGAATTGTATGTATATGCACCAGTAGCACCAGCAGAACATCGGCCCTAGCAAGATTGACAAAATTGAGAACATGTTAGGAAAGTTGGTGAGACAAAATGAAGCATGTATGGGTCAGACACAGAGGGAGCTACAAAACTGAGGTGCCCTGATCCGCAACATTGAATATCAAATTTCTCAGTTAGCAATAGAAGTAGCTTCCTTGAAGATGTCATTCAGCAAGGGGTACATGGGAATGCAGTTGTAGCCCATCAACATCACCAAGAAAAATTCATCTTTGTTGTCGAAGAGAGAGAACATCATACTGAGGAGGCACCCAAGCAACACACTCAGGAGTCTGATGGGGTCTTTGTGCCTAAAGTCCCATTTCCTTGCAGTCTATTTGGATTACCAGGAGGATGCAAAATGACAGTAGACAATGAACTTCAAGGTCCCATTCCTTTTAAATCACCAACTAAAGTTCCTGAGAGGGTACCTATTCAACAAGAGTAGGTGAAGGTTTTACTACGCAGTGGAACAATCACAGTCATTAAAGGGGCACCCACAATTCAGAAGGATCAACCATCAGTAACAACACCCATATAGGATGTGCCTATTTCTTCTTTGGGTAGTGGTGTTGAAGCAAGTTTAGGGGAGGAAGTTCATAAAGGACCATATATTCCCCCACAAAAGCAAGTAGAAAAGTCAAATGTGTCATACCAGGATAGTCTGAAGCCGAGGAAAAAGGAATCATGGTTCAAAAGTCCATGTACATCTTTCGGAAGCTCCACATCAATTTGACATTGGTCGAGGTGACAGAGAAACTTCCTTCTTATTGGAGATTTTTGAAAGATATCATCAACAAGAAGTAGAGTATTAAAGACACAAATATTGTACATGTTGATGAGGTGATGAGTGCACTAATTAAGGGGAAGCTACCAAGGAAGAGGAAGGATCTCTGATGCTTCTATACCCCATTTTCTATAGGCGGAAAACATTTCAAGCAGGCACTATGTGATTCAGGAGTGAGTATTTATCTCATGCCTATTACCACCTTCTGAAAGTTAGGATTGTAGGAATCAACATGAACACTTGGCAATCGAGTTGGTAGATGGCTCTATTGTGAGGCCATACAAGATATGAGAGGATGTGTTGGTTAAAGTCAACAAGTTCATCTATCCGGTTGACTTTGTGGTGATCGATATGAAGGAAATGAAAGGGTCTGAGATGTTTCTAGGGAGGCCATTCCAAACTACGACCGATGTGATCACTACCATTTGTAGAGGTTATTTATCACTCGAGATAGATGATGATAGAGTAGAGTTCAAACTTTTGGATGAATCTTCACCACCATCTCAAGTCAATCCAATTTTTTTTCATTTACTATTATTTTAGGTGTTTAACTTAGTTACATTTCATCGTATTTTGTTAGATTTTTATTTGATGTAAAGAAGGTACCTTGATGCTTTTGTTTGGTGTGCAGGCAGGGTCAAAGTCAGTACTACCGACACCTTATCAGTTAAAATTCAATACCCTTTGTAGAAAGTCGATACTATCGACTTTCAAAGTTGTAACCACTCAAATTTCTCCCACAAAAACACCTGAAACCTGAACCAAAGTCGATAGTACTACGTCAAAACTCGGCACTACCGAATTTGTTTAGCAAAATGGTGACAAAAGCTACAAGAAGAAGCTATCGGCACCATCGATACACACACCAGTGGGCACCGATTTTTAAAGAGTAAAGATGGAGAGATAATACCATATCTTGATGCTAAAAAGACACAAATTAGTGGAACCAACAAGAGGGATATATGCTTGCACAACTTGATCCATAGAACCACCAATAATCCACCTCCACCACCCTTTAGAGAATCTGGTATACCCGTTCCACCTCTAGGTTTGGATTTTTGACTATGAGGACATGGTCAAATTCAAGCTTAGGGGAGGTAGGTGTTAGAACAGCTTTATCTTCACTTTTTACTTGCTTTTAGTTTTTTTTTGTTTATTTTTTTTTTAATTTGTAGGATCCACAATCTACCTGGTGTAAAATGGAGTTTAAATTTTGTTTATTTCTAGGAATTATCATGCATGCTTTCAAGTTTGCAATGGAAATTGAAAATCTTTTTGTGTGCTTAGTTGTGAGTACTTGAGTAATCTCACTTAGAGGAACTGTATGGGTTAGTCAGCTTAAGGACATTTGATATGAATGGACATCTTAATTATTCATGAAATGTGGATGAAGATGGGGTTTGAGCTTGAATTGATCAAACAATTAACGGGACCTTAAATTGAATTTTAAGAAAGAAACCCTAAGGTTACCCTTTACATATGCTACTAGAGAGGGACATATCATAAATTCATGAAAGGCTTTGTCTCTTAGTTATGTGATTCCACCCATCCTCCACTCATTATCGACTCACCACCTTAAGATGAACAAGTACTCTGAATTATTTTCACTTATTTGCATTGCATAGCATAATAGATGGCATGATAAGTTAGTTTGCATTTATTACATTCATTATAAAACTGAAAAAAATATACCATGTTGTGTACTTCAACAATTTATGTACACATCATTCTAGTTGCATAAATAATTACATGTAGATTGCATGCATTTTTCATCATTCATTACTATATCATGTGGGTATCGTTTTCCTTTGAAATTTGAGTGCAGGGATGTACATCCATACCCTCTGGAAAAAAGGGAAAAAAATTAATGATATGTAATAAAGCACAAGCATAATGTTCCATCATTCTAAAATAATTGGACAAAAAAAGATTTTGTTTATCTTTTAAAGTTAAGAGGGAGAAAAGATGCCCTCAACTCTTCACAAAAATGAGGGAAACATACACATGAAGCATTCTTTTTTTTTTGAATTTGTGTTCGCCAAATTGACAACATCTTTTGACTCATGCATCATTCAACCAAGAAAGTAGGAATTAGGACTCATGCATTTCTCCTTCTTTTCACCATATAGGTTCATCATGTTTTTTTTGCATAAATGATTTGTATGTACTTGTGATTCTTCAATTGCCACCCATTTCATACCGTTCATTGCTCTTATAAGTAGGCCACTCAAATGATTTATTCTCCTCATTCATTTTTATATGGAGAACTACTTCCAAGTAGATTGGTAGATAGGAAAGATCAAATTAGAATAGGGAATCAGATAATGCACCAGGAGAATGATTGATTTATTATGATGTTAACTACTCTCTTGATAGTGTTCATTAATCTAAGCGTGGACAACTTTTATGGAAATATTTGGTCGCTATGGAGTAGTTGATTGTTCAATGATCAGTGAAGGTCGGTTTGGGATTGCCAAGAGGGGATAGTTGAGAAATGAAGTTCATTTTCCTTGTCCTTTTGCTGACTAGTCTCAAATAGATTTAAGAGTGTGTTGATCATCGATGAGCAACGTTTAAGCTTAGGGGAGTTTGATGCACTGTACATTTATCATTTTTACATACTATTTTATATTGATTTTTGTGAACTTACTATTTATTTTCATATTAAGTTGTGCATGGTTTATTAATATTAGCATGTATTACTCAATTGCATCAAATAAACATAATTCTAATATTTTTGAATGATTTATTATATTTCAAGTACTTATGTACATTTTGTACAATTTTATGACCACAAGCGACTCACAGACTCGGTACTACCGACTTCAAAAGTGAGTACTACCGACTTTCCATCAGAGATAGAGCAGATTTGACTCCCAGACTCAGTACTACCGACTCCAAAAGTTGCTACCACTGAGTCTTCCTGATTAGGCAGTCTGGAAAATCAATTTTAATCCAACGATTGAAGACTTATTTTACCCTAAGTCACTTAAATGACTTAGGGGGAGTTCGTACAGACCTCAGAATCATGTTATATTCCATTGTAAGATGACACCAAAACAAGATAGGAGAACAAGGAGGAGAACCGCACGTTCGGAATGTTCCAGGCACATTCAATGGGCAGCGATTGCGGATCCATTCATTGGCGTGGAGCATCCTAATCACGTTTATCCAGGGGGGTTATTGATTTACTATGTTCTCCATGTTTTTTCCTTCTTCTTAGCATGTTTTTGTACGTGGAAACTATGAGGGCCTAATCCCCATGTTCTTTAGGACCCAAGAGTAGCCTGGTTGTACATTGTATATGGATCTTTTGCATTAGTATATTATTTTCTCCTTATTTTTGGGCATGTTGCTATGAAATTATATTGAATTCTCTTTGTTGTGCACCATAGGTGATTAATTAGATCCTTGATAACTTCGAGTGGAGGATTAAGGATTAGAAATCCATAGTAGCACATGTTTTATATCACTCTTTGGGAAAAGTGGCTTACGAATGTGAAGAGATTACCTATAGAATTCGTTAAAGTACCTCACTAATCAACCAATTACTATGGAAATGGGATTGGCATTGGCATAGGTAGTGAACTACACTATTGGAGTGGATAGTTCTTACTATATGATCTTTGTCCAGGAGTGGGAGGAAAATATATTAATCTTAGATTTAAAATTGTAGTGTCCATCATGGTGAAACCACAGTCCTAAAGAATTTCTTCTCATTGTGATCACAAACCATTAAATTATTTTTCTTACTTGCAATTAGTTTACCAACTCCCAAATAAAAGTTTTCTTTGGCTTCACTGATTGAAAGCAGTTAGTAGTAGTTTCTTGAATTCCATTTCCCCATATTCGATATCTGGGCTTGTTTGGCCTATATTACTTCGCCGCATACACTTATGTTTTATATGTACAGTTTAGTCGTGTCAGGATGCTAGTTTTGTTTTTACTGAAGTTTGACTGTAGTAATGACCTTCTTAGTTTAAATTATGATTGGATCTGGGAATGAGTCGGGTGACACGTGAGACTGGGATTTATTCTTAATTACTTTTCTTGCAATAATATTGTAGTTCTTCACTCCCTCGATCTCTATCTTTTTATGTGTGCTTGATAGGTTGGACTCTCCAAATAATGAAATGCATTTACTCCAAATGTAATGACAGTTTTCATTGCCCCAATTGCATTGTGAAGAGCACAATGGGAGAGAGAAGTTGTGTGGATGAAGGATTAAAAATTAGAAAGGATAATGATAATCAGATTTATGGTATAAATGAGATGATAAAGGAGATAAAACAATTGTTTGACCAAGTCTTATGTTTTTTTTAATCCATTACTTCCATAGATTTTTACTTTTTGTATTGGTTGCTTTTTGCCTAGTCAAAACTATAACATTATGAATATTAACTCCCAATTGCTTTTCTAAAATTGCATCATGACTACTCATTAAGGAAACTATTTAATTAGTTATTATGGCACCCGTTTAAAGAGATAACTTGATGGAACATAAATGAATTCCTTTTCTTGATAAATAATGAAATGCCATGGTTAGCTTTAATTTTCTTGATTTTGTTTATTAAATTGTGATTGGTTGTGAATAAATATTTAACATTATAACACTCCCTACATAAAAAAGTATTGTCTTTAATGAAATTGTTGTACTCTTAACAAAAGAGGAATTTTTTTGAATTTAATTAAAACAGTCAATAAATGATCTAGAAAGATGGAAAAACCAAATTATTAACAATTATGGGAGTGGAAGCCTAATGAAATAAATTATGCGATAAAATACTACATTAGAATGTAAATTTAGTCTAAGAAATGCAATTAAATTGTGAGGAATATCCATTCATCAAAATACACTAAACTTGAATGTTGATCATCCTTGAGCAAAATTAAATTTAAAGCACTGGCACATAATGCTTTTGTCTTGTCATTCTCAATCACATGATACTACTTAAGTCCTATCACCTAATATGGCTAAGAAACCTTGACTTCCTGTCTAGAAAACAATTTTCATATTCCCTACGTTGAGATTATTTCAAAACTTGGATCAATTTCAAGACCCGTAATGAAACATATTTCATAATCACTTTGTATTTAGATTCCCACATATTCCTACGAGTCCTAGCATAATAATATAGCTCATTTTGATTGGTTGGAGTTTATATATATTCCACTAGACATAAAATTGGAGTGAAAGGAGGTATGGTAGGAAGCAGTATCCCCTCTATTTGACTTGAGACCTTTTTATTTCTTTATTTACAGTTACACTGACTACATATTTTTATATGCTATTTTGGAATCCTATCTTGGTGGTAAACCCCTATTAAATTTACAAGGGCAATGGAAGAAGTAAAAGAGGGAGGAGAAGGGGTGTGCCACCCTAAACATGGAGTTTGACACATTTTTTCTTCTCTTTTGGAAATGGGGAGATTAGAAGGAAATGGAGAAAGTGTAGAAAAAGTTTTTTGTTATAACCTAAAATTTCACTTGTCTGTAAAATAATTGAAATGCAATTATTATATGAAAATAGTCTTGTTTGGAAATTTGAGTTCTTTGTTTTAAAGAAAGGAATTCTTTGCAAATTTTCCTTGAATGAAAGATTTCTTGAATTTTACTATCTTATTAGTCCAATGAGGGATAAAAAGGAAAAAGGATAAAAGAAAATCCCATAATAAGAAAAAGAGAAAAAGAGGTAGAGGATAATTCAATATACATGAGAGAATTGTGTAGAATTCTCTAGAAAGTGGCATGGATGGCCGCTATTAATTTGTTTGAGTTATACATGGTGTATAATAGAAATAATAGCAATATATAGAAAATAGAAAAGAAAGAAAGAAAGAAAGAAAGAGGAAAATATGTGTTTTAATGCATAATATATGCCTTATAAGTGAATGACTTGGACTTTAAGAAAAGGTATTTTACCTCATATTTTGGTCCAAATATTTGCCCACATCTAGATAAAATCATTATTGACTTTCCCTTAAAATTTGGAATCTAAAGGATAAATTGAGAGACATATATGATTTTAGAAAGTTTATATAAAGTGAACGGATTTATAAGATAATGAATTAAATGTCATGTTTTCTCTCTTTTTCTGGAAATTGTAAATCGACCCTTCTTTTTCATGTGCATGGCATGACAACCAGATCCAACATTGATGCACTTGTTACCTTCCTCACTGTTGAATAGGCAAGTCGGGAACAATATCAAGCTTTTCCCTTTGGATGATTTCTCTCCTTTCAATGATTAAGCAAACATGGAAAGTTTACCATTGGATTTGTGAGGCTAAATCCAACGTAACTAGCCTAGAGTCTTCCCTCTTTGGAAGGATACTGAAGGTTACTCCAAAATTGCAGGGCTCTCATCAAACCCCCCTAGAGCAGTGAGTATATAAAGGGGTAACTAACTCCTGCGAGACTAAACGCTTGCTCGCAAGTCCCTGATTGACTGGATGGTCATCCTCTGGCCTCCAATTCACACTATCACAACTCTGTCTCACCCTATCTTCCATCTCCCTATGATTTGCCCTAGGTTGAGTTTGTCCCCCTCAATCCTATCCCCCTAGACGATTGGAGACCACCAATGAGATCGACAAGATCGAAATAGGAAACAACATGCTCGCTTACTGCTTCGAGGCACATCCATGTGAAGTCAATGGATCTGTTTGACTATCTATGAAACCTTTCACAAATAGCAGAGTAGAAGGTTGAAGACAATAAACCAGGAAAAGACCTTGCTGCCCCAAACTCAATACAATGATGTAAGGACATTTTTTCCATTTCCCTTCTTCTCTTTTTCAAACCACGCAGGTGCGATTGACCTTGTTATAACAAGTCGGTTGTCTGGGGGCCCTAGCCCCGCTGGTGTGGATAACACTCGCCATGCTGACATAGCCACATCCGATTGGTTAGTTTATTTTAATTTTACTAAAATCATAATAAATTGTAGGAATGTCCAATAGAGGCAAGCAATATATGATTTTTGCTAAGAAAAGTATGAGGAGTTTGATAAAAAAATATAATCATGACATAGATCTACCTCTAGTTCAAAAAGTACCTAAAGGTAGCATCTTTTTTTTTGGTCGGTAAAAAACTGTATTGCTATATCTTTTGCCAAAAACTTTAGGTACAGAAAACTTGTGCCCCCTTAAACCTGTGCGAACAACACTTACAAACCATTACCAGGATTCACATAGGAAGTAAATACCTAAGAGTAGCAGAAGCATAAAAAAGCAATTACAGACGCCCAAGACTGGGTACAAGAGCCATCCAACTAAACAATCACCTCATATGCATTAAACTCATCCACAAAGAATGAGAGTTGTCAAGCTGGACAACAAGAACACAACAACCTCAGGTGTCCCAATTGGAGAGATATACAAACTGACTCCAAGGAAAACCCAAGCTATCTTGGTACTTTGGGTTCTCAATGCTCTTTAATGTAGCATCTTTAATGTGCTTAAATGAATAAGAACCCTAATGTTTAGGTTTTGATGTTCCTAATGGGTCCAATTGATATGATAAACAAATATTGGTCATTTATGAATAAAAAGAGAAACTTGGAAGTGATGAGAACTTAGCAAACCATGTTTTGATAAATTAGGGTTTCTTTGAGAATTAAAAATGAAATTGATGATAATTAGTGTTTGTAAACCTAATGAGCATGAAAATTGGAAACGAGGGTTTAGGAAGCCAAAGCGCTATTGAAACCCTAAAGTTGACCTAGAAACCCTTACTTGAGACTTAAGTCAGTCTTAATGATGATTTGTATCAAATAATAATACATGGGTGTATTTTTTTCTAGAAATCTAGATAACAATATTTCAAACCCAAAGAATTGGGGCAAAGTTACAAATTGTAGCCAACATGAAATTTACAAAGAATTAAATGAAAAACATTTATCTAACAAAGACTACAAATTTGGCCAACTAGCATAGATTCCAATTTTGAATTGTGTTGGAAGGAATGTCGGTTGTCTTAGTTTTATACAAATTATATAGCATCTTAATGTTTGCTTCTATGGTTCACATAGTCCACCTCATTACCCCCATGTCTTCTATTGTTACATTCATACCTAAGGGTATGAACATATGCACTGAGAACCCAAAGTTCCAAGATAGCTAGGGTTTTCCCGACCCTGCCAATATCTCGTAGACATTGGAATAAAAAATATGAGAATCTGATGTTTTGCTTGAGTTGAGATTGGCCCAAAAGATATCTCCAAGAGTAGCAGCTACTAAAGAGGTGTTCAAATGTTTCATTATCATTTTACATAGGCAGTATCGAGTGTTAACACTAGGAGACCATGTACTAATTTATCAATGGTAGGTAGAATATATTTGGCCACTCTATAAGAAGCTAGGCTCCGCTTTGGTTGGTGACAAGGAAGCCACAAATTCTTGAAAGCATCGTCTTCATTTTGTTTTTTCCAACTAAGTTCCCATAGGCCTGAGTAATCGAGGTTGATGAAGTTAGGCCATACAACATTCATTCTCCTCCAAGACGTTGAGTAGCCTTTAATATACCTGGGTGACCATGTCTTAACCTCTAACAAGAAATCCAAATAGACTCGCAAAAGAGCATCTTTTTAACTCTTCTCATGGTGTGACACTTAGCTAGATTAGTTAATAGCTTCAGGTCGAGACCACCTTTAGACTTAGGAAAAGCAAGATGAGACTGACTAGTTGAATGAATCAGGCTGAACCAAAGGAAATCACTGATCATGATTTCCATGTGCTGAAGGATAGACTGAGGAACTTCACCTTGTCGTAACTAGTTCTGTATCAGTCCCATAGCATCGTGCTTGATGAGGATGATTCTGTTAGCCATGGATATTTTTTAACCTAGTCATCTACTCATTGTGTCTTTGAGCTTGTCTAGACACTCATGAAAATGTCTACACTTGAGATTACCCCCTGCCATGGGGAATCCCAAATATTTGGTTGGACAACCACCACGTTGAATGCCCAGAGTATCCACTAGCTCAAATTTATGCTTGCATTATTTGGAAAGGTATATGTGTGTCTTACTGGGGCTGTATTTCATGCCTGACATCTTACCGAAAGAAAGGAGGAGGTTCTTCAAGATACTAAGGTTGTTCTTTCTTCCTCCAATGAAGATTAGCACATCATTAGAAAAAAAAAGGTGTGATAGGACTTTAGTTCTCTTAATCGAGTAGGATTTGATTTGCCTTGTAGACAAAGACTTGTCAATCATCCTACTAAGTCCTTCCATTAGAATAAGAAAGAGCAATGGTGACAACGGATCACCCTGATGTAGGATGTTTGCATTTTTGAAGAATCCAACAACATTCCCATTGAGCAATAGCGAGAAGGAAGGCATAGTGACACATTATTTTACCAGTCATATCTAAGTGTCGCAAAAAGCCATACCTCTAAGACAGTGCCAGAGATACTTCCAACCAACTGAGTCAAAGGCTTTGGTGATGTAGAGATTTACACAGATAGATGGGAAGTTGTTTTGAGTGTTGAAGTTTAAGGTCAATTCAATGGCTAATAGTGAGCATTCCTTAATACTTCTACCCTATACGAAGGCACTTTGGTTGATGGAGATGAGCTTGGGCATGATTGTAGAAAGTGATAACACCCATTTTATGGCTTTTAGAGCTTATATTTTACTATCAAAACTGCCTCCAAACCTAAACTCCTCTCTGTTTTATCTTATTTGTTGAATAAAAGTAATGCCCACTGTGCTCCTGATATAATTTTTTTTATTTTTTTCTTTTGTAGAGTTTTGCATATTTTTTCCATCAAAAGAATGATAATGGGATCGTCCCGGCCCTTCTGAAAAAACTTACATGTCCCGGCCCAGTGAACAACGTGAAGTGACACACCATTCACCCATCACGTTCGCTTCCCGATATGTCAGCAACTCGATACATGTGTGTCTCATGGGAGCTCTTACAGACTGCAAGCTATTACCTGACAACCTGCCTTACATGCCACGGTCCGTTAGGTGACAGAGTCGATTGCGTGACACGACTACCCCTCGGTGTTGCAGCCCGTCAGAGTGCATACCTGACACGATCACATGCGACTTACTCGCAACCCAACATGCGACCACCCCCACCAGTCGTGTCGGGCAAGAGACGTGTTGGTCCCTTTTGTGAAGCCACACAAATAGAGCAGATGAAGAACACATGTCCCTATGAGAGACGTATCTCCCACCAGCCCACTACCTATAATTAGCAGCTACAGGCCAACGATGGGACAAATTGTAACCCTGAAAGAGCTAATAACTCTTAGATCCCAGGAGCTAGTGTGTGGAGTTCTAGAGCCTATTAATTGATACTAGGTGAGCACATCCCCAACCCGAGAGGGAAGGGAGGAGTTCACTTAGAACCCAACTCGATGGCAACAAGCAGCGTGACACGACCTTCAAGGCTACTTCAACATGTCGGGTCTCTAACTGAGCTTCAACCCGAGATTGCTCACCCATCTGTACACGACACAAGGAACCTAAGAACCTAAGATAAAGCTAACCCAACACATGTCCTAACACGACACGATACCCAACCCGATATGGCCTACCATCATGGTTGCAGCCTGACACGACCAGTTTCCCGACATGACCATATCGGGTAGGGAGTCCTTTTCCAATATGCCCTTCTCTCGTCACGGTTCATGACCCGACATGGTCAAGAACCCGACGCAGTCGTATCCCGATAGGGCTCCTGCTCGGTACCAGGTTAGCCTTACCTTAGGGGTCCTTTGCTATGTATATCGACCTCCTACATCAAGGAAGTCGATACCTATCTTTCCTTTTTCAGCAATTTACTTTCATTTACTATTGCATTATAACTAAACCTTTTTACCTCTTTTTGCTTATGGAAACTATGGAATTTATCTCATGTTGTTCTGTGTATGGTTACTTTTTTTTGATGATTTCTTATTAGCATCTGAGCTCTAATATCTTGTGTTTGAATCATGCTTTTGACTAGCTATCGAATCATGTTTCTCGTTTGGACTCCTTTGAGAGAGGGATGTCGCAAACTCTAGAGTTTGGTCTGATTCAGGTGTATGAGAGTACCTAGAATCAAGGATGCCCTGGAATATCTTTTCTCTCTAGCCTAATCCCAGTTGCCTAGGGTAGCACGTCTGTGCTGGCCAGCATGACCGTGGTCGGCCAACACAGCCACGGTCCTGACCAGTCAACATGGTCGTGGCCTTGCTTTAATCCATTTGGTAAGGAGGTGGAGGAAGAAGAAGAGGTGGAGGAAGAAGAAGAGGCGGAGGCCAACACGGTCGTGACCTCCTCATGTTGCTTCCAGGAAGAGGATCGAGCAACTGAAATCCAAGGGTAGAACGGCGGGGCTAGTCAGCGGCCAACCTGTTCTCGAGCAAGCAAAAGAGAGGGAGAAAGCAAAGAGGGTACCTCCTCTGTCGAGCGGCGGCGGCGAGCAGGTGTTGAACGGCGGCGGCGATAAGTGAGGGTGATCGGTGGGTATCGCACGGTGACGGAGAGCAACAGGTGTCCAGCAGATGCGTCGGCGTGGAGGCAGCAGAGGAGGCAACCTGTGCGGTGACGGCGGCAGGCGTGGAGGCAGTGGCAGCGAGCAGCAGCGGAGTAGCAGAATTGCAGACTAAAGCTCTCAATTGTGGGAATGAAATAGATAAGGAAGAGCCTGGCTAGGTCGCACGGGTGCTATTAAGTTAATAATAGGTGTTGGTCATTCAAACAAACCGACAAATAAAATTATAGGTGTCAGTTACAACACAAAAACTGACAGCTAAGATCATTTATAGTTATCGGTTTTTAGACCAAAACTGACAACTATCCTCATATGCCGAAAAAAACAAAATGTTCTCGAATTCTGACCATAGTCGTCAGTTTTCGTAGGGAACCGACGCCAAATAGGGGTGAAGATTTTTGCGAGTACAATGCACACACCCTTATCAGCGTCAGTTATTCTAAGAAAACCGACGCCCATATTTGAACTTCTGGCGCAAATTTTATTTTCATTCAGCATTGGTTTTTAGGTAAAACACCAACGTTGTATCTGATACTTAGGTGCAATTTTTTTTCCTCAAAAAAATTGGATTTCACGGGCTACATTAGGCATCGATTTTTTTTCTTCAACCGACACTGAATGAAAAGCGATACCCGTATCTGGATGGTCTTCAAATATAGACATTGAATGTCCTTATTAACCAATGTTGAATGTTAACATCGTTGGTTTTACTAAAAAACTGACACCTCTTAAAGTGACGTTGAACATTGTTTCTGTAGTAGTACCTTCAGAGTGGCAATTAGTACATAGCTACAGGCACCCTCTTTGAGAGAAGAAGGTGCAGGATGTATTCCGTTGTTGCTTGTTACGTTCAAGTTTTCCTCCTTTGTGCCTTACCCCGATGATAGTTTTATCTCCTCGGTTTCCAATATACAAAACCCCTATAAAAACTACTAAACCCCCAAAATCTTAATTCTCCTAGTAACTCCCCTTGGAGATAGGCTTTTTGTTTGATTCTTTATGTTTCTCTTTGTTATATCAAACCTTATCCTTCGACCATTCGATGTGTTTAGATAAGTGAAACTTGAGTTCTGAAGTGACATTCTTCCTATCTCTGTGTTCGACCTCGAACTACTTTGACCCTGTGCTAGTTGTAGGATTGTTAAACATTTGGGTATTATAAATTTCAAAAGTCTGATGATCTAGGCATGTCTCCATTATTTGACCCACATTTAAGTTTTGTCAACTTCTTGGCGCCGTTTCTGGGGATAGGTAACAAAAACCATTCGACCAACTCAAGTTTTTCTTGCACTTTGCCAAAAACCTTGTACATATGCATATTATATTACAAATATTTACTGTACATAGTTCATACAACATACTAATACTTTTACACTTTTCTTTCTTCCTAGGTACCTCTTCATCTTTCCTAGTCATCCTTTGGTCTGACAAGTCATGGATGAGAAACCTCCCAAAGCTCGATCCCTGTGCTCTTTTCTCTGAGTCCAGGAAAATGAAGAAAGGAATCCAGTAGTGGAACAACCGCTAAATGTTACCAACTTCGAGTTGAAGCCTAATTTCCTCCAGCTGCTGCTGCACAATAGGTTTGGTGGGAACACAATTGAGGAGAACTCGTACAACCACCTCAAAACATTCAAGAGGACTTGCAATACCTTCAAAATCAATAGAGTCCCAATATCCCACAACTACATCCAATGCTTCCCTTTCTCTATGAGAGACAAAGCGTTGGAGTGGTATACAAGTTTGCAAGATGGGAGCCTTCCCGATTGGGAACATCTAGCCGACACATTTATCTCGAAGTTCTTCCCCATAGAAAGGAAAATCAAGTGCCAGAATTAGATAATGAGGTACTCACAGAAAGCCTCAGAGAACCTGCACGAGACTTGGGAGAGGTTTCAGAGATATGAGAGGGAGTGCCCGCAACATGGTTTTTCTGAGCCTAAGTTGATCACTACATTCTATAATGGGATGTGTCTTGTAGAAAGGAAATCCCTAAACACTGCAGCTGGTAGTGATTTCTTAGGATCAGTGCTCAGTGGGCTAGAGAGATTATAAACAACATGGCCATGAATCAGCAAGACGGTGAGTACAATAGAGAGTCTATGAGCCACACCACTCCAGGAGAATCAAGGGCAATGGAGGCTTAATCTGCCAAGTCAGACAAGATAGTGACTGACGTGCAAACCCTGAAGGAGTAGGGATACAAAGGGAAAGTTTGGCAGGAGATGGAAACAAGCTACGTCACTTGTGGAAAGCCATACCACATGTCTAACTTCTTCCAACACATAGCCGCTCATGGAGAACAAGATGAGGACAACACAGGGAATGTGACCTACGTTTAGTACGAATGCCCTTATCACCCTAGTTTTTCCTGTGGGAACACCAACACAGTTGAGAATTCCCATCAGCTAGTAGGTGGAACTTCTTTAGGAGGATCGCCTAATCAGCAACGCCAGGCAAGATTCCCACAACAGAGGAATTTCTAGCTGAACCAGCCGCGACAACCACAACAATGCCCGCTGCGGCTACAAAAGAAGTGTCGACCATCGGGGAGGTCTTTGACACCATTGAGGCTGCTACAACGGTCATCGCCCCGGAGGCTGCTATGGCAGAAGAAATAGATGCAACACCTGTAGCTTTTGCCCTGCCGGAAATGGCGGAGGCATTGGTGCAGTCTGACGCCTCTTGCAACAGTGAAGAGGAGTTTGCTGAGCTCTTAGAGGCAGAGCTCAGGTCCATGCAGTCGACACCAACACCACCACTATCTACATTGATGATCGTTATGGAGGAGGAAGCTGAGAGCCGGATGGTCAATCAACATCTGCCTACTCGGCAACCTTCATGATGACTATAAGCAGAAGAGACAGAGGCAACTACAAGGGTACTGATGCCTCGTCTAGAGGCCACACCCTCGTGTACTGTCCAGGTGGACTCAGAACTGACAGATGATTCTTATTCATTGGGCCGCACCGCCAGTGAGATGAGTGAAACACAAAGCAGAAGATGATCAGTGGAAGTCCCCTCCTCATTGGGATAGGCCTTCAGCTTCAAATTTGACATCTTGCCGGAGGTAACAAGCAACCACACTTTTACATTTGCTTCCCTCACCCACAAGTTTCAGGTATTCCAGCAGAGGCTGAACGAGTAGGAGCGCCAGATATTGTCTTTAGTTGGTATACTCGGCCCACTAAAAGCATTGAACAACACGATGCAGGCGGCACTCCAACACCTCGATGCCATCTAGTAGAGGCAGGATGAGTGGGACAACCACCATCCCTCAAGGTGTCCCAAGAGATCACCATCACCACCAGCCTCCGACTCTCCACCATCATCATCACCCTCTTCCTCAGGATCGTTGTCCTCATCCAGATCCAACATGCCTTCCACAATGCCCGAGGAAGAAACGACAAATAGAACTGATAATGAGTCTCCAAAAGGACAGAGGAGCACTCGCAACATTGATGTATCTGCAGCTCCTCATCCCCTAGAGCCAACTACAGCCAAAGAAGAGATGTTTGAAGGCCTAGAGGGGTGTTCATCTGAAGAATCTGAGGAAGAAGGGGGTGATCTTTTTAGCTCGGTTGCTGAGCAACCCCCTAGTGCAAGGACTTCAGCGACAAATGCATTTTGTACGGTATTAGATATCCTTGCTTACGAGATGGCTGATTTTGAAAGGCGGGACCAACAACTGCTAAACATGGTCCTGAGACCACATGCAGAAGAAGAAGACGTCGTCTGGAGCGACAGATACTTCAAAGCATGTTTTGCTCAGAAGTCATCATAGGCAAAATACTATTCAAGGTCTTTGAAGGCACAATGCTCGAAAATATCACCATCAGGATGGCCGGCAGCCAATCTACAATGCCACCCTAACCTTGGTGAGAAGACTACTAGTCGGGGTGTACAATGCAAGGAAAGTGGCTGATATGTTGCAACACATCGTAGAGCACAACCCAGGCCTGGTGCTAGTCCCCTAGAAGCTCAGAAAGCATGAATTCCTCTGTGTGGTGGGCCCCCACAACCACGACGTCATGCTACCCAGTTGCTGCACTGTGGAGGTTCCCACAGAGAGTACATCTTTGTACACCCCAAAGACAAGAACCTCATACTTATTCCTCTGCGCCTTCACCGGGTTATCAAGCAAGGAGTCCAATGCCACAACGACATTTGGAACTACTCCATCAGGGACTTCCCAGCTCAAGAAGACCCAGGGAGCAGAAATCATGCCTTCATCGTCCTACGTGCCATGGAGCTACTAAACATATTTAGATACATAAGGCAACTCCAGGATGAAGACTTCTATCGACTAATGAGTATATACGTGTTGTTTCTGATCAAGGACAAGCGCTATTTCCAAGACATGAAGCTTCTAGAGGAGTTGTTGGAGACATACAGTGGTTCTGATGTGGACTATGATTCTTCTCAACCCGATAGTATTCCAAAGAATGAAGTTGAGGGTGCTTCTGATGTCTATAGGACAGGAAAGTAGATAGAACGTTTGTGAACCACACTTGCCCCTGAAGGTGACACCACTGAGAGCGAGTCTACTTCACCTGCCATCAACGAATCTCTAATCAGCAATTTCAACCATTTCATGCGCAGTTCTTTATCTTAGGAACAGGTCAACGAAATTCGTATTCGACTTGTTGATTCAAGAACTGTAGATGTCATATATGAAAACGATAACATAGTGGTCCGCCTCGACAATCTAAGAGACTTAGTCTAGGTAGGAGGGTGTCTAACAATGAAGGTGGTGTCATCTTACATCCCAATCCTACAAAAGAAGACTGGACAACCCTACATCGCCCATCTGATGTTGTTCAACGACATGTGCCTTATAGATGAAACTGGAGCACGCCAACTATTTCAGCTCGAAGTGAAGAGTTTTCTAACGTGCATAATCTTCCTACCTATGTTGCACGACAACCATTGGACCCTCCTGATGATGTACACCCATCCAATTGTCGGATTCTTCTACAACAGCTCTGACGCCAACAACGACTATCCAACAGAGTGTGCATCTATGCCGGCAACATCCCTCGAATGGTTATCAAGGAAATATTATGGTGAGGTGGTGTCTTTGATCCATCCCTATCTCAAAGACCCAGAGGCCAAGTGGAACGAACTCCAATACTATCACTGCAGTCCACAATAAGTTTTGTTATCAAATGACTGTAGTGTCTACGGGGTGTAATGGATCTACAACACAATAGCCTTGAAGAAGGGGCCAGATAACATCCACAACCTTGGCTACCAAAGCCAATGGGGAGAATATGTGATGAAGCTCTTATCTGTTGACGACACTCGCATCTACTGAACCCTCATTAGTCTATGCCTATCCTTTCCTACTTATCTCACAACTCTGGTACAGAGTGTGGGGTAAGTTTGGGGGGGGGAGGTACTCCATAGAACCAATGAGGGAGGTACTCTAATTTTTTCCCTTTTTGCCCTTTTTCTTTCCTTACCATACTTTGTGTATATGTGTATATATGATTTATAGAAAGCAATAAATACACAACTGCTTGTATCTCAAAAACTGTACAAAACACTTTATAGTAAATATTTGGTACAACTTCTTCCAATTTGTTCTCTCCGTATCTAAGGCAGTGCACATTTTTATTTTGATCTTTTGAAAATGTAGTCTCAAACGACAAAGGCTATACATTTTCTATGCTAGCTTTGAAAACTAATCATGCAACAGCTAAGAGATGTGTGTGTGAAGGAAAAAGCTACCCAAACAACAAACTTATTTTTTTACCTACCCATCAAAATCCCAAAAAGAGAGGAAAGCCTTATGAGAGTGAATAAAAGCATGAGAGTTGTGCCAATGAAAAAAAAACCACTTGTCTCCTCAAAAGTACCCATCTTTAGGCATGGTAGATATGGGGCAGTGGTACGTAGGATGTGAAATAACTGCTCTAAAGCCAACTGGCTTGGACTGCAGGAACCACTTGCCATTAATGGACCCATACATGGATGGACTAATGGGAAGCAAGAAAAACTCAAAAAGTCTTAAGCCTTCCCAAAAACCCCACTCTCTACCCCCAAGCAGTTTGGTGTGAAAGCTAACTTCGAAATCATTCACCAAAGTCTCACTGAAGCTGAAGAGAAATTTTTTGCTTAAATAAGGCAAGAAAAATAAAGTCCATTGCTTGTAGTCAGACATAATTTTCCTCAGAACATATCAAAAAGTCACTTAACCCATTGTCCAAAGACTACATCTGGTTTTGAAAAGTATCACAAAACAAAAGTTTTAAAATAGGTGTAGATTGATTGAGGACAATCAAAATGCTAAGTTTGGAGGAGTTGATAACACCCATTTTATGGCTGCTATAGCTTATATTTTACTATTAAAACTACCTCCAAACCTAATATCCTCTCTGTTTTATCTTATTTGTTTAATAAATGTAATGCCCACTGTGCTCTTGATATCATTTTTTTCTTTATTTCTTTTGCAGAGTTTCACTTATTTTTCCATCAAAAGAATGATAATGGGCCCATACCGACCCATCCGCAACAACTTACATGTCCCTGCCCAGTGAGCAATGCAAAGCGACATGCCCTTCACCTGTCGCTGTCGTTTCCCGATATGGCAGCAACCCAACACAAGTGTGTCATGTGGGAGCTTTGACAGATTGTAAGCTATTACCCGGCAACATGCCTCACTCACCATGGTCCATCAGTCGATGGAGTCAATTGTATGACATGACTACCCCTCAGTGTAGCAACGTGTTAGAGTCCATACTCGACACGATCATGCATGACTTATTCGCAACCCGACACACGACGGCCCCCACCAGTCGTGTCAGGCAAGAGATGTGTCAGCCCCTTTTGCAAAGCCACACGAACAGAGCAGACGAAGGACACATAGCCCTATGAGAGATGCATCTCCCACCAGCCTTCTACCTATGAATAGTGGCTACAAGCCTACGATGGGACAGATCAGAATCCTAGAAGAGCTGATAACTCTTAGAGCTCTGGATCTAGTGTGGAGTTCCAGAGCCTATCGGGCGATACTAAGTGAGCACACCCCCTACCAGAGAGGGAAGGGAGAAGTTTACTTAGAATCCGACCTTGTGGCAACAAGCAATGCGACACGACCTTCAAGGCTACTTCAACATATCGGGTCTCTAGCTGTGCTTCAACTCGAGACGACTCACCCATCTATACACAACATGAGGAACCTGAGAACCTAAGATAAAGCTAACCCGACACATGTCCTTACATGACACGATACCCAACCCGATATGGCCTACCATCACATTTGCGGCCCGACATGACCAGTTTCCCGACACGACCATATCGGTAGGGAGTCCTTTCCCGATATGCCCTTCACTTGTCACCGTTCATGACCCGACATGGTTAAGAACCCGACGCGGTCGTATCTCGATAGGGCTCCTGACCAGTACCAGGTTAGCCTTACCTTAGGGGTCTGCTACTATGTATATCGACCTCCTACATCAAGGGGGCAGATACCTATCTTCCCTTTTTCAACAATTTACTTTCATTTACAATTGCATTGTAACTAAACCTTTTTACCTCTTTTTACTTATGGAAATTGTGTAATTTATCTCATGTTATTTTGTGTATGGTTCCTTTTTTATGGATGATTTGTTTTTAGCATCTGAGCTCTAGTATCTTCTGTTTGAATCACGCTTTTGACTAGCTATCGAATCATGTTTCTCATTTGGACTCCTTTTAGAGAGGGATGTTGCAAACTCTCGAGTTTAGTTTTATTCAAGTGTATTAGAGTACCCTGAATCAGGTCTACCCTGGCATATCTTTCCACTCTAGCCTACGCCCAGTAACCTTGAGAAAGGGAATTAATACATAGCTAGAGGCACCCTCTTTGAGTGAAGAAGGTGCAAGATGTATTCCGTTGTCGCTTGCTACGTTCATGTTTTTCTCCTTCGTGCCTTACCCTGATGATAGTTTTATCTCCTCGAATTCCAATATACAAAACCCCTATAAAAACTACTAAACCCCCAAAATCTTAATTGTCCTGGTAACTCCCCTTGGAGATAGGCTTTTTGTTAGATTCTTTATGTTTCTCTTCGTTATATCAAACCTTATCCTTCGACCTTTTGATGTGTTTAGACAAGTGAAACTTGAGTTTTGAAGCACCATTCTTCCTATCCATGTGTTTGACCCTGAACTACTTCGACCATGTGCGAGTTGCAGGAGTCTTAAACATTCAGGTATTATAAATTTCAAAAATTTGATGACCGAGGCATGTCTCCATTATTGGACCCACGTTTAAGGCTTGTCAGTAAGCCTTGTGGTTATAATTTTATTAATAAATTTATACATAATTGAGAAGTAGGAAATAGGGCGATAATCTATAGGAGTAGAGACAATATCCTTCTTCTAAATAAGTGCAAGAAAGACATGGTTGATATGCCTGACCATGTTGCCACCTACAAACAACCAGGAAACAACATATAATACGTCATCTTTAATTGATTCCCAATTGCTTCTATAGAAGAAGCCATTGAAGCCATCTGGACCATGGCTTTTATTCAACCCTATGCTCCAAATAGTATCTTTAAGTTCCTGCATATTAGGCATCTTACAAAGGTGGAAATTATCTTTATTAGTCACTTGTTGGAGCCAATCAAGATCAAGATTATTGGTGCTGCAATCCTCATGATTCTGGTTGTACAAGCCTTCAAAGAAATTGATTGATTCCTGACAAATATTGTCTTCATCAACAAAGATATTGTTGTTAGTGTCAAAAAGCTCAGTAATGGAGTTAATTGCATCTCTTTTTTGATAGTAGAATAATATAATTTACTATTGCGATCCCCATTGGAGATCCAATCCAGCCTGCTACATTGCCAGTAATATTGCTCTTGGGCTTTAGACAGAAAAAAATATGATCATACATAACCTTTTATGCTTGTATGAGATCACAATCCAGTGGGTTTCTTCTGAGCACTGTAGAGATATCCGCCATATCTAATCTTTCTTTAGCAATCAAATTTTTAAGATTGATGTATTTCTTAGCCTAAAGTTTGAGTTCAGTCTTGACTACTTTAAGTTTTTGAGCAAAACAAAATAGAGGATTACATTGTTGTTGAGTGAGCTAGGCTTTAGCAATAATGTCCTTTTATCCAGGACAGTCCATCCAGAAATTGAGAAAATGAAACGATCCTCTCTTACTAGTAAGATTCTTCAGGTTGATGTTTATTGTCGAATAGTCAGAGAACTCACAAGCTAGAAGCTTCGTCTTGGTGCTTGGGAACTTGTCTAGCCATGCATCATTAACAAAGGTCCTATCTAATTTGCACTCTATTCTCTTAGTCGTACCCTGCCTGTTCTGCCAAGTATAGATTTCATTGCCCATTAATGGTAGTTCAGCCAAAATAAAGTTGTCAATGACAATGTTGAAGGAGCTGAGTATTATAGCTGGTACCTCATGTCCTTCTTCGTTCGCTTCCCTTTTCCTAATGTTGGTGGAATCTCCAATTACCAACCATGGTTCAATGATAGTTGCACTAAACCTCTACAAGGTTGACCATAAAGAAGTTTGTTGTCGAGCAATATTATGAGCATAAACAACAGTAATAGTGATGGCAAGTCCCACTTTGTTAGTGCATTCCATGGTGACCTGTTGATCATCAAAATCTAGACAAAGAATATCCCAAGAATTAGGATTCCATCCAATACAAATACAACTATTTGAGTCTTTATCATTATTGGAAATCCATTTCCATCCATTAATACATCTTGGAGGAAGTGTGTTTCATGAAGTTTTTGATTTTAGTTCCAACAAGCATTGCTAGTGTAGTCTGGGCTTCCAAGATCGATCTTCTAGCCTCCTTCTTCTTTTGTGTTTTTGCAAAACCACATACATTAGTCATAAGGATGGTCATTACTGACCCCTACTAGTTGAATGGGTATTGCGTGACGTTCTCACTGTAGTAGTCTTGTTCTACCCAGACTTAGGAGTCCTACTCAGCTCACCATCCTCTTTGGCTGCATCTTTCTCCTTACCCATCTTTTCTACTAGATTGGAATTCTGGCTAGCATCATGTGATCCCATAGTGGACCCTTGGGTGTCCTTCGAGCATGAAGACTTGGTGTTAGCCACCTCTTCTATACATTTCTCAGTGTCAACAATTTGTTTATCAGTAATGCGAATAGACTCATTAACATTGCCTATTTCCTCATTATTTAGTTCCTCATACCTATTACTGATTGGGATAGATTCTTTATCATCTTGAACATTGCTACTGTTCTTCTTCTTGTTAGACACCACCTTCCAGACTTGTGCAGGAGAGCAAGTAGAGATAGTGGCCTGGGCTTTAGTGTCTACAACTGTCTTCTTCAAATGACAGTCATTATTATCATGACCAAAAACCCTACAATCTGAGCATCGTTTAGAAACATGCTCGTAATTAATGGCAAATTCATTGGGGTCTCAATTGGGCATGTTGATCCAGATTTCAGTAGGAGGCTCCTCATCTGCATCAAGTTCCACAAGAGATCGAGCTAAACCCAATGACTCTTGGCCTATTGTCTTGTAGTCGATGTGCAACAACTTCCCAACGCCATCGCAATAATGCCAATGGCTCGAGGAGACCAGTTCCTACGCATGATGGGTATATTAATCCAGAATGGAATTGAACTGAAGAAATCCTTCTTGTGATCGTCTCCCTTTTTGTTACAACCTCAATTTTGCATATGTTTTCATAATCGAAATGTAATGTTTTTATGAATATGGACTTAATTGAAAAGGTTGTATGTTTTGCTTCAAAGAAGGGATTTCTTTGCAAATCTCCCTTTTGATAGGAATTTTGTGGTTCCTATTATTAGATTAATCCAATAATGGATATAAAAGAGAAGAAATGAAGAAAAGTCCAAATATTAGAAAAAGACATAAGATAATGAATATTAAGCAAAGTATTTATGAGAATTATATATAAATCTCTAGAAGGTGGAATTAATGGCCAGAATTGAGTAAATTTCATTTATATGTGATTTCTAATGAAAGAAATAGGAAAAGAGGAAAAGGAAATAAAAGTTCAAGAGAAATCCTTCAAAATAAATCTTATAATAAAGAAATAAGTAAGATAATGAGAAATGAAGAATGTAGATGCATCTAGAAGGATAATAAGCATCCTTCAAAAAGGATTTCAAAATCTTAGGATTTCTTGGTATCCAAGGAGTCCCAATGGAGAAGAAGAAAGAGAAAATACAAATAATACAAAATATGAGGATAATGTTCTACATAGTTAATGACTTTTTGATATTATCAAAAATAGATATTATTTGCTTTAAGAAAGTAGAATTTCGTGGCCAAGGGATTAAAATCCAAGTACAACAAAATAGATTTTGAATTCCTAATAATTAAAGAATATGGATTAACAAGGAATTACCAAAAAGAGATATATTATACTTAATTAAGGAAAATTGGTTTCCTATTGGGAAAGTGCTTCATTTTCTTCGTGGGAAAGAATGTTAGGGCATTTCTATCCTCCCCTATATAAGGGTGGAACCCTTAGACTTGAGACCAAGTAGATCCCCTACATCCCTCTCTCTTCTTCTTATTCTTTTCGTGCAAACCCTAGCCATGAGAGGGTCGAGAAACCCTGGAGCAAACGAGGGGCCATAGAGTGGTCTTGATGGTGGCCTAATGTTCCCATAATGACCGAGGTTGATTAACCATCATCCCTGTGCTCTCGCCTAAGCGCTGCACTAGTAGGAGGGTTGCACCATGGATGTGAGTTGTAGACCTGCCCAGCCCAATCCCAACCACCTCAGCCATACCTTGGGACCTCCGCGGACATGGCTGAGGGCGGTGGAGGTAGGGTGATGGTCCCTGATGAGCTCCCGACCTTGGGGGAGGTGGGAGGAGGCCCGCGAGCAGCTGTAGTCGGCGGCCGAGTAGGGTTCTCGTGGTATAAGATGACCCAGGAGGCGTTGGACGATTTTACTCCTCCAAGGAATGAAGAGCTAGGAACTTACATGAGGGAAAAAATGTCAATTCGTTATTTTTTGGTCGAGCTACGTAGTGCATGCATTGGCTGACGTGTCAGCATCCCATTGGTCCAAGTAAGTAAATTTTGTAAAATTCATATGTAATTATTGGTAGCTCGGATTAATACATGTAATAAATGAATTTTGCTCAAACAAATATGAGGAATGCACTAAAAATAGTTTTAGAGCTTAATTCCTCTTGAAATTGGAAAAGTAGTTGAAGTTATCAACTTTAATGCATTAATGATTAAGAAACCCTAATCTATGATGATTAATGAATTGGGAAGGGTTATATGGATGTTTAAAGTGGATATTAACATGTTGATTATAAAAGGACACATTAGATCTAAAAGAATGATATTTATGCATAGTTTGATTAATTTAAGGTTCCACCTACACGAATATGCTTTAGTGGGCCTTGAAACCCTAATGTTATTAATTATGATTCTTAATGGCTTAAATTGTTCAAATCTATGAATAAAGTTGAGATGTGATGATTCTTGGCTATTTTGAGTATAAAAGTTTCTAATTGTGGATAAATATACTTAATTTGGTAATTAGGGTTTTCTAGTGGATTAATGTGGAATTAGTGATAAATAGAGATCATATATGAATTGGACTATAATGAAATATGAGTTGTCAATTTGAAAGAATCTAAAGAAGATAATTGGGGCCTAATGATCTTGATATGAGTTAAAAGGTTAAAGATGGTAGTTTTAGTGTCAAAGAGACATATTAGATTTAATTGACATTTGTGCCAATGATGTTGAAATAAGGGTTTGTCAACTAAAAGGGTATTAAAAGTGATAAAAGATTTATGGAGGCTAAAACCCTAATAAAAATCTAAAGTTGGCTTAGAAATCCTAAGGTGGAATCCAAGTCGATCTTGAGAATGTTTTGGATAAAATAATGACACTTGGATGTTATGCAATAATTTCAGGATATTGTTGTTTTCTTGATTGATTGTGGTAAGTGGTTATGCTTATGATTAATCACTTTAGTTTCATGGTGTTTCCTGGATGTTTTATCAGTTGCCTAAAAATAACCGATTGGATGAATTTTATTTCATGCAACTATAAAGTGACTATGACTATCACCTGAAATATGTATACCTAACTAGCTCAAATCCTAGTCCTCCTCTGTGGCTTTGCTAATGATGAAAAGGATAACCTATGTACATGGTCTACCTATTAGGTAGGACCATCATGTTATCATGAGTCAGTGATTGGGATACCTGTGGGTAGTGTCATACAACTCTTTAGCATATAATGAGTTAGTGATTGGGCTACCTATGCATAGTGTCATGCGCCTCTTCAACCCTTGGTATTGATCTACCTATTAGGTAGGATCATGGGGGTCAGTTGGGATCTACCATATGAGAGGTAGTATCCAGGTCCACTACAAGGACAACGCAGAGGTTAGGGTATGTATGGATTGAGTAGTTATTTTGAAGATGTAAAGTTTACTTGCTAAACCATAATTACTTGCAATATGTTATTCCAATTAAATGTCTGATTATTGTTTCCCCCACATCGGCATATTCATTTATGTTGACTGACATTTTGTTTGTCATCATTGTAGGTACAAATTGAAAAGGACAAACATTAAAGTGGCATATTGTGAAATTAAGAAATAAAGTGAAAGGAGGATTAGTTAGAATAGAGTCCATAGGTGGATAGAAGTCAGATATCCAAGTTTTGAAAGAAAAAATGGTATGCAAAGTATTATTTTTTATTCCAACTTTCATTATAGTCATGGCAGAATTTAATAATTATTACTGATTATTTGTCGAACCTTTGATCTGGGAAATTGGGATAATGGCCCTAACCTCTTGGTCTCCCTTAAATGGGGGTTACCAGGAGGCAGGGTCATTACATTTGATATCAGAGCATTGGTTCCTAATTTAATCTTTAATGATTATTATATTTTACAAATTCCATAGAATTGAGGGAGTTATTAGAGGATTTTCTGAAAGACAGAGGTGTCTAGAAAATGATCATGTCTGGGGGCTGGCAGTATTTTCCTCCATTCCACTAGTCAGAATACGAGGACTCCCGCATCTGTGTGACTGCCAGACCAATGTCTTAGGATCTAACTCGAAATAAGATACCTTTAAGACTCTCTCATCTATTTTCATCCCTTCGCAATGCTAATGTTGTTAAGATTCTGAGGTTTAGGGTTTTTTCTATCTTCCTCACCCTCTTGAGGTGAGGGTATGTATGATAAGGTTAAGGAGTCCTCCACCAAATTAATGAAAAAGCATGTAAATAAGATGTCATGGACATAAGCTTAATAGTTTAAGCATAAAGTAAAGAATAGTTGCATGCTTAGGTCGTATGACATGGTTGTCATGCCCTCAGGAGAGACCTGAGGTTAGACATTCTTGTCAGGAGGATGAAGAAGAGTTGGTCCTGGAGGAAGAGATCTGCATCAAAGGTAGAGACCTGGCACATCCTCTGAGGATGATGCTAACCCTAACCCTAAGTGGTGGTTAGGGAGAGAGATGGCATGATGAGATGGAAATCATGGTCGACCTTGTGTGTGGGTTGACATGATGTTGGTTTTGAATCCCTATGATAGTGTGAGCCATGTGAGGTTGGCTGACCTAGAACCTTTGGCGACCCAACCCTAGCAAGGGTCGTGCATGTTAGGGTGAATGATAACTACTTCATTGACGAGGTTGGTGATGATCCTATAGAAACCCTATGGGCTGATATGAGCATGGCATAGTATGCAGCTAGAGTACATTAGTAAGTGCTGGTAGTAGGTCAAAACCCAGGTCAAAAGGGAATGGTGGATATATTATGAGCTAAGCATAAAGATCCATAGATAATCTCGAGTGTACATAGGTTTCACACATGTAAGTGTATGCATGTGAGCTTGATCCACCCTTTCAGAGAGAGAACCTCCAATGTAAAGGTTGTTTGTAGGGATAGCTATAGAGAGAGAGAGAGATAAAGACCTGAATAAGAAGGTTGGAAGCTTAGTCTCTGGGATATGAGGAAACCTGAGAAGTTGCGTATGTTGCAACCTAAGTGGATGGTTGTGGTTGCCTCATGCATAACCCATGGAGGCTTGTGGTATCTTGGTTGTCTTTAGAGGAACCAAACCCTAGATGAAAGATGAGGTTAATGGTCCCTATCTGTAGATGATATAGGTGCTTACCTGCTAGGGATAGGAAGATGAGTTCCTTAGACCCTGAGGAGGATTAGTAACAAGTTGGAAGGTCTTATACCTAGTTGGTTGTCCTTGAGGAGGACTCGAATCTGAGGTGTTGTTCAAGTGGAAGGATTATAGGATGTGCATGATGCACCTCATACATGTTTGGTTCATGGTTGGAAAGAAGAGCATGCAGTTGGACAACTCTTGCAGAAAAGTAAACCAAGGGTTCTTTGGACTAAAGAAAGGAAGTAGTAGTACCTGGTGCGCCTGATGCTCATGATGTGATTTGAGTTTCTATAGATTCTAGGATGGCACTCCTCATGTTTAGAGGAATAGGAACCCCTGAGATTAAGGTATATGTTTGATGAACCCCTCATATATATATAGCTTGGTGACATGGGCATGTATGATGTTGGTCCAATGTTACGGAATGAGAACAAGTATGACCTACCATGGAGACCTAGCATGGTTTAGTAGTGGTATATTTGTTAGCAATATGCCTCAGATACTTTCTAAGGCTAAGCATGCTCATGCGGGTGCAAACTCTAGACATAAGGACATTTGTGACCTTTATCGCTATCAAGAGATAGTTTCCTCCCATCCTGGGAGAGGGACCCTTTTGTAGGGTATGGCTCAGCTTTTGTTCGGTTTGAGGTAACCTTAAGAGGTCTCATAGGATCTTGAGAAGCTAAGTGGAGAGTACATAGTATAATAATGAACTTGTAGACCCATAGATAACCATCGCTAAGTGCATGTGGATCTGTTACCATGGAGGTAACCAATATGGGGCCTGACCGAGGTAGGTAGGTCACCCTGATCCCTATGAAAGGATGTAAGTCAGACCACAAATTTCAAGAGAGATGATGGAGATTTGGGTAAGTTTTCAAGTTGGATATGTACTATGATAGAATCCTAAGTTTATCCTAGGGTCAGGTAGGGATAATACCGATGGGAGTAGGAGTTTCCTAATTCAGTAGTTGCACATGACCATAGTGTCGGGAGGTAACAACTATCATTGTCTGAGGTCCATGGGTTAGGAGATTGATCACCTTCATGAACTCATGGGACCCAAGGGTAGATGAGGAAGGCAATCTTTGGATGCATAAGGGAAGAGGGATGACCCCAAAAGTGTTGGCACCCTATAGACCTAGAGGAGATGACCAAGGATGATATGATGACCCAAGTGGGTTCGAAACCAGTTTTTCCTGGAAGTAAACTTCATATCGAAATGTTCATGATGTAGAGACATGTGATGCACGTTTACATTTAGATTTGAAGGTGTACTGGAAATGTGGGATGTACCATCTCTACTCTTGGAATGGGAAGAACTTTGTATTTGGACTGCAGCCAAATGCTTATTTCCTCTTGTTATGGGAGTGAGAGATAGGACAGTACACATGCCATACACCAAGGATAAATATGATGTGAGTGGAAACATTGCTATGATGTATGCGGATAGATATAATAATGTACCCTTGTGGAGTGTATGATGTGTGGATGGTTTACAAACACCAAGAGAACTAAGGTCGTCGGCTTATAAGGACGTTCTTATCATGAGTTGTATGGAATTTATGAGTTATATAAGTTTGAGTTTGATAACCAAGAAGATGAGCTCTAAGTGTTCTTGATGAAGATAGACCTAAAGTCTGAGAAGAGATGATAAGTGGAATACATGGAGGTCTATGTCTTCACTGCTACCTAGCACATAACGATGAAAGGTGGTAATGGATGCACTTATTGAGACGTAGCTTCCTAGTTTAGCTAGTGGAAAGACTGGAAGAGGTGGCTATGTAAACCCTATGTGGTGAGATATGTTTGGCTAACACTTAGATATAACGAGTTCTGTTAATCGAGTTAGTGGTTGCTTGGTTAGCCAGCCTAGGGCTTGTTGTCATGAAAGGATGGTTGTAGAACCTCAGATGCAATTATTTGGAAAAGAAGGTGATGAAACCCCGACTAGAGTGTTTTAGGGTTTCTGAGGAATCAACCTTGACGAATCATGACATATAGGAGATCATGGTTTTAAGTTCGCCCTACACCTTGATACTATTAAGATAGTAAGTGGCAGTAGTACTTTGGATGCCTAAGATGAAGTTGCATGTGGCTTGTCACCATGCATGCCAGGAGGTGAAGGATGACCACCAGTAACCCAATGAGTTGATATAGAGGATAAAGAGTCCCTGAGAGGGAGTGGGAGTTCATCACTATAGATGTCGTGGTAAGTCTCCCATGGACCGAAGAAGGTCAAGTTGCAATATGGGTTATGGTAGATCACCTTACCTATATGAGATAGTCTAAATAGAAAGAGAGAGTACTATCAAGGGACAGATCATGTTGAACTACATGTAAGAGAGATGGTTCAACTACACCATGATCTGAGTTCAAAGGTTCATGAGTATGACCTAAAGATTCACTTCCATGTGGTGGAAGTAAGTACATGACGAACTCGATGCTAGTACATATTATCACCCCCAACTGATGGTTAGTATGATCCAGACTAGAGGGTCTGAGGAGAGTGTGTGTGCTCATTTAGGGTGTTACATGGAGACAATTCTTATCTTATGAAAGTTGTGATATTAGCCACCATAGCCAGTATCGGGATGTAAGAAGGTCTATAAGGGAGGTTGTGTCAGTCACCGCTTCATTAAGATGATGTGGGTGAAGGGACCCCGTAAAGGTCAGAAAAAGGCCACATTGTGTGCAGACAAAGCCGCTTTGATTGTGTGATGCCTGAAAGGGATCCCAGGGGCGACATGAGTCGTGAGCTGATGCAAAGTAGACTAACATGCAGTTCACTATGGAAGAATATGTGATATGAAAATCTGACCCCTCTGAGCTATAGCTGAGAAAGCTGAGTCCCCGATACATGGGTCCATTTGGGATGGATTGGTGGAGATGGTTATGTTTAGTCTTACCCCTCAAGATAACATGATGTATGATGTGTTCCACAAGTCTGATCTAGAGCACTATGTGAGGTGCCAGAGCCATGGGATGAGAAATGAACCTAGTGAGCTCCCAAGGGAGGCTAAATTACCCCGAGTCACCTATAAAGGTACAAGATACCAAGGTGAGAGAGAGCTCAGGAGTAAAGAATATGAGATGATAAAGGTTCTTTGGAAGTACCATGGAGAGGATGAAGCCACATGGGAGCCAATGATGGATATGGAAAAGTCTTATCCTGAATTGTGTATATGATTGGTCGAATTTTTAGGGCAAAATTCCTATAAGAGGGGAAGGATGTTACAACCTTAGTTTTGCATATGTTTTCATAACTGAAATGTAATTTTTTTATGAATATGGACTTAATTGAAAAGGTTGTATGCTTTACTTCAAAGAAGGTATTTCTTTGCAAATCACCCTTTTGATAGGAATTTCATGGTTCCTGTTATTAGATTAATCCAATAATGGATATAAAAGAGATGAAATGAAGAAAAGACCAAATATTAGAAAAAGATACAAGATAATGAATATTAAGCAAAGTATTTATGAGAATTATATAGAAATCTCTAAAAGGTGGCAATAATGGCCACAATTAAGTAAATTTCGTTTATATGTGATTTCGAATGAAAGAAATAGGAAAAGAGGAAAAGAAAAAAAAAGATAAAGAGAAATCCTTAAAAATAAATCTTTTAATAAAGAAATAAGCATGATAATGAGAAATGAAGAATGTAGATGCATCTAGAAGGATAATAAGCATCCTTCAAAAAGGATTTTGAAATATTAGGATTTCTTGGGGTCCAAGGAATCCCAATGGAGAAGAAGAAAGAGAAAATACAAATAATACAAAATACGAGGATAATGTGCTACATAATTAATGAATTTTTGATATTATCAATAAGAGATATTATTTTATTTAAGAAAGTAGAATTTCATGACCAAGGGATAAAAAGCCAAGCACAAAGAAATATATTTCAAATTCCTAATAATTAAAGAATATGGATTATCAAGGATTTACTAAAAAGAGAGATATTATACTTAATTAAGGAAAATTGGTTTCCTATTGGGAAAGGGCTTCATTTTCTTCATGGTCAAGCATGTTAGGGCATTGATATAATCCCCTATATAAGGGTGGAACCCTTAGCCTCGAGCCCAAGTAGATCCCATGCACCCGTCTCTCTTCTTCTTGTTCTTTTCATGCAAACCCTAGACATGAGAGGGTAGAGAAACCCTGGAGGAAACCAGGGGCCATGAAGTGGTCTTGATGGTGGCCTGATGTTCCCACAATGATTGAGGTTGATCAATCATCATCCATGGGCTCTCGCCTATGCGCTACACTAGTAGGAGGGCTGCACCATGGCTGCGAGTTGCAGACCTACCTAGCCTAATCCCAGCCACACCTTGGGACCTCCGTAGATGTACCAGAGGGTGGAAGAGGTAGGGTGGCGGTCCCTACTGAGCTCCTGGCCTTGGGGGGAGGTGGGAGGAGACCCACAAGCAGCTACAATCAATGGACGAGTTGGGTTCGTGAGGTAGAAGATGAACCCAAAGGCATTGGACAGTTTTACCCCTCTGGAGAATGAAGAGCTGGGAACTTATGTGAGGGAAAAAAGGTAAATTCGTTATGTTTTTGGCCGAGCTACGTAGTGCATGGGTTGGCTGACGTGTCAGCATCCCATTCGTCCAAGTAAGTAAATTTTGTAAAATTCGTATCTAATTATTAGTAACTCAGATTGATACATGTAATATATGAATTTTTCCCAGAAAAATGCGAGGAAACATTAAAAATAATTTTAGAGCTTAATTCCTCTTGAAATTCGAAAAGTAGTTGAACTTATCAAATTTAGTGCATCAATGATTAACAAACCCTAATATATGATGATTAATGAATTGGGAAGGGTTATATGGCTGTTTAAAGTTGACATTAACATGCTGATTATAAAAGGACATATTAGATCTAAGAGGATGATCTTTATGTGTAGTTTGATTAATTTAAGGTTCCACATACACGAATATGCTTTAGTGGGCCTTAAAACCCTAATGTTAGTAATTATATTCTTAATGGCTTTAATTGTTCAAATCTATGAATAAAGCTGAGATATGATTATTCTAGGATATTTTGAGTATAAAAGTTTCTAATTTTGGATAAATACCCTTAATTTGGTAATAAGGGTTTTCTAGTGGATTAATGTGGAATTAGTGATAAATAGAGATCATATATGAATTGGACTATAATGAAATATGAGTTGTCAATTCGAAAGAAACCAAAGAAGATAATTGGGGCCTAATGATCTTGATATGACTTAAAAGGATAAAGATGGTAGTTTCAGTGTCAAAGAGACATATTAGATTTAATTGACATTTGTGTATATGATGTTGAAATTAGGGTTTGTGAACTAAAATAGTATTAAATGTGATAAAAGCTTTATGGAGGATAAAACTGTAATAAAACTCTAAATTTGGCCTAGAAATCCTAAGGTGGACTCCAAGTCGATCTTGAGAATGTTTTGGATAAAATAATGACACTTGGATGTTATGCATTAATTTCAGGATATTGTTGATTGCTTGATTGATTGTACTTGAATATGCATGTGTGGACATCAAGTTACTCTAGATCAGGTATGTGGTTACCCTTACGGTTAATCTCTTTAGTTTCACGATGATTCCTGGATGTTTTATTAGTTACCTGAAAATAACTGCCTGGATGACTTTTAATTCATGCAACTATAAAGTGACTATGATTATCACCTAAAATATGTATACCTAACTAGATCAGATCCTAGTCCTCCTTTGTGGCTTTGCTAATGATGAAAAGGATAACCTATGTACGTGGTCTACCTGTTAGGTAGGACCATCAGGTTATCATGAGTTAGTGATTGGGCTACCAATGGGTAGTGTTGTGCAACTCTTTAGCATATCATGAGTTAGTGATTGGGCTACCTATGGGTATCACCATGCGACTCTTGAACCCTTGGTATTGATCTACCAGTTAGGTAGGATCATGGGGGTCATTTGGGATCTACCATATGAGATGTAGTATCCAGGTCCACAGCAGGGACAACATAGAGGTTAGGGTATGTATGGATTTTAGTAGTTATGTTTTAGATGTAAAGTTTGCTTGCTAAACCATAATTGCTTGCAATATGTTGTTACTGTTAATTTTCTGATTATTGTTTCCCCACATACTAGTATATTCATTTATGTTGACCGATGTTTTGCTTGGCGGCATTTTAGGTACAAATTTAAAAGGACAAATAGTAAAGTGGCATATTGTGAAATTAAGAAATAAAGTGAAAGGCAGATTGGTTAGAATAGAGTCTAGAGGTGGATAGAAGTTAGACATCCAAGTTTTGAAAGAACAAAAGGTATGCAAAGTTTTATTTTTTATTCCAACTTTCAGTATAGTCATGGTAGAATTTAATAATTATTACTGATTATTTTTCAAACATTTTATCCGGGAAATTGGGATAATGACTCTAACCTCTTGATCTCCCTTAATTGGGGGTTACCGGGAGGCGGGGTCGTTATACGTTTTGTAGTCTTTCACAACCAAAAGCCTACTATCGAACCACCGTGGACCTGTGTTTATGATGTTCATCTTGTCTTCGGCACAGTTAATGTAACTTGCTCCAACCCACATACCAACTTTGAAAATTGAGAATGGAAAGATGTATAAAGTGATAGTGATGACTAATGACCAAACCCCAAATTGGGAAGGTCAGACCAGGCCCCAAATTGGGTATGTCGGGAGAGGTCATGCTCCAGACTGGGAAGATTGATATGGCATCGAGCTCCAGATTGAGAGGTGGCCAACAAGGCACCAAGATCCAAATTGAGAGGTTGCCTAAAGTCCTCTATAGGGACAAAACCCTAAGAGGGGGTATACCATATGTTGATTAAAAATGGTTGTGAAATTATAAAGAAAAAGTAAATTTTGATTCTGTAAAAAATAATTTTTTTGTTTTTTTTGTTACAAGTATATGCGGAAATTTTCCACACACCAGTATAATTCGTTATACTGACCGATGTTTTGTTTTTCGATGTCTTAGGATAATTTGTCATTATGCAAATATGATGAAACTGGATTTCCAGAAACAAGGCACAAGATGAAGAAATATTAATGTAAACATGGAGGTTATAGTTAGTTAGAATTTATTTTATATTGAACCTTTAGAAATTCCAAATCATGTAATATCTATCATGTACCAAGCTTATATTATTAGTGAAATTTATTAATGATTTCTTGTTAATTGCTAAACTTGCGATCCAGTATTATTGATAATGTCCCTTGTCCTCTCGGTCTGCCTAAATAGGGGATAATAAGGGTAGGGGGTCATTACATTTGGTATCAGAGCTAGTTTACCATTTAACCTCTAATTATTATTAATTTTAAATGTTCTGTAGATCCCCAAGGGAATTATTAGAGTGTTTTCCAAAGTGAATGGTTTTTATAAAGGACCACAATCTGGGGGTTGGTAATATTTTCCTCTACACCACTAGTCGGCTTGTAAGACTCCCAAACATGTGCTTCCTGCCTGGATAAAGTTAGAGGACTTTACTCGAAATAATATACATCTAGGACTACTCATCTAATTTTGTCACTTCTTTACTCTCTTCACTCCCTAAAGCATAGGTACATGTATCTCCTCTCTTTGTCCCTTATAAGTATTAGGGTTATGGATATTAGGGATTAACGCATCCTCTGTCAAACATTAAAAGTGGATGTAATGATAAAGAGAAAATGTTTGATAGGTTTCTCCTCTATAAAGGTAAACTCTAGATGGACTGGGGTAGGTTAGGACAACAACTTCAGTGGGCCAAGGGGATCACAAAACCTAAGGTACATGTTGTGAACCAAAACCTCGGCCCAAAACCTTAAACCTGGGGTATGAGCTGAATAGAAAGAAAATAATAACCCCACCATAATAAACCTTAAGCAAGTGGGTCGAGAAAAAGAAAGGCCCATAAGATTGGACACCATAGTTTGTCCATGCATGCCAGTGTGTAGATTAAGGCATGCATGATACACATGAAGGACTTGGACATACAGGTGAAACATAGACAATAGGTGGTTGCATGACCCCTAGTGCAAACTTTTGGTTTTGTTGACCTGACCTAGGGTGGGTCATCCCAAAAAAGGAGAAAAGATCTATGATAGAGATAACACCCTAAATTGGAAGGTTAGTTGTGACCAAAAAGTTTAAATTCCTCCAAGTAGGAACCCTAACAAGGGTGTTTCCACTCAGATACGAGTAGGAGACAGGCATGCACCTATGTGCAAGTGAGCGACATCAAGACTAGAAATGAGATAAGTTCTAAGCCAGAGGGATGATGCATGTTGCACTACGAGATAGGCATATTGGAGGAAATGAATGAGCAGCTTTGTGTTACATAATGAGATAATGTGGTTTATGATGAGCTTAGTTGGACATAATATTTGATAGTATGCTTCAACATATAAGGTAAGCTAGGTGAGAAGAAGATGTGATTTGGTAGGAACCTCAACCTCATCTACAAAGTGGGGACCTCTAGTGCTAGGACCAGTTATAAGGTCAACTCAGGAGAGAGTGAGACCTAGAAGGAGAATTTTGGGCACCTAGACTCCAAGACATGAGTAATTATGAGAAATATTTGTATGATATGTCCTAAAATAGACGGGCCCTGGGTGAATGGGTCGAGTTACTGTATGCGTGACACTAGATGTCCTTGAAAGAACAAAACCATAGAGATAGAGAAGGAGGCTTCTTATACAAATGTGGTGAGGATATGAGTACCTACCATCAAGGTGAGGGAAAGATACTCCTAAGATCCTAGAGATGTAAGGAATGGTAATATAACATGATTCCTCAGACTCAGATTGGTTGCCCTTGTGTAGGACTCTAAGGATTGTTTACGTGGAAGAGAATGTTGGGAAGAAAATGCCTAGAATGTTTTGGTATAGTACGTGTTGGAGTGGATAAGTCTTGCAATTTAGATGACTAATGCTAGGGAAGTAAACCCAAGAGGGGAAGTGGTAGTATCTGCTGCATACGATGCTCACAAGGTTGATTGATTTCATAGGGAATACGCATGGCACCCCCTCAAGGTTTTGATTTAAGGAAATCCCATTTGGATTGAGATATATGTTTGATGAGCCACTCACACAAGTTGGTTTATCACTACCATGGTATCATGTGTATGTAAGTAACTGGTTCAACCTTGAGAGATGATGAATAAGTATGTCATAATGGAAAATTTGGAAATGGAGTAATGATCATGATAAATATGGAACATAGTTACACATGACTTCAGCACAATGTGGTAAATAAGGTTGACTTCTCAAAGGTATGCTTTTCCTCATCTGGCCTATCATATGGTATGGATTAGATAACGTACTTAGCATATGATGTCATATGTTGTAGTTGTTCCTATAGCCTAGGAAACGTGAGATATAATGATCCAAACACTTGGATCTGTGATAGTAAGGTACCAATAGTGATCCAAGTGTTGAGTGGTAGATCACGGGATATAATGATATAACTCACATGTAGAAACTGCATGGATGGAATAATAGGAAATATTCCTATAGGACATGTCCTCGTGTAATGATATATACTTTGGATTCAAGTAAGTTTCTGGACCTTTGGTACTGTCAAGTGATAGTGTTCTCCTATCCTGGGAAAGGACCCTTTCAAAAGGAGTGAGTTCCAAAATTTGCATTAGAATTGAGGTAACTTTAAAGGTCTCTTAAAATAACTTGAGAGATTAAGTGCATGAAGCCCGAAATCACATAGATTGAGTACAATTCTTTATACCCAAGTATGGCCATTTCTAAGGACATGAAGAAAAGTCACTATCTAAATGACTCGAAGAATGAGGACAAGCCCAGATGGATAGGTTGTGATGTTTCCCATGTAGGGACATAAGGAAAACTATGAGTGCTTAGAGAGATGAAGGAAATTCGGGTGAATATTCTAAAGGATTAAATATGCTTGGATATCATCAAAGGAACCACAAGAAAAATGTGTGATGAAATAAAATAAAGTTAAGATATAACCCTAAGAAATTCCTAAGGTCAAGAAGGGATAAGATTGAGGATGGGAGTAGGAGTTGATTGTTCACTGAATACACAAGACCATAGGGTTGGGAGGTAATGAATATGTTTTCCCGAGGACCATGGGTTAGGAGGTTGGCCACCTTCATGAGTTCATGGGGCCCAAGGGATAAATGTGAGAGGCACTCCCCAGATGCATAAGGGTAATATCACTCCAAAAGTACTGACACTCTAGATATCTTGAGGAAATGACTAATGATTGTAAATAGGAGTTAGGATAAGACTCGAAGTTTATGATGGAAGTTTCTCCTACAATTATACATAGAATGGTAATACGAGGAGAATAATTCAACCTAGATTTGAAAATAAAATGGTGATGTGTGATGCACCGTCTCTACTCTTGGAATGGGATGAGTTTTGTATTTGGACTACAACCAAATGCTTATTTCATCTTGTTATGAGTGTGAGAGATGGGATAGACACATGCCATACTAGGAATAGAAGTGATATGAGGAATAAAACTTATGTTGAAATCTTTTTATGATAATTGAGAATTGGAGGAATTCCCTCACCCCTATTAGCAGATTTTGAATAAATGAAAAAAGGTAATCTCCAAATTGAAATTTTGGATGAGGATATAATTATCAAGTGTAGTTTTAATTCTATAGGTTAAGATTGTATCTGATGATTGAAATAATGGATGTAAGAGTTGAGGTACCAAATAAAGGTAAACTGAAACATCCGATCCTAATGCCCAAGGCGCTAGTAGAGTTTCAGGAATGAAGAATGGCCCCACAAGCCACCACTAGCCTTGAATGTGTACTTTTTACTCACTCATGCACAAGACGGGGTCACCTTCCCGACTGGTCACCCATCCTAGTATGACTCCAAGCTGAGCACGCTTAACTACAGAGTTCTTTAGAGATGGGCTGCTAGAATAGGAGGTGCACCTTGGTGATATGGGTAGTTCAATCATTCCTTTTAAGATCATTTTATCTGAGGGATCAAATTGTGGGACATTAAAATCTCTTGCACTTAGATTCTTGACGTACTCATCAAGGCTCAATGATGTGGCCTCATAACATTTCTTCATTTTAGTGTAGACCTAACATGACCCATGGACACCTAGCTCCCGATCAAAAAATACCAGCACAAGGGTGGCTACGTCAACCATGGATATCCCTTTCCAAGATACTTGGACTGCACGACTCAAGACCTGCATGCCACATGCCCATTTGGGCCCCACCTATTGGAGGGGAAGTGGCTCTGATACCATTTGTAACACCCGAGCCCGCTGCCCAAGGCTCTAGTTGAGTTTCAGGAATGAAAACTTCCTTCACAGACCACCACTAGCCCTAACTGTGTGCCTTTTCCTCACTCACACGCAAGCTGGGGTCAACTTCCGATTGGTTACCCATCCTAGTACTACTCCAAGCTGAGAAAGATTAACTATGTAGTTCTTTAGAAATGGGCTCCTAGAAAAGGAGGGGCACCTTGATGATATGGGTAGTCCAATCATTCCCTTTAAGATCATTTTATCTCAGGCCTCAAATCTGGAACTGGTGATCATTAACATGTATAATTAGGATCTTCAACATCAATTATACAACTTGTTATAACTTTAATTTGCCTAATCTGATATAACATGTCCCTATACAATAATATAGTAGATTTCATAATATTGGAAACACCTAATATGAGTTAGGGTTCTTAACTCATTAGATCAATGAACGTGGGAACTGAAATGACCCTATTGATAATTCGATAACAAGGAAACTTAAACCTTAAAATAGGCCAGAGTAAGGTTTATGTGATTAATGTGACGGTGACACTTTAGGTTTTACATACATGCAGATTAAAGATTACTGTTTGATTTTATACTTGATTGATTATATGATTGAGAATGTTTGCTTATCCTGCATAACTCACCAGTAAGGTATGTGGTTATGCTTAGGGCTAAACGCTCTAGTTTCATGGTGATTTCTGACTTTTTACCAGTTGCTTGAAATTAAATACTTGGTTGACTTTTATTTCATGCAACTATAAAGTGACTATGGCTATCACCATAAATATATGTGCTTGACTAACTCAGATCCTAGTCCTCCTCTGTAGATTTGTGTACGTGTGAGAGATGGATATCCTAGTTATTGGTCTACACTTAGGGTAGGATGATCATGTTATCATGAGTCGATGTTTGGTCTACCTTTAGGTAGGATCATATGACTATATAGCTCTATGTCTTAGTCTACCTTTGGAGTAGGATCATAAGCGGCTATTTAAGATCTACCATATGAGAAAGTTGGGATCCATATCCACTGTAGGGACAACACAGAGGCAAGGACATGTTAGGATTGAGTAGTTAAGTTTAAAATGTAAAGTTTGATCTGTTAAACAATATTTGATTGCAATATGTTGTTACAAATAGATGCAAACATTTTGGTTCTCCCTGATACTGTTATAACTTGTTATATTGATTGACGTTTTGTTTGTCGCTGATAACCTCCCATTTTGTGATGTTATCCTACTAGTTTTTCTTAATTTTCCATACACTTTCTTAGATAAATTAGATATAATCCTTTACTTTCTATGTTATTATGAATTCACCGTTAAAGTAACATTTATCTTTTTCTTCTTACAAAAAAACCCAAAAAAAATTGCAAAAGCCCCAAACGGTCGCCAGACCGAATGAACTCAAACGGTCCCAAGACCGAATAAAGACAAACGGTCCCAAGACCGAATGAAGTCCAAACGGTCCCAAAACCGTATGAACTCAAACGGTCCCAAGAGTGAATAAAGGAAAACGGTCTGGAGACCGAATGAAGTCCAAACAGTCCCAAGACTGAATGAACTCAAACGGTCCCGAGATCGAATAAAGGCAAACAATCCATAGACCGAATGAAGTCCAAATGGTCCCAAGACCGAATGAACTCAAACAATCCCAAGAATGAATAAAGGAAAACGGTTTGGAAATCGAATGAAGGAAAATGGTCCCAAGACCGTATGAACACAAATGGTCCCAAGATCGAATAAAAGCAAATGGTCTGGAGACCACATGAAGTCAAACGGTCTCAAGACCATATGCAGCCAAATGGCCCCAAGACTGTTTGATGCCAAACGGTCCCCAAACCATTAAAGACCCAAATGGTCCCAAGACCGTTTGGAACTCCTTGGAAGCCTATAAATAGAACTGAAGGAGTTCTCATTAGGAATCGAATTCTTGGATGCCCAAAGGCTGCCCCAACTATTCCAGAGTTGTTTCATCTTCCATCCTCCGCCCCAAGGCTTCCAGTTCAAGATCCACACTTCATCCTCAAGTTGCTTTCTCTCTCATCAACATAGAAGGTGGGAAGTGAAGAAGTCTTCATCAAGTCAACCAAGTGGTGTGAAAATAGTTGCTCTCTACTCCAAGTGGTCGACCTTCCTCCCTCCTATGTGGAGATGATGCTTTCTTTCTCTCTTCCTGCCTCCTTCTTTCTTCTTGCCATGAGCTAGTAGTCTCATACACTAGGGTGCGGCGAGTAGCCCCACTACCCATGTTTTCATTTCATTCATTGTAATTCATGAGTTTCCAATAGAAAAATACTATCTTTTCAGTTCAACATCAATCGTTTAATGAATGCCAGTTGCTTGATCACCAACTTGTGTTTTCTATTATATACTAGTGCAAATTGTCTACATTTGTACTTTTAGATTTGAATATCGACTGCATGTTGGTTCTTGATGTATGTAATCACCATACATCTATTCAGTATCTAGGAAAGTTTCTCAAGGAGTTGAGTAAACTCACCCCCAATGTTGTACTTTCATACTATGAAATGGAACCAGTTGACGTATGAAAGTACAACCTTGATAGGTCGAGGAACACACTTTGTGAGGGGAGAGATGCAAAGTAAGTGAGCATTCATTTGGGTATGGATGGCATTGCAACACTCCCACATTTCTCGTAGTTAGCTATCTGAAAGGAAGCTAAGTCTACAAAGATACTAGTTGTTTAGACCCTTTTCTTTGCAAGCCATGTTATTATGATGTATGTTTTGATCCATGCGTAATGGTGGTGAAACTCGATCACATCGTAGTGGTTTCTAAATATCGTTTACAACTTTAAGTTTACTTTCTTGATATATACTTTCTCCGCACATTAGTTTAATCATCAAACCAACTCTTTGATCTAAATATCAACTTTTAAGTGGATAAGTAGGATTATTACGTTTTCCATCTTGTTAAATTCTTAACGAGACCGTTGTCTCGTGGATTTGACCCTTAAATATACTATGATAAGACTTCCACGTATCTTAGCATAAATTGGTGGAGATCTTATTATAGCATACACAAGGCTAAACTTAGAGACTTTCTATCTCTAGGATTTTTAGTGGTGCACGCAACTCCACACGAGTGGAAGCTCCATCATCGGTGTTTTAGTTTAATGATGGTATACATGATAAGGGACATGAAGATAAAGATGAAACCATGAGAAGACATTAATCTAAGTGAGGAGGATTTAGATAGACACTTCTTCTCTATGTACGGTTCTGGTAATAAAACTTCATATACGCATTTTGTAAACAAAAATTTAGATTTAATTGAAATGGGATTCTATTATTTATTATTTTACTAATTTGGATCCTTGGCAATATAGGAAATGACTCTCAAATTGAAGGTCTTTCCTTAACTGGGGGACGTGGAAAGTGAGGTCATTACATAAACCAAGCCTGACTTGCTGATCGAGCTTGTAACAACCCATTTAGATGAACCAAAGTTTGTTGAGATGAAGGATTGTTGGAGAAACCTGAAGCACATCTCTCAGTGGGATAAGATGGTGGAAGCCTCTACAATAGTCATATTACAGTTCCTGAGGATATGCCCAGGAAAAATCATATCTTACAAGAATCCCATGGTTCTAAGTATACGGCACACCTCAACACTACCAAGATGTTTAAAGATGTGTAGAAATGCTTTAGGTGGCATGGAATGAAGAGATACATAGCAGCACATGTGGCCAGTTGTCTCACGTGCCATATGGTGAAGGCCTAACACCAACAACCCGATGGATTATTACACTCAATTGAGATTCTTGAATGGAAATTCAGACATATCTGTGACAAAGTCGATTTTAGCAAAATAATGAGATAATTACTCTTTTGCCCTCATTGTACCTACTAATGGTCCCAAATTATTTTTTCTTATCTTCATAATCATTATTGAGACTCAAATCCAAGATATGGTGACCAATGTGGATTTTATACACATTATAACACTTCAAATTGGATTTATTCATCACATTGTACAAATAAACAAATTGATCTATCAAACCTCATAATTTGGTTCTCAAACTTTTTCTAGATATTCTGCACATTTTGGTGAAGCTTTGGTCCAAATTTGAGAACATTTAGACATTCCTACGAATTACTACGATTTCTTGAAGTTAATGCATTGAAAATGCCTTTTTATTGCCCTTTTTATGGACTTTTCCACGTCACTGATCCATTGCAAAAGGAGGGGGCGAACCCCAACCCTCAGATCTGAGACCCACGGATCAGGGCCTCGATCCAACAACTGCGGGTTTGTCTTCTACCTCCCGTTGATTGCGGGGATGAGACAACTCGGCCTTAATGGCCAATCTCCCGCTCTTGACGTTGTTTCAAAAATCAAAGCGAGCCATATTGCTCCTCTCGCAAATACGAATTAGTCCAGCCCTACTTTGACCTCATTTACTGCTCGCTTCAGCTGGTAAAATGAGATCTTTGCCCCTCTGTCTCACTCCGGCGGCCCTGCCCTTGACCCAGGTCCTACCCAATGCAAACCCTAGTCCTAGTGCTATATAAAAGGCCCCTCGTGCTCGCAATCTTCACGGGAAGCTACGGGACCCTTCCTTGCTCACTCCCTCAATCTCGAGCTCCTCCAAAACATCCCCGATCTCCACCTACTCCAAGCAGCACCTCCGCGGTGCCGCCGCATAGCCTAGGTTGGGCTTTTCCTTCTAGCAGCGTTGGACCACCACCTAAGGCGCTCTTCTAGTTCGCGAGAATGAGGCCTATTTTGGCGGCACCTTGGTTGACTCCCTCATCCACTCCTGCTCCAGTTAGCTTCCAAGCCGATGAGTTTTCCACCGCATCTGCTTCTCGTGCGTGGATACTGAACGAAGGGGGGAAAGTGCCCCAAACCCGCCGGTCCAAAAGAACCCAAGCCAATCACATTTGAACCAGTTATTAGAGATTGAACCGGCCAATCAAAGGCCTGAACCAGGCTCCCAAACAGTGAGCCGCCTAGCTCACATGGTTCGATCTGGATGATTCATTGCACATCCAACGGCCTCCCTTTTTCACAAGTAAGGTATTTATATCCCTGTCTACTCGAAATTGTAATTCATACTCATATCTTGATTAAATCATAGAAATTGTGTCGTAACTCCAAAAATGATGAATAAGTAGTCAATCTTGATCAAAAAAATCTATTGAATCCATTAAAAATACATTTGGAACCTGATTACAAACGATGCTCACTGATATACCTAAATCTTGATCTCTTGCTTATGTAAATTGTCTAAATGACTCTGTTGATGGTTAATATTGACTAAACCACTGAAAACCCTAATTCTTGACTCTAATATTCATATTGAGGATATAAAATCATACTTGACCCATTAATGATCTAGATCTATATTTGTTGACTTGATTTAATCTTGAATATAATGATGACATATTAACAATATGATTGATCTAAATCTTGTGGCATATCTTGATCTTTTTACCTAAAAGTTGATCTCTGATCTACTCTTAATACTTATTAGAACTTGATCTAATCTTGAACCCAAATGATGTTAGAACTTGATAATGATCGAAAGACTCGATTTTTGAACTTGCATATGGACTAGGATAATTAGGGTTAACACATGTACCTAGAAAACCTAGGAATGTCATTCACACTCGAAAATACATGACATTTGAAATAATGTTGGACAAATTGATATATTGGTTGATCATAAGTGGATGACCTAACCCTAAGGTTGACCTAGGAAAGTGAAACCCTAATCTAGAATAGTGTAACATGATATCCAAATATCTTGGTCTTGACCCTTGATCCAAATATTATGTTTTAGGATCTAACTCGAAGGATCGACCTATTACTCGTGATTTATACTTGAAAACTTCGGTGAAAGGTACACTATTTATATAACTCCTCCTTGATTGTATTGAAGATACTTTTATGTATCTCTTGACCGTATGCTTGGATAGTTATTTGGATGAGATATTGTTCCCTATGATTAGTCTTCTGTTTTTCTATATTATATTTTGAAAAACATGAAAACATAAATTGAATGCCCATTATGACTGCCCGTATATTGATAATGATGATGATATTGATAATGTTGATAATGTTGATATTGAGTACAACAACCCCCCTCATTTGGAGGTGGGACTTGTACATTGGCTTCCTATGTTCCTATGGGGAAAAGGGGCCTAGTGACCTTCCCCATCGCGTTGGGGTAATAGAGTCATACAAAATATATAAGCATGCTTCTTGAATTACAGCATAATGGGAACTCGTAATAAAAGTTGAATTGCTTGAAAAACTTGTCGAATAAATGTTGGTTTTGCAAATTGCTTATTATTCTTTTGAATATAAGTCCTGCCAAGTATACTATTTTGTTATAAATCGCTTTGCTTGTTTTTGATAGTGTACCGTGCAATTGCATGATTGTGTCTCGATTTTTCTTGATTTTAGGCATTACGAATGGAATATTGAATAAAATTGCTTCCGCACTCATTCACTCTGATGACAAAGATATTTTGGTGAAATATCCATATTGGGTTAGTTTGTTCTTAATTATCCAGTTTTTGAGTTATTTATTTCTTATTGTATATGCCAGTGTGATTGATCCTACGGGGCCACTCAGGGACGGGCGCTTCAATCCTTTTTCTACTGTTTCGGCAATAGGATTGAGATTGGGGTAAGAACAGTTCCGTGACAATATCACCATGCACTTTATGGTGGGTTTCTCCAAGATAAAGAATGGTCATGATGCAATATGTGTTGTGATAGATCGCCTTACCAAATCAGCACATTTCCTAGCCTTAAAGATCACTATCAAGGTGATAGACCTAGCAAAACTATATCTTAGAGAGATAGTTTGACTGCATAGTGTTCCGAGTTCAATCATTTCTGATTGTAACAAATGCAATTATTATATGAAAAGAGACTTGTAAATAAAAGGGGAAAATGATAAAAGAAAATTCCATAATAAGCAAAAAAAAAGATGATAGTTGTGTATACATGAGAGAATTGTGTAGAATTCTCTAGAAAGTGACATGGATGGATGCTATTAATTATTTTCCAGTCGCATATGGTTTCTAATAGAAATAATAGCCATAATAAAGAAAATAGAAAAGAAAGAAAGAGAAAAGATGTGTTTTAATTCATAATATATGCCTTATAAGTGGATGACTTAGATGTTAAGAAAAGGTATTTTACTTTTTGAGTTTTGCTCCAAATCTTTGCACACATCTAGATAAAGGCATTACATAGTTTCTCTTAAAATTTGGAATTAAAAGGATTAAAAGAGAGAGATATGATTTTAGAAAGTTTATAAAAAGTGAAACGATTTGTAAGGTGATGAATTAAATGTAACATTTTCTCTCTTTTTCTAGAAATTGTAAATCGAACCTTCTTTTTCATGTGCATGACACAACAAACATTAGATATGAGATCCAACGGTGATGCATTTGTCACCTTCCTCGCACTTGGATTGGCAGTCACATACAATATCAAACTTCTTCCTTAGATGATTTCTCTCCCCCCAATGATCGGGAAAACTTGGAAAGTTTACCATTGGATTCACGAGACCAAACGAAGCCTAACTAGACTATGGTTTTCATCCTTTGGAAGGATATTGAAGATTCCCCCAAAATAGCAGGATTTGCTCCCTTTGGAAGGATACTAAAGATTCCCCCAAAATTGCAGGGATCTCATCAAACCCCCTAGGCCAGTGAGCATATAAAGGGGTAACTAACCCCTGTGAGACTACAGGCTAGCTTGCAAGGACCTTCTAGACTCAACGGTTGTCCCCTAGTCTCCAATTAACCATATCACACCTCTGTCTCACATTGTCTTCAATCTCACTATGCTCTGCCACAAGTTGAGTTCGTCCCCCTCAATCCTGCCTCCCCTCGCTGATTGGAGACCACCGATGAGATAGATAAGATCCGAAGAAGGAAACTGCCTACTCACTTGTTGTTTTGAGGCACATCCAGATAATGTCAACAACTTAGTTTGACTATCTATGAAAATTGTTCATGAACATGACTTCAAAAGATCGAAGATGATAAACTAGGAAAAGACCTTGTTGCCCCTAACTCAATACAACGAGGTAAGGATAATTTCTTTCCTTTCACCATCTTTTCATACTCAGACGACACAAGCGCGGCTTGCCTTGTTGGTACAAGATGAATGGCTCAGGACCCCAACCCCGTTGGCATGGATAACACCCGCCAAGATGATGTGGCCACATCTGATTGGTCAGTTCATTTAAATTTTACTATAATAAGAACAAATCGTAGGAATGTCCAATAGAGGTAAGTAATATATGATTTTTCCTCAGAAAAATACAAGTTGTTTAATAAAAATATAATCAAGACCTAGATATTCCTCTAGTTCAAAAAGTACCTATATCTACCATCTTTAATGTGGTTAAATGTACAAGAACCCTATGTTTTAGATTTTGATAATACTAATGGGTCCAAATGATATTGATAATAAAAGATTGGTCTTCTACGAATAAAAAGAGTAACTTGGAAGTTATGAGACATTAGCAACCCATGTTTTGATAAATTAGGGTTTTTTTGAAATTTAAAAATGAAATTGATGATAATTAGGATTTCTAAACCCAATGGACATGAAAATTGGAAACTAGGGTTTATGTAGCCAAAACCCTAATGAAACCCAAAAGTTGATCCATAAACCCGAACTTGAGACCCAAATTAATCTTAATGATGATTTGGATCAAATAATAATACATGGGTGTATTGCTTTAACTTTCAGGATAGATTGATTGATTGCTCTTTCTTAGAGATCTAGAACTCCTGATCAAGGTATGTGGTTACGCCTATAAGTGACCACTTAGTTTCACAATGATTTCTAAGGTTTTTATGAATTGCTTGAAATCAAATGTTTGGATGAATTTTATTTCCTTCGATCTATATAGTGACTATGGATATCAAAATTCTTATATTATAACATGCTCGAACCCAAATACCAAATCAGGAAATTGAGAATGGAAAGAGGTATAACTTCATAGTTACAACTAATGACCATGCCTCAAATTGGGAATGTCAGACTAGGCCCCAGATTGGGAAGGTTGAGAGAGGTCATGCCCCAGATTGGGAAGACCCACATGGTACCAAGCTCCAGATTGAGAGGTGGCCAATAAGGCACTGAACTCCAGATTGAGAGGTCACCTAAAGTCTGGTATATGGACAAAACACTAGGAAGGGGTATGCCAAAGGTTGATTTAAAATGGTTGAGACATTATGAAGAAAATGTAAATTTTTACAAATAAGTGGTGGGGTTATGTTGTTACAAGTATATGTCAACATTTTGATTCCCCCAATGTTTTGTTTGTTGGCATTTTAGGATAATCTACCACTCTTCAAATATGATGAAATCGGATATCCAAAAAAGAAGGCACAAGATGGAGAAACATTAATGTAAACATGGATGTTATAGTTAGTTAGATTTTCTTTTATGTTGCAACTTTAGAAATTCCAAATCATGTAATATGAGTCTTGTACCAATCTTATTTTTCTAGTGAAATTTAATAATTATTTTTGGTTAATTGTTAACCTTGCAATCCTCTAATATTGATAATGGCCCTTTTCCTCTCGATCTTCCTGAATAGGGGATGACATGGGGAGGGGGTCATTGCAAAATTACATTGTGCACCTCATTTTTTAATATGGGAACATTGGAAGTATCAAACATTTGGTAAATTAATTCTCAATTACGAAAAATCAAGAAATTTTTCAAGTTAACCTATTAGTCTAGATAAGGAAGCATTACTTTTGAATCCGATTAGTCCTCTATGGCTTGTCATATTTTATAAGGATCGGTGGTAACTAAGAACCTAGGAGATAGGATGATTTCTATTAATGGTGAATTTAATAATTTATGTTACAAAAGAAGTTGCATCATTCAAGGGGGTATATCGGTAAGCATGCATATCATCATGGCCCAGTAGTAAAGGTCTGCTAAACTAAATAAGGGCCAAAAATAAAGTATTTTTTTGTGAAAATTTTATAGCTAAGCTACATAACATAATGGAAATTGTAAGAAATTTAAGATAGAGTGGGAGGAATGAGTACGTACCACCCACCACCACGCCAAACTTAAAATTTTGCTTATCCTCAACAAAACTTATATTCATAATGGAGGGAAGAATAGTGCGAAAATCACCATTATGGCTTGGTAGTTGGAAGAATGTCAAACTGAATGGAATGTGTATGAAGTATGGAACCTTGGTTACTAGAGCTTCATAGTGCACCCATTGGTTGGGTGGTCGTAGAATCTTAAAGGGACATTCATATTGCCTTTAACCTCACAATCCCTCCTATAGAATGTGGTTGGGGGAGATTGGCGAGTCTCAAATTGGTAGTACTTGTAGTGTCAGCTAAGTAAGATCAGGTAGAGGATCTGGCTCTGGTTCCCCCATCACAACAGTCTACGTATAGGAGAAGTGATGTTGATATGAAAGGAATAATTGAATTTAAATCAACATCATGAATATTTTTTCTCTCCTAAAAAATCATGCAATCAACATTGTGGTAAATGGGATTAGAGGGTTTCCTTTTTGATATAGCATGTGGCTCAAGCTTCTCTATGCAAGATGTTCCCAATGGTTAAGGAGAAAGTAAAAATGGGAATATCATGTTTACAATCAAGGAGTGGAAATGTGACTTACTTCAAGTGGTGGCTCCCCATATAGATCGTCACATATGAAAAAGAAACTGGTTGTCACAAATTGTAAGGCTCTTGATGAGGAAGCTTCTCTTCAAAAACATCTACTAATTTATAGGGAAGGGGTGGTGGTTCATTATCTAGATAGGGTTCAACCCAAGTGGATTGATCAATGATAACATATGGATTTATGTCTATGATAGGAGGGGTTGTTGGGACTTTAGGATAAGTGTGAATCTCCTACTGTGACTTTTCATACTCAAGTATGAAATGTTTTAGCGGAAGGGTTGGAATACCAAGGTGCTCATCACATGAAGGCTGCAACTCCTTGGTCTATGCTAATTCAGTAGGATCTGACATAAATGACATAAACATGGGATTATCAGCATCATCTTCAGGAAAAACCATCTTAGGATTCTCTATCTTCTCTAGGGCCATTGATTGATGAGTTGAAAGAACTATGGAGTACTAGTGTATAAACATATGATGCTAGAGCCAAGGAATTCTTTCAGATGCATGCTTCTTTATTATGGACTATTAGTGATTTTCTAGGATATGCACATCTATCTAGTTGGAGTACTACAGACTACAAAGCATGTCCTTATTGTAATAAAGATACTGTCTCACATTGGTTGCCACATAGCTATAAAGTTTGTTACAGAGGACATCGTAGGTTTTTGCCAGCTGGCCACAGATTCTGGAAAGAACCTAGGGCATTTGACGGTGAGAAAGAATTTAGGAGTCCACCTAAACCTCCTTCTGGAGCTGAAATCTTATCACAATTGGATGGCGAAAGCACTATAATTGGTAAGAAAAGGCTGAGAGGTAACGATTTGACACACAATTGGGATAGGAAAAGCATATTCTTGGAGCTACCATATTGGAAATCTAACATTGTAAGGTACAATCTAGATGTCATTCACATTGATAAGAATATATGTGAGAGTATTGTTGGAACATTGCTAGGTCTGAAGGATAAAAGTAAGGACAACTTGAATGTAAGGAAGGATTTGGAGGATATGGGAATTAGATTTCTGCTTCATCCACAAACTATTGGAACACATTACATACTACCTCCATCTTGCTATATGATTAGAAAAGAAGAAAAAATATCATTTTGCAACCTCCTAAAATTTGTCAAAGTTCCAGATGGGTATGAATCCAATATATCTAGATGTGTACGGTCGACAGATCAGAAGATGCTACCAATGAAAAGTCACGATTATCACATGTTGATGCAACGACTTCTGCCATTAGCTGTCACTGTGTCTTTGCCCAATAAGAATGCTAAGTCATGTATTATTAATCTTTGTCACTATTTTTAGAGGTTGTGCACTAAAGTCATAGATCCAAATGATTTTGCTGCATTGGAAAATTCAATAGCTATGATACTTTGTGAGATGGAGAAGATTTTCCCTCCATGTTTTTTTGACATAATGGTGCATCTATCAGTCCATCTCATTTTTGAAGCTAAGATAGTTGGACCTATTCAGTATCGTAGGATGTATCCAATTGAAAGGTAAATTTTCATACGTCTTGATGACTTCACCTATTGGAATTTAATTTGTCATAATATTTTTTCCAACTTTGTTATCAGGCATCTGTAGACCCTAAAAGGATATGTTCGTAATAAAAGATATCCAGAAGGATCAATAGCAGGAGGATATATAGCTGGAGAGTGTCTTACTTTTTATTCAAGATACTTTGATGGAGTTGAAACAAAAGTAAATCGGGCAAATAGAAACAATACTGATGAAATAAATTTGGAAAATGAGCCAACACATGACAGTGATGATTGGTCGATTTTCTCGACAGTAGGTCGTGGTGTTGGTAAAATGATAGCATGTGTCTTGGACGAACATACATTGCAACAAGCCCATAAGCATGTACTATTCAATTGTGACGTAGTTGAACCCTACATTAAGTAAGTTAGTGACAATTGTCTTCTATTATTAAAATATTATTACATATTCCAATTACATATTGCACATATTTTGTTTTCAGGAAGCACTATGATATCATTAGGCTAAAACATCCTCATAAGTCCTTAAAGGAGGTACAAAGAATACATAGTAACTCATTTGATGGATGGTTTAAGGAACATGTAAGTTAATTTGTCATAATTAAATTTGTTATGCTTCGTGATTAAATACTAACAAACTTTTCTTGTGTTAGATTGAGACACTCCTAAGAATAGAGATGGTGGATGATAAAAACAAGTTTCTTTGTTAAGGTCCACATCAAATGGCCGTTAAGTACAAGGGCTACATTGTCAATGGTCACATATTTCATACCAAAGCAAAAGATTGACATCTAACAACACGAAATAGTGGAGTCTTTCCGGTAGCTAAGGCTGATTGTTATGCTAAAACCACTGACCGCAATCCAATTACTAGAGATGTTACCTACTATGGTGTTTTGAAGGATGTTATTGTGCTTAATTATTATGAACACTTTAAGGTGACATTATTTAAGTGTGATTGGGTGGACATCTACTCCAAGAGGACAATCAAGCATGATGAACATGGGTTGACTCTTGTTAATTTGAGATGACTTCAATCAACTGGAGAATTGTATGTAGTGGCATCTAAAGTTGGACAATTATTTTATGTAGAACATGTCACTGCAAAAGGGTGGCATTTTTCTGTAAAGATACACCCACGAGATACGTTCAACATGGAAGATCCATCTTGTAGTGAGACTGTCGAAGCATATATGCAAGGTGAACCTAGAGATGGGCCATCAATGACAATAGAGGATGAAAATGCAGACTGTGACATAGTTAGATTGGATATGGAAGAAATTACTGTTGATAGTTCAACAATTGAGAAAGACCAATCCCAAATTCAGCAGGATGACGAAAGTGTATATCAAAGTGATGAGGATGGCCGTTTTAAATGAGAAAATTAAAAAGTAGCAACCCATGTTTATTTTAGTTTGTCGTTATTATTTGACTTATATATGCCTATTTTGTTGGCATGAAGTTTCCACTGTATGAAATGTATCTGACATATTTTAGTCACATGCTTCTATGTGTGTTGGATAATCTCGCATATTCTTGAGAGAGAAGGTTGTCTGATCATCTCCTTCGATGTATTGCAGCCTAGCCAAAGTGGTATCTAAAAGTAGTATGTTCTTCTTAAATTCTGATGTCCAACTTACTAACAATGATGATCACCTTTTGCCTTGCCTTAATGTAGGTGTATTCAATCAAAGTTTCATTTTTATGCAATCCTCTTCACTAGCACTACTTCTAGCTCTGTTGCTACTGATATGTTGACAATCCTCTTCAATAACACTCCTCTTCACTAATATTGCAATTTTTTTTCATAGAGGAAGTGTATAACTAACAAGACAAGCAGAAAATTTCGAAAGGTTAGCCACACAACAGGAACCAAGTCATTAGCTTGTCTGAAACATGATGTAAGTTAGTCAATATTGTGATCCAATTGGACAATTTGGAGACATCTGTTTAAATGATGTTTGCAATAACCTTGTTTGAATGATATAGTTGGAGAAGGAAACAGGCGGGGAAGTTGATCCCATTGTGTTTTTTGAGAAAACTCATCGTAAAAAAGATGGGAGCATAGTTGATATTGAATCCGCCAAAATTTTGGTACAAGGATTCCAATCCTATAGTATTATGTTACATTTACTACAAGGAATCATTTATATGTTTGGTATAAAATTCATCTCCTATGTTCTGTTCTGTGTAGGAAAAATTTTCTGAGCTAGGTGACAAGCTACGAAGAAACCAACCTGATGTTACTTCAGCTAAAATTTATAGGAAGGTTATGGGAGAAGAGAGACCAGGATATGTTCGTGGTTATGGACTTGGACCATCACCTTCTGATATATGGGGCAACAACCGAAAATCTCGAGAAGTTAATGAAGCACAAAGGAAGCATTTCGAGGATCAGCTTGAACAACAACAGATGGAATTTGAAGCTAAAATTCAAGAACAAAATGCAAAAATAGAGCAGATACTAGCCTTGTCTAGAGCAGGAAACAATCAATCAGCACAACAAGTACGCATTGGCCATGTATGAATACATTTTATATGAGATGTGTGGTATCAATTATTTTCCATGTTGAATTTTGATGGCCTTAGGACAAAGATAAAATAATTGTGCAGATCGGAATGAGACATTCAACAATTTATAAGGGAAAAGTATGTTTGTATTTGTGTAAATTGCACATAATTCTATGTTTATATAAATTTTTTATTTTAATTGTATTTTGTTTATAGGAAGTGTATGCACTGAGTATCGTAGATGTAGATGATAAAGTTGCAATCGGTCGAGTATCTGAGGTTGACCCCTTGCAAATGGTAGGAGGTGCAATTTTAGGCTCATCATGTGTTGGTGTTTATGTAGAGGTTGTGGTGATGACCAACAAACCTCTACTTAGACCTTCTGAGCAATATCAATATATGGATGAAGTTATTGCCAATTTCATAGCATGGCCGAAATCACATTTACTACCAAAGTGAGTATATAATATTGCTTATAATATGAAATAATTGAAAACAAAACTAGTATCTAAAGTCGTTTCAATTTGTTGTAGGTCATGAAGTGTAAAGATAGATAATTGCATTCTTAGATACTGTGTAGAGAGATGAAAGCTATAGTTGTGTTTCTTTGGTCCACTTTTTTATTAGTACATAATGATCTAGATATTGTTGTTTCATGTCCATTTTCGTAGATAATGTTTCCAAATGACAATCCTATTTTTCTTTTAGCTATGAGCAGTGTCTTACCTTCTTGTGTGTGACATTTACAGAACATATTTTGTTTTGACCTACTAAATGTGAATGTCTTTTTTTTCTTCCTAAGTCAATAGTTTTTGTAAATTTTTCTTTCATAACTTGATCACATGTTGCATGATAGCTTACAATGTCAATATTTCTCTAAAGAATTGTGCATTTTGTGCCATCCACAACAAACAACATGTCACTACGTAAAAGGCCAGTTTTTGGAGATCAGAGGCCATTCTCGAGAGCTAAGGTTGTCAGCTCATCTCTTGTGAAAGGCTTATGCTCAGCTCTTATGAATGGCCTTTAATCTCCAAGAACAGAGTTGCTATTATGACTCAAAGATGGGATTCCTCACCCTGGAACTGGTCTTACATGCAATCCAACAAAATGGTGCATGCTTACATGTTCTTGATGTATTGCATCCTAGCCAACATTGGTTTCCAATTTTGCTTTGGGTTGTTTTAAGGATTCCTAGATAAGGTATATTTCACTACTTTACTTTGCTTTTTTTCAGTTGAAGGGGATAGTGAATCTATTCTGGAAACTCTTCTTGCTTATTAGGGGAAGTGAATCTATTCCTGGTGGCCATGTTAGTATAGATTTGAAGACCTAAAGCCTCGTGTTGATCTACATAGTCAACTTGCATGTTTTTTTGTTAGTTGTTTATTACATGTGGTGGTTGCCATGACTGGTGATGGTGTCAATGATGCATCCACTCTGAAAATGGCAGACATTGGTATTTCCATGGGAATTGTTGGAACTGAGGTAAGTATATTCGCTATATGTTAATTTGTATATCTATCTTCTTGTCTTTTAGTAATTATTATCGATAATGATTGTTTCTTCTCTTTTTATGTGTAAGTCCAGGTTACCAAGGAGGCTTCAGACATGGTTCTTTCTAATGATAACTTCAGTACAATAGTTATTGCAGTTGGCGAAGGGAGATCTATCTATAACAACATGAAGGCCTTCACCAGGTTCTTCTCTTATTAATCATTATATTCTTTCTTACTTTACTAAAAAATTTTCAACTTATTATGTATAGACTATAGTTTTATGAGAACCTTGGACGACATTGAGTTTGATAACCATCTTTTGCTTTTTTCATAATTGTCAAGATTGTCAGCTTTGCACCCTTTCTATCATGTGCTTAGTTGTGTGCTTAGCTGAATGTCTACAGCTTTGCTGCATGACAAACTATATTCAGCTGACATAATGTGAATGGTACAGTTGAAATTATCACCATTGTCGAACTTATTAGGAAAGGTGAGAAGGTGGGTTCTTCTGAGGCTGCCCTTCTTGCCAAGCTCGGCTTCAAGCCCTTCTCATATGGACTAGTTGTGCTGTCAATTTATGAAAGTGGATCTATAGTCAGCCTTGAGGTCCTTCACCTTACTGAAGATGACCTTATTGATAAATTTAGCAATGGTGTTATCTTCCATGAAACTATCGTAATAGCATGCTAGTGTTGTAAGTGTTTTTGTCTTACATTTGCATGAAAGTTCTCAACATTTTACTCACTTCATCATAGGATCCTAGCAAGTTTGCAGTTGTTGCTAACCCTGTTGCTTCTTCAGGCTATGCAGCTGCACCTGCTGCTTCTGCTGCCAAGGTGGAAGAGAAGAAAGAAGAATCTACTGAGGAATCTGATGACCATATGGCCGTAATGCTATCACAGCAGCTGAGAAGAAGGATGAACCTTCATTGCAGTGTAGCTGGTCTACTCCTGTAGAAGCTCACAACTACTTGGAATGCTAGAATGGAGTTGTATGTTTTTGTAAGAAAATGAGTTTGTATTCCTTTGGGGGGTCTCCAAGTGCAAACAGAGTTGTTATCCAATTAGTGTTCATGTCTACAATATGTACCATATATAGTCATATGTGATATTGTTGTATTCAATACAAGGGTCAAGGTAAAATGTCCTCCCCATGTAATTGTCATTTGATTATAAATAAAAAAGTTCAATACTTATGGAATGTGTTCACCTTCAATTGGCATTCAATTTGTAAATTTGATCATGAACTACAAATTGACTGACTAAAGTCCATAAAAAAATAGTAATGCAGAACTAGTATGTCATTAGTGGCTTTTTTCATAAGCCACTACATTCAATCAAAACTGTTTTATACAAAAACATTATACAAAATAGTGGCATTTGTATAAAAGCCAAATGATGGATAGTGGCTTTTCTATAAATGCCAAATGATGGTTTAGTGGCCTTTATGTGGCATTTATTCGAAGCCACTAAAGACAAACCTTTAGTTTCTTTTACAACTTAAGCCACTATCTTCCTAGTGGCATTGGCGCTAGAGGTATTTTTTTAAATGTCAACAAAGGACGCTAAACTTGTTTACTAGCTTTTTTTTTAGTGGCATTTCTAAAAGGCCACTAATGAGTATGTTTGTTGTAGTGGAATAACACATTTCAATCAAGTCCCTGGAGAATCCCTTGCTGAAGTATGGGAAAGATACAAAGAGCTTCTATGAAAGTTTCCACATCATGACATTCCTAAGAATCAACTCATCAAAATCTTTTATAGGGGTGTGGATGATGACATCAAGAAGTTTTTAGATTCCTCATCTGGAGGAAACTTCATGCGTCAAAGTTATGATAGTGCATGGAAGGTTGTCACCCTTGGAGCTGAAAATCAAGCCAAATGGGGTAGACCCATAAGTAAAGGAGTGATGAAGGTTGCTATGGTAGAAGATACTCCTAAGTACAAGTCTATCACCGAGTCTCAAAAGCTTCTAGTCACCAAGCAAGACCAGCTTGAATCATCTTTTGTTTCCTATGAAAGAAGGCGCTCACCCCCTCGACAACAAGAACAAGTCAAGTCAGCTTCACTCTTCTATGAAGCATGTAAAGGCACCAATCATTCTATGCTAGCATGTAATATCCTCTATGATGTTGTTCTGGGCAATACTTGTGCCGAAGGAGATAATGGTCAAATGGAACATCTGAATGTTGTCAACACAATCCCTGGTCAAGGATATTATAATCCAAATTAGAATAGAAACCAACCAGGTTTTCAGTACAGAAATCCTTCAGGAGTGGAAAACTCACGGAAACTTGGTTCAAATAATCAACAACGAGTCCCGCCAAAATTCTAGTATAACCAACAACAACATTTTGGGAATCAAGGAAACTTTAGGGGCAACTTTCAGAACAGGAACTACAACAATTATCAGAATAACTCACAGTTTCAGAATCCCAACCAAGTCCCTTACCAGAATCAGCAACAAGCCAGATCCATCGCTCCTGATGACAAATTGTCAGCCATTGAGAAGATGCTACAGTCGCAGCAGACTATGATAGCTAACCAGCAAGCCCATTAGAAGGCTATAGAATCCCAACTAGATCAACTCACAGCTAGCATGAAACCACCTACTGGAGCCTTTGCTGGTCAACAAGAGAACAATCATAAGCACCTTGAGCAACTAAAGGCTATCACCACTAGGTCTGGAAAAGAGTATTTAGATCCTCCTGTGAAGACACCTATGGTTGTTACAGATGAGGATGACTCAATGATTGTCCAAGACTTTTCAACACTAGAGTCCCAACAAAAAGGGATAGTTACTACTGATAAGACAGATGAGGAAAGCTCTAAGAAACCTACTGATAACGAAAAAGACACGCCTGAGCCAGATGTGCCAGAATACAAGCCTCATCCTCCTTTCCCTGCTCATTTGAAGCAAACCAAGCTTGATACCCGTTTCAATAAGTTCAAGGAAGTTATGACGAAGCTTCATGTTGATATATCCTTCCTTGATGCTCTGGCTGAGATACCAGCCTGGACAAAGTACTTAAAGTCACTTCTTACGAGGAAGTATATAACTAAAGAATATGAGATAGTCAAGTTAGTGACAACCACTTTCGATATCATTCAGAGGAAGATGCCCAGGAACTAGAAAGACCTAGGATCCTTTGGGATTTCATGTCATATTGGTGACTCTTCATGTAAGAAGGGATTGGCTGATCTTGGTGCGAGCATCTATATCATGCCACTTAGCCTTTGCAAGAGGCTAGGGTTTGCAGAACTACTTCCAACTGGCATGACCATACAGCTTGCAGATAACTCTATGACTATTCCCTTGGGAATCATCGAAGATATCCCAGTCAAGGTTGGAAAAGACTCTTATGTCCGATGTCACTTTGTCATCATGGACATAAAGGAAGATGCCAGATACCCTCTTATCTTTGGCCGTCCATTCCTCACCACTGCAAGAGATTTGATTGATGTTGAAGTAGGGACCTTACTGCTCAGACTAGGTAAAGAAACCCTCGACTTCAAAGTTTTTGAAAGCATGCAAAGATCGAGCATGCAGGAAGAAGTCTATTTGATTGATTGCATTGAGAAAATGTCACTCCTCACACAAGAGGAATATGAAGAAGATGATCCTTTAGAAGTTGTTCTAACAAACCCATCTACTGATAATTCCATCAGCGAACAAGTTAAGGATTGTATCCTTCACCTTGACTCTGTAGAAGAAAATCATGAAGCTAGGTTGAGAAACTCAAAGTTGTGAATGTAACTGAAGAGCCATGCGAGAAGCCAGAAGCCCCTAAAATGAAGCCCCTGCCCGAGGGATTGAAGTACGTGTTTTTGGATGATCTCAATGTTTGTCCAATTATTATAAATTCCGATCTAACGACCGAACAAGAAGATAAACTCCTGAAAGAATTAAAATAAAGAAGGAAAGCTAATGGCTATAAGATGAGTGATCTCATCGGGGTCAGTCATGCACATTGCATGCATAAGATCCCTATGGTTGAAGACCACAAGCTGATAGTTGAACATCAACAAAAGCTTAATCCAAATATGAAAGAAGTAGTCCACCGTAAAGTCATTAAATTGCTCACTACTGGAATTATCTATCCTAAATATGACTCACCATGGGTGAGTCTGGTGCATGTTGTCCCAAAGAAAGGTGGAACTACTGTGATAAAAAATGAAGATAATGAACTCATCCCCACTCGAACAGTTATCTGGTGGAGGATGTGCATCGATTATAGGAAGTTGAATAAGGCCACACACAAGGATCATTTTCGGATGCCTTTCCTAGATCAAGTCTTAGAGTGATTGGCTCACCAAGAATATTTCTGCTATCTCTATGGATACTCTAGATTCTATCAAATTCATATACATCCAGATGACCAAGAGAAAACTACTTTTACTTGACCCTTTGGAACATACGCCTTTAGAAGGATGCCATTTGGGCTATGTAATGCGCCTGCAACCTTCCAACGCTGCATGTCAGCCATATTTGTTGGTTTAACTAAAATCATTATGAATGTTTTTATGGATGATTTATATGTATATGGGGATTTATATGATTCATGCCTCAAGCACCTCTCCCTCATCCTCAAACGATGCAAAGAAGCACATCTAGTGCTGAATTGGGAGAAATGTCACTTTATGGTAAAAGAAGGCATTGTCCTTGGCCATAGGGTCAGTAGTTGAGGAATCAAAGTAGAGAAAGCAAAGATTGAAGTAATTTGTAAAATCTCTATCCCAACCAATGTAAGAGATGTCCACACATTCCTTGGTCATGTGGGATTCTACAGAAGGTTTATCAAGGATTTCTCCAAGATAACCAAGCTCGTGAGAAACTTGTTGTTGAAGGACGCTAACTTCTATTTTGATGAAGAATGCATCAAGAGTTTCAACAATCTAAAGCATTCCCTTACAACAACACCCATCATTCGAGCCCCATATTGGGATCACCCATTTGAAATTATGTGTGATGTTAGTGATTACAACGTGGGTGTTGTTCTGGGCCAATGTATAGAAAAGAAACATCATGTCTTCTATTATCCATCGAAGACCCTTGACGAAGCTCAGAGGAACTATGCAACTACTGAGAAGGAACTCCTAGAAGTAGTGTATGCCTTTGACAAGTTTAGATCCTACCTCATTAGTTCGAAGGTCATTGTCAACAAAGATCATGCTACTATCCGTTACCTCCTATAAAAGAAAGATGCAAAACCAAGGCTAATAAGATGAATTATCCTATTGCAAGAATTTGATCTTGAGATTAGAGATAAGAGAGGCACGGAAAATGTTGTGGAAGACCACTTAAGTCGTATCCACACTCTAGAAATTGAGAAGATCTCAATTAACGACTCTCTTCTAGATAACCATCTTATGAAAGTCTCAGAAGCTATTCCTTGGTACTCAGACTATGTGAACTACCTTGTAGCCGGTGTCATCCACCCCGAATGTACCGGCAATGCATTGAAGAAATTCATGCATGATGTGAAACAATATCACTAGGATGAGCCATACCTCTTTAAGGTCTATGTTGATGGCCTCTACAGACATTGTATAGCTGAGGAAGAAGCTCATCTTGTTTTAGAACAATACCACTCAGGCCCAGTTGGAGGCCATATGAGTTCTAACAAAACTGCTCTAAAGGTTTTACAATGTTGTTTCATTTGGCCAACCGTATCCATAGATGCCTATAACTTTATTTTTTCATGTGACAAGTGTTAGAGGATGGGTAACATAATGAAAAAAGATGAGATGCCACTTAAGCTATGGCAAGAAGTTGAGATTTTTGATGTTTGGGGAGTGGACTACATGGGTTCATTCCCATCCTCAAATGGATTTTCCTACATCCTAGTCGCGGTTGATTATGTCTCCAAATGGGTATAGGCAATACCAATTGTTACTAGCGATTCAAAAACCGTCATTAAAATGTTCAAAGATATTATGTTTCCCCGCTTTGGAGTCCCACGCACAGTGATATCCGACGGAAGTTCTCATTTTTTGGAAAGAAGCTTCGAGGCACTATTAAGGAAATATGGTGTTACATACAAGGTAGCCTCCCCCTACCACCCACAAACAAGTGGGCATGTAGAGGTTTTGAACCGTCAACTAAAAGCTATCCTAGAAAAGACAGTCAGACACAACTAAAAGGATTGGTCAGTGAAAATCAATGACTCTTTATGGGCCTACCGAACTGCGTTCAAAACTCCTCTTAGAACAACACCCTTCAAACTCATCTATGGAAAATCATGTCACCTGCCCGTGGAACTAGAACATAAAGCATGGTGGCAATAAAACAGCTGAATTTTGACATTAAGAAAGAATTCCAGATAAAGATAGGATTCTGCAACTTCAAGAGTTAGAAGAACTCCGGATGACAACTTATGAGAATGCACGAATCTACAAGGAACGCATGAAACTTTGGCATGATGGTCATCTGAAGAGGAAGGACATTCAAGTGGGAGACCAAGTTCTGTTGTTCAACTCGAGACTGAGGTTATTCCCAGGGAAACTCCATTCTCGTTGGTCGTGACCATACATTGTCAAAAGCATCTATCCACATGGTGCATTCGTCTTATGGAGTGAGAAGTTAGGTGATTTTGTGGCAAATGACCAACACTTGAAGAGATATTTCACCACAGTTGATACTAGTACCAATGAACTGATGAATTTGTCCAAACCGCCTTATCTACCAGAAACCTAAAGAAACCACGTCGAGGAATCGATGTCAAACAAAGGCTGTTTTTGGGAGGAAACTCGAATAATAATTTTTCTTTTACTTTTAATTCTGAATTAGAACTTTTCCTTAATTTTGTTTTTAATTTTTAGAAAATTGTGCACATGGTAGACAATGCATCGCAAGATGCAATCTTACGTCTTGATAACTTTCATTGTTGAGATTTCAGATGGAGGACACACGCTGATTGGAATGCAACCACATTTGATGGTCTAACCAGCACGAGTTTTCCCCTCCATCTCGGATTTAGAGTTTGATTGGGATGAGAAAATTTCTAAGTTCAAGGTGGAGGGTGGGTGGTACATACTTTACTTTCCACCACTCCTATCTGTTTCAGACTTAAGAATTCATCGTTGCAATTTTGAGCAAATTTTTCAAAAAAAAATTTGAAATTTTGAAGTTTTCAAAGTAGTTTTGTATAGAAACTTGATGCAGTTTTGACACTTTTGTTTCAATCAAAGCCATTACCTAGATGGCTATCCCATTTTTCCATGCAGTTTTGAATCATTTTACCCTTCTTATTTGAAGGGAAGCCTTGAGGGGGACAATTTCTGAAACTATTTAATGGCTAGAAATCACTATGATCAGTAAAAATGGCAAGTATATGTCAAACTGAGAGGGATCAAACACATTGTGCTTCCTAACTTACTAGTGGAACAATAGCATGGAATCTCCATTGGATCCATATCAAGTCATTATTTGAGCAGAGTATGATAAGAAGAACAACTTGGTGCATTGAATTGTAAATCAAGTTGCACTCGAATCCAAACTCTCTTCTACACTTCTTCCATCATCTTCTTACCCCTCGATCCATCAAAAAGAAACAAAAATAGCCAAAATAGTGCCAAACCCTAATTTTGGGGTGGCACACCTCCTCCCTCTTTATTCGCTTCTTCCATACCCCTCGCTATGTAATAGGGGCGTACCACAAAGAAAAGATGCCAATGTGCAAACAAGAAAATGCATTCTCAAGTCGAATAGAGGAGAGATTCGCACAAAAAAAAGGCAATCAATGAAATTGCAAACATATAATAAAAATCTCGAATCGAATAGAGGAAAGATTTATTTCTTCCTTCCATAGCACCCTTCACTCCCTTTTCCACCTACTGGCACAATGAATGCCTCTCTTATCCCCAAAAACACCAGTGTTAGTTCAGGTGCACACTTGTCATTCTGCGGGTATCTCTGGACTATTACAAAACTCTTAGACATGCTTGATGTTGGAAAAAGCAGAGAGGAAGTGATGTTTGGAAACAAACTCAGGAACGAAGATATGGTAAGATGTGTTCAGTGGTCTCAGGAAGTTGAGATGCTTATTTATACAGAGTAGAGAAGAAACAATCGTGATGTGAAGATGAGGCAATCACATGAGTGAAAGTATTTATTTGGCAACTATTTTAGATTTTCTATTGCTCAAGGATGAGCAATGTTTAAGTTCAGGGTGTTTTGATGAATGCATATTCATCAAAGTTCAATCACCATGTTTGGCCCAGTTTTGATTGCATTCTCACGCTTATCGACCATATCTTCTAAAGTTTGACTTGTTTTGGTTTAATCAAATTTATCCTAATTTTTATTGAATTTTTGCACCTTTGTGCAGGTCACTTTGGGCATGTGGGCCTTGTCTTCTTGAGCCCAAGTCTCTCTCGGCCCATCAATAGATAACGGCTTCTTTTCTTTTCTTTTCCTTTGTTGATCTGCCCCGCTCCATCAACCATGATCAACCCTAGCAACCACGGTCTCTTCTCTCTGACAACAATCGTGACTAGCCTTCCTATTCTCGCTCTTCACAGACACCTGGTTGAGATATTCATAACTACGACTGTGGTTGCATTAATTGCGACCTAATATCCCCTCAACCCTAACCATAGACAATTGTATATGACTCCAAGGATAACGACTGTGATTCAAAGTGATCGTGACCTGCACCCACTCAAAGATCGTGACTTCAGTTCTAAACAACCATGACAACACTGCACCACGTCTAAGTTGGTTCCCTCCACTTGCTCTGATCGACACCACCACGGTCTTTTGCAACCTCAATGCCTCCATCAATGAGACTTCGACCTGCCCACAACCATAGTCATGACAAACCTCTCCAAAGAATGCAACCTCCTCCTATTCTTGACCCACTCTCATCCATGCAGCCCCTAGATCACCATCGAAGCATAACCATCAGGTAGCCCCAAATGTCGCCTCTTTACCTGCACCCACCCCTCTGCCATTCTCGACCTCTACCTCTCCTTGCCATCACGCCGCACCATCACCGCATGCAAATCAAGCAACGCAAGTGCGACCCTGGAGATCACGACCTTCACGCCGCCACCCCTACAGCGGAAAAGACCGCGACTGTGCCAAGAGCAACAAACCGCGACCTACTTCTCTCACAGAATCATGACCACCTACTCCTTCCCTTCATCTTCTACTCCATCCCCATCACCATGCCCCCCCTCTTCATCATCCAATAGATCATGGTCTGACATCGTGACTCCACCACAACATCAACAACCAACACCACGACTACCCTAACAATCATGACTGTGGTTCTCAATGATCACGATCGTGGTTCTCAATGATCGCGCCGCGGTTCTAAATGATCGCAACCATGGATCTCTCCCACCATCCCTACCGCGATTCAACTAACTGTGACCCCATCGCCAAGCAGTTGCATCACCTACCAACACAAACTACCCTAATTGCGGCTATAAATCCTCTCTATACTAGATCGAGACCTCCCTTTCAGTTCAACAAGATCTCTCCCTACATCCATCCACACCCACAGTCAGGTCTTCCGCCTCCACGCCTCTGCCCACGCTAACACAATAGCAGAATCACGACCAGTTCACAATCGCGACTGTGATTCCACAAGATTGGCACCACGATCAGTGCAAGTTTGAAAGTCATGACCACAAAGGAACAGTGGTCTGTGATACAAAGATCGTGACCTACTGGGAGCAATAGAAAAGCCATGATCGTGGCACTTCCCAGCCATGCCTATAAATAGGCCTCAACCCCCCTCATTCAAAAGGGGATCTCAATACGCCGTGAGGCTGCAGGACTATCCTGAGCCTAAGGAGACAATCTCCATATCCAAGAGCCTTGCTCTGTGGTGGTCTTGCACCTCGTTCACCCAGATCTATAGTGCAAACCCAGATCTGCAAGCCACTCCATTCAAATCTAGATCTAGATCTAGATCTGTTGCATCTACGTCGTTTCTATGTCACTGTCACATCCATGAGCTTCTCCTCCTACTGTGAGTGAGGACTACGAGAAGAAAGAGAAGGTGGAGAGAGAAGATCTGTCCCGTATGCCATGGCGTTCTTCCCTCCTCGTCCATATCATCCTTGACGTTGTGTAGAAGACTGTTTCTCCACCGAGCTATGATCATCTTCTTCACCATGCTCATGGAAGAATCTTCTCTCTCTCTTATTTTTCTTGTTTCTCTCATCATGAGCGAGTAGTTTACTCTCGTTGGGGTGTAGGAACTAGCCCCTCTGCCCATGCTTACATGTCCTTTTACTAAACATTCCATGACAATTTATATAAATTTTCATATCGTTGCTAATTGTCGATGTGTGCTGGTGGACTGATCACATGCTTACATTTATCTTGTTCATTTCCTATATTACGAGAACATCAATATGTAGGATTCAAATGTCAGTTAACACGGTTGACTCCCTGACTAGAAATAGAAAGAGATTCCCTGAGGTCATAAGTATGTGATATGTGAGGTGACAAGTCATCTATCCCACAGTGACACTTCTGTGTCCTGACACCCATATGGGGGGGGGGGGCAACTTCAGTTGGATATATGTATCTTCAGAGCGGTAAGTATGTGATCCGGATGGTGACAAGACATTTGATACCTATGGTGATGCTTACGTGAACCTGACGCCCATATGGGGGGTTTTGCAGCAGCTCTATTTGGATGGTTATATCTTTCCTGGATGTTTGTGTTTGGATATGTTTGCATGTGTAGTTGTGGCGAAACCCGAGAAAATCCCAGTGATTCCCATCATTAGTCTTTAATCAACTTTTAATCCTACTCTTTACTTCCTACAATTATCTTAATTAAACTCAAATCAATCTTTGTTCTAAATATTAGTCTTGATTCAACTAGGTTCGACTAGTAAATGATTCTTAGAAACATTATCCCTTGGGATTTGATCCTCAACTATACTGCAATGAGACCCATTCACTTGCCGATGGTATTATTGCACAAGGTTTTGGTTAAAAACTCAGGGATTTCAGCCCTGTGTGAGTTTGTTAGTGTGATAATTATCCACATCATTTTTGTTTACTGATAAATGCATATTCATCATGATTTTAGTCACCATCTTAGGGCCAATTCGGCTCAATACATTCACTTTTATCTCCTAATGTGCAATCTTTCTTAATTGATTGGATTATCAAGCTTATTAACTAGGTTTATATGAATTTCATGCAGATCATGCAGGTCATATTGGGGATGAATCTTCAACTAGGGGCCACCTTCACTCAACCCTAGATCCACCTTCATCAAACACCCTTCATCTACTTCACCTTCCATCAATGGTCATCACCTTGTCACGTTCCACCTCCTTCTTCATCAACATCCTCCTTCTACCTTCACCACCCTCACCTCCACTCTCAACCATCTGATCACAAATCAACACTTCCTTACGTTCTTGACCCAAGCGGTCTTGACCCTAGAGGTTTTGCCCATGCAGTCTTGCCTCAAGACCGTGTGATGTCTTCACGGTCCCAAGACTGTGAGAACGCTCACGACCCTGAGACAATGAGGACCTGCACCAGCATCGGCCTCCGACGACTACATCCCTACCGCCATCAATCCCTCTGTGTCGTGATGTCATCTCCTCATGATCTTCTTCCACCTACGCACATGTCGCTCTCATCCTTCTCACCTGCAACCCAAAAACGCATGCACCTCTTCCATCATCAGCTCCCAGCCGCTTGGATCTCCAGACCATGAGACCTTCTTCCTTCGCCTTTCCTCCCTCCATCGCCCTCTCTTGACCTCATGACGCATCAACATCCACCCACTATCGTCTCGAGATTGCATAGAGTTGCACCTACAAGACCGCGAGGGATCCTTCTAAAGACCATTTGCACCTGCTACTGTAGCACCTCCAAGATAGATCCTTGAAACTACTTGGATGTGAAGACTGTGTGGACGGCGAAGACCACTTGGCGGCGTTCTATTCCCAGACCGCATGGGCGACACTCGTGGTCTTAAGATTGTGAGAAAGGGATCGAATGTTCAAGACCATTTGAGTGAGACTGTGTGAACCCGAAACTGTGAGAGAACGGAAGCCCAAGACTGCTAGGATGGAAGACCGCGAGGAAGGAATCTCAGCTGAAGACCGATTGGAGGTGAGGACTAGTTGGAGACAGACGAAGACCGCATGGACTGGCGATTAGTTTCCATAGACCGAGAAATGGCCCACAGTTTCCAAACTGTGAAGAACGCTCACGATCTCAAATCGTGAGAGATTATCAGGAGTCCAAACCGTTCAAGACTCCACTGATGACTATAAATAAGACCAAAAGGGTCCTCATTTGGCATCAGACCTAGGAGGCCGTAAGGCTGCTCCACTGTTCCATCATCTCCATTGTTCCACCAAGCTCTACGTTGACCCGCTGTGAGAGAGTTGGATTGATCCAGACGCTCTGTAATCGCCCTACTTGTATGTCTCTAGAGGTTTACACGAGGATCAAGGCAGAGAGACATACTTCATCGACCAACTCAGAGCAGTCCCAAAGACTGGGGTGATCTACATCGGGCTGTCGTAGATCTACTATTATGCTCAGACGATGCTTGTTCTATCTTTCTTCTCTGTCTTTATTTCTCCCTCTATGTGGAGTGAGTAGTGTAATTCACTAGGGTGTGGGGTCTAGCCCTGCTACCCATGCTTTGTAATTTGTACCTAAAGATACTATCTTTCCGATTCAATACTAATTGTTCCATTGCATGCTTGAATGTTGGTTGCCTTCTTGCATGATCTATTGTCTTTTGTTGTGGATTGTCTATGTCTAATCTTGAGACTCGATTATCGATTTAGCATTGGTTCTTGATGTGTGTATCCACCACACATCTGTTTTGATATCTAGGAACACCTTTCAAGTAGTGGAGTAAACTCACCCCCATAGTTGTACTTGGATACTATGAAATGGAATCAGTAGATGTATGAAAGTACAATCTTGATAGGTCGAGGAACATACTCTGTGAAGGGAGTGATGCAAAGTAAGTGACCATTCATTGGGGGATGGCTGGCAGTGGGACAGTCCCATGTTTCTCATAGCTATGTCCTCGAAAGAGGGATAGTCTATAAGGATATTAATCGAATAGATAATATCACTCACTTGTTAGTCTTTTGATGCATGTTTCACGAGGTTGAGTAAGATCTCCCTTCAGAGGGCACATATCTCCATTGACACACAGATATGTACCGGATGGGAGTTGCCCAACATGTGAAGGATGTCTACAATGCTCCTTGTTTGATAGGGCATCGACATTGCACAACATCCATGTATCTTGCTTGCAGGTCTTGCTATGTTGGTACATGTATAATGCATGTGCAGTGGTGGTGAATATCCACATCACCCCAGTGATCCATCATCATCTGATAATCTTAGATTTCATACTTTCTTTTACTTTTGTATGTTCTAGATTAGTTTAGATTAAATCTATCAATCTCTTGGATGTAAATGATTAACTTAGATCGAGACGAGACGAGACAAAGACATCCAGATTCTTCACGTTGTCCTTTGGGTTCGATCCTAAATCTGTACTACGATAAGGCTTCCACACTCTTGTGGGGTTGGAGCATTTATCTAGTACCAGTTGTAGGTAAACCTAGAGAGAACATCAACTCCCTAGGGTTTTTGGTGCACATTAGGACTTCCATTGGAAGACCAATCTTTCAGTTTAAATCCTAGCTTCATCGTTACATTGGTAGTGATGTTTAAAACATTACAAGCAAAGATTGGTATCTAGGCAACCATCATTTCCTATCAAGTTATTGGATTAAGGTTGGAAAATATCTTCAACCGATAAAATAATCAACGTTATCATGATCATAAGATCCGTTTATCACAGACATTAATATGGAAACTAATGCATAGAATTGCCATCCTCTTATCATTCAGTCTATGCTACTTGAACTAGACAAGACTATTCGAGATATTCTAAGCTAAACATCATATGTTGATTCATGTGAGCATGGTCATTCATTTCATAGTCTCGCATATCAATTGGCCAGGATATTACTTCAAATGGGATACATTCCACCTGCATCACTCACAGTCATCCCCATGTATCACAGTGCACCCAATCAATACCTTTTTGGGAATTCTTATTTAGAGCATGCTAGACTAGTGGTCAAATCACACATAACAACACGTTATTACTATAACAACTTCAAGTCTAAGGATCATAGTCACCACTATCACATTGAAATGTGACTCTCACATGTCATTACATGAATTTCAAGTGTCATTCTCATGATGAGTTTGTCAAGTACAACTTATTCTCTAGTAAATATCCATGTATCTGAGTTAATATCCAATATCATGATTAAAGAGACATAGTAATCACTCACTATACATGCTAGTCTTATATATGATTGTTGTCTTATATTATAAATAATAATAACCGACTAGGGATATATCAAGAATGAGTACTCTAAGTATACATATGATCCCATGCTCAGGTCCTCAACCCAAACCATATATATCAAAATATTCATAATACATTATTAGGGTTATTTGCAAACTCAATATTGAATCAAATATAATTAGTGGAATTGCCTTTTATTAATAATCTGTATAAAATTTAAAATATATCCTTTACAATCATCACATGATACCTCTCAAGGAATATAACCAACACCCACCACTTTTCTCGATCTCAGATAGCAATGGTGAAGGCACCATAATCCATCTCTATTGAGATTGCACTTTCAACAAGCGTATGTGAACCTCTCTCAACATCTACAGTTCCATTGAGGCTCTCTCTAAAGGTGAATGGATGTCATTCATTATGAGTTCAGCAAACAAACACACTTTTAAAGCTACCATGCTAGTTGTATCATGATAACACATCTAGAAGGTTCACAACAAGTACATGCATATTGGAAGAGTAACCCTAGTGTGTTTGATATGTGCTTTCATCAGAGAACAATCATATTCCATCTTCAACATCTAGACTACATGAGCACAAGATAGGGGAATCCTAGCCCAAAATTCCATTACATGCCTAGTATGAGTCTGGTGTACATCTTTGTGGATGCATCTTATAGAAAAGATTCAAATAATACATCACTCACAATCCATGTTATCGATATTCACGAGACCCATTTACTTGGTCGTAGTAATCTCACCATGGACTCCTCATCACTGGATGTAGAAATCAAAGTTATCACTAATGTTGCTTCTCCGAGCAGCCGCGCTAAATTATTTTCTTTTACTACTCTCAAGAAAATACTATACTCGTCCAAGGCCCTCCACACAATGAAAAAATTCCCCCTTTTATCTTACGTTTCAATAGTTTATTGTCTTCTTCCACTTTCCTGGATATTGCCTATATCCCTAGGTAATGCGACCAAGAAGTGGATTCTGTAGAAAAATCCACTCCGTAAAACTGTAGTTCTTCTCTTAAACTACAGCTGGCTCATCCATGGTTGCCTCACAATATCACTTTATGTATGTCTAAATTTCGTCCAACACTAGTAGGATGCAAGCTGTCGGTATTTACAAATATGCAACATTAGCGATTTACAATGGTCGGTTGCTTTGCATCATAGGCTCTTCTTATGGGAAAGTGCATATCCATATATGAGACTCCGCAAGCCACAAAATCTTCTTTCAGAGGCCACCCTAATATGCAAACGTTGTGTCCCAAGGCACTGTGAAGCAGAGTTGAATCCAAATTTGTCCATTCTTTGATACTTGACTATAGTAATAGTGTGAAAAGAAGGCCCGGTTCTAAGTTGTTCAGGAATAGTGGCGTTGAGTTTCTCAACCCCTTGCTTTAGGATTAGTCAGTTCTATTTCTGGATAGGGGAAGGGATATAACTCAGCGGTAGAGTGTCACCTTGACATGGTGGAAGTCATCAGTTCGATCCTGATTATCTCTAAACCCAGGGGATCCAACTGACTGGAATTGAGTTTGAGGTTTGATTCTATATAAATCAGACGAACCGGGCAGAGTGAAAGAGGCAGATCTCAACAGCCAAAGCAAAGTACCATGCTGCTCCGGCCAAGGCACAAACAAAAAGCTCCTGGAGGGTGGCCCCACCTAGACGAAAGCCAATGGTGGAGATCGTAGATGGGCGTATCGAACTGAAATAAGATCTCAGATTGACATCTTGATACACTAATTTACCATAATAATCACTGAACCAACTTGAATCTAGACTACGATTCATAGCAAGTCTTACTGAAATAGGATTTTCCTTTCATGCCATAGTTTCTACAATCAATCTTTCTCCCCCTCTACTGGAACAAATTTGCACTTTCTTTTAAGAAAGTCTCTAGTTCCACTTTTCTTTCTTCCATTGAGGCATCTTTTCCTTTTGATGCAAGTTCTTTGAGTAATTGTGGATCGATGGTACTTGAAATAGTTTTTTCATATTGATGAATTTTTTCTAGTGGCATTCGATCACAGAATCCATTGACAGCTGCATAAATGACAAGAATTTGATCTTCAATAGGTAGTGGTTCATATTGTGGCTGTTTTAGAACTTTTGTTAGTCGTTCACCCTTATTTAGTAAGTCTTGAGTGGTTGCGTCAAGGTCTGAGCCAAATTGAGCGAAGGCTTCTACTTCTCGATATTGTGCCAATTCCAGTTTTAAACTACCACAAACTTGTTTCTTAGCCTTCAACTGAGCGGCTGACCCGGCACGACTGACAGATAAGCCAATGTTAATAGCTGGTCGGAGTCCGCGATAAAAGAGCTATGTTTCCAAATATATTTGTCCATCTATGATTGAAATCACATTAGTAGGAATATATGTCGATACGTCTCCCGCTTGTGTTTCTATGACAAGTAAGGCGGTTAAACTACCTGCTCCTATTTCTTCAGATCGTTTCACGGCTCTCTCTAAGAGACGAGATTGCAAGTAGAAGACATCTCTAGGGAAAGCCTCCCCGCCTGGTGGTAGGCGTAATAATAATGACATTTGGCGATATGCCACCGCCTGTTTACTTAAATCATCATATATTGATTATTGCATGCATTCCATTATCTCGGAAATATTCCCCCATTGCGCAGCCAGAATATGGTGCTAAAAATTGGAGAGGAGCAGGATCTGAAGCGGTGGCCGCTACAAGAATGGAATATTCCAATGCATTAGCTGATGACAAAATTTGTACTAATTGTGCAACAGTCGAGCATTTTTGTCCAATCGCCACATAGACACAATACAATTTGTCATTTTCTTTTGCCTTTTAATTCAGTTCTTTTTCATTTAATATGGTATCTACCGCTATAGCAGTTTTTCTTGTTTTCCTATCTCCTATTATTAATTCTCGTTGACCACGACCTATAGGAACCAGGCTATCCACTGCTTTTAAGCCAGTTTGCATTAATTCGTGCACAGATCGACGCTCAATAATACCAGGGGCTTTCACTTCGACGCGTCTCCATTCGTGATCGCTTAGAGAACCTTTGCCAACAATGGGTACCCCCAAAGCATCGACCACACGACCTAATAAGCATTTTCCCACAGGGACATCCACAATAGACCCAGTGCACTCTACAAGATCTCTTTCTTTAATAGCGGTATCACTACCAAAGATAACAATACCTACATTCTCATTTTCTAAATTCAAAGCTATGCCTTTGACCCCGCTGGCAAATTCTACCATTTCACCAGATTGAATTTCCTTTAATCCCTAAACATGTGCAATCCCATCTCCAACTAAAATAATGTGCCCGATCTTCGTAAGGGAAAAAACAAAAGAAGACATGACTTTTCACTCACCCCAAAACATCAGCCCCTTTTTGTTATCAATTTAGTTAAGTTTCCCTAAAACAAAGTGGTTTTCCATGTAAATTCTCTTCTCTCTCTTATACGAGAATCTAAATGAAAATGCGAACTTGTCTGATTTGCCATCAACCCAATGGACTTGCTGCCAAAAATCTTGGGAAAACGCAAAAAAGGCCGATTGGCCATCAACGCAATGGACTTGCTGCCAAAAATCCCGGGAAAATGATTTTGGATTTGAACCAATACAAGGTACTTGCCCTTTAGTAGATCAAACTAGTCAATCCATTTTAGGATTTCATTTGATTGAAAAGTTGCAAAAGACTGTCGTTCAATCACTCCTTCCTATGCAGAAGTCAGTCAGCTGGCTATTTGATTCACTTTTGTGTGTAAGCCCTTGCTTCTATGCTTGCAACCTCAAGAATCACTCTGTCTACTTTGCTTTTCGTATAAGAAAGAGATAGATTCTTCTTTCATTCTGAAGTATTTGACTCTATAATTAGAGAGAAAGTTCTATGTTTCTCATAAGACCTTCTGAATCTTTATGGGCTTAAACTCAGCCTTAGAATCGATCTGATCTCAATCGCCGAGGGCTCGTTTTGCATGATATCCATAGGCCGATCTTAAAGATAGGGGGACCTAATTCGCTAGGTCCTTAGCTAACTTGACCCCATGCATCAAACCAATCCACGCAGGCATTACTCAGAGAAAGAAAGAACAAAACTAAAGAACCAAGCTCGGTGTGCTCAGATGGTTCCGATCAGTCCTGGGTAATGAGATCTTCTACGCTTACTATCATGGTCAGACTGTCTGGGTCTTACTAATCCCACTTGGAGACAAAGCAATAGGAAAGAAAATCAGTGACAGTAGTACCATTCCTCCTTTTCTTGTCCCTACCCTAAACCAACTATAGGAAGAGAGGCTTCTCACGAAGATCGGACGATTCTTGACCTTCCTCTTAGATTCGCATGAGGATGATTTCAACCTCTAGTAAGAAGGAGATCGGACATGATCTATAGTAGATATAATTAGTAGATAGGAAAGAGGGAAGGAAGTCAGCTGAATTTGCTAAATAAGAGAAAGGCAATGCAATTGACTTGCTTACTTGTTAGAGTAAGGCTTCGATTCTTTCAATCAGAAGGTCTTCCTTCTTGAGTCAATCAATGCAGAGGTACCTCTTTAGTAACACTACTCTTCCTATGGGGCTTAGGTTAGGGCTTCTTTAGCACATAGCTAGTTTGAAGCGGGACTGGGGAATTTTCAAGTTGTGGGTCTTCCAACATCAATCCTTTCAGGGAAAGATCGTTTTCTAGCTATAGTGTAGGAGAGGAAGCTTAGCGAATGAGCGGGAGAGTTCCTGGAAGTTAGACTTGTTCAGAAGTTGCTACGATAAGAGAAAGAACCTATATTATTAATATATCTTGTACGGCTATCTAATCCATCCCACTTTCTGATCGATAAGATTTATCCTAAAGGACTTGATTCTGCCCTCTTATGTCTGCGGCACTATAGCTCCCGCTCATTGCCCTTTGTTATCGCCTCGCTTCAGACTCGACTAAAACTTCTTTCAATTGCTTACCCTTAGGCAGATCATCCTTTAGAAGTAGAAGTGGAATGGAGGAATGGTAGCAAGAAAGGAGAAGATCAATAGTCGAGATAAGAGCGGTCAGAATAGCTTTTACAATGACAAGAACAATCAACTATTAACTTCCTTAAGAACGTTAATAAAAAAATAGAGTGTCATTATAACAGTGGAAAGAAAGTCTTTGCTTCCGCTAGTCAAAGGAGAAGCGAAAGTCATCGAACTCCTTTACACGGGATTCTTCTAGCTTCAATCGAGAAAGGAACCTTGACCAAATTCAAAACTTGACATCCATCAGAGCGGCAGGCATGGAAAAGAGCCTTGGGTTGAGACAGACGGGGGCATCCGTAGCCCAGTCAGATCCTATCGGTCGTTAAGGACCTATTCCAACCAATCAATCAAAGGTAGACAGGCAGGCTATTTGATCAATATTTCCCATATAGAAAGAGTGCCAGAATTCATCTTATAGCTTATAGACGGCCATCTTGCTTTTCTTTTTTTCTTTTTTGGTGTTGAGACCCGTAGAAGAAAACTTTCACTTGAAAATCATACTCTTCTCCTATCACTGAGACTCTTGTAAGGCACTAGCGCATGCAGCGGAGAAGAAAAATAGGTTCGCTCTATTTGAGAAGTTAACTTCTTTCTTGATTTATTCCTGCAATTGCGCTTAGTCCAAGCTACACCCGCCCCTTTGACTTATGGCATCATCAACTTTCAACCTAAGAGATTTCATAACCCTTTCGAATCTCATTTGGGATCAGTCCCTTCCCTTGATGTAGTAGTCAATCAGCCGAACATTCAAAGAAGCTATGCACCTTCACTGAATGTTAATGAAAGCAAGCCCTTTCATCCTAATCTCATCTACTGAAAAGGGGGCCTAAGTAGCGCCTTATTTTTGGGATACATAGGCTATTACAAACGCATCATTAAAGACTTTGCGAAGAGCAAAACCCCAGAATAGAATCATTGTAGAAGAAAGGTATAAAGGTTGGGGACTGGAATAGGATTAAGTCTTAAAGCAGCTCGAACTCAAGCAACTAGATGATAGATTTCCTCTATCCTTTCAGGGAGTCCTTGTGCAATCACAATTGACTGCTGCATTTGCTTGGGTGAAGTTGGTTCTAGGGATGAATGTCATTCTAGCCTCAACTTTTACTCAGGATAGTCCATTCTTTGTTCGCCGGGCAGCGGCTATCTTTCTTCTTGGCCCTTGTTAGCTCTATCACACCATTTCTTGGTGTGGTTGGCAGTAGACCGGTCCTGATCGGCACTCGATATGCTCTTTCTATAGCTTTGTCTAGATGACTACTTGGGTCTTTTTCCTCTGGCCCCCAACCCAAATAGAAGGACTTGATCCATATTACTCGTTCAAAGTATTCCACTCGTTTGGTCTTGCTGTTTGACTCCAGATTGATAGCCTTTCTCCCTCCTATGATAGAAATTGCTTTTTCCTCTCCAATTAACTAATAATGCAATAGTTTCCAAATTCATTTACCCTAGGCATAAGCATAGAGGACTTCAAAAGCATAGACTGACTTGACTCCTACTAGCCTACTACTTTTTTGCTTGCTTGAACTTTGTCAGTCATGCCTGCCCAAAACTTTTGATACGGGAAGAGAGTGTGATAGAGGGAGAGGAACGAATGCTTCTCTTAATAGAAGTACGAGGCGGGAGACCCTCACCTCAATCTCTATCTGAGTGTGTGTCAAATCTATCGCTTTGTGTGTATCCTGTGACCTTCAAAGCTTGCTCAATGATCCTTCACTACTACAGAATACACCTTTGGCGTCGGTTGTTTAACCCCCTTTGGCAAAGGTTTTAAAGCGACGCCTATGTGGGCGCCGCTAAAGGTCGAACTCTTCGGCGTCGGTTTTCTAACCGACACCTATATGAACTATAGGCGTAGGTTATATATAGTTGGCCGACGTACGTCTATAGGGTTCGCGCCACAAAGAAGGGCACCACCTAGGACACTTTCTGCGTCAGTTAACAACTGAACAACTGACGCCCTACTCCCAGATGACACGGCCGTGCTTTGCTGCACGACCGTGTTTAGTACTATAGGCGTCCGTTTTATACGAATAAGCGTCACCTTTTCCACCACGGTTGTGCTATCTTGCACGGTCGGGTTGTTTGTCATATTAGGCGTCAGTTTTTATCTAATAACCGACGTTGTAGGCCTTTGATGACGATGTTTTATAAATAACCGACGCCTATACTTTAATTTTTTTTCTTATCAATTTGCAGGCCTGCTGTGGCTGGTCAGTAGGATGAGAACCTGCAGTTCAGTTTTCTGAACTGCAGGTTTACGACATCCATTGATATCAGCCTACAAACAAGCCACAAACCTACAAAATCAACAAATATTTTTTCACACAAGTAGATACATTCAGACATCAATTCAAAATCTCACATTCACACATGTAAAAACATTCAAATACACGTAGAAACATTCAGACATGTATAAACATTCAGAAATATTCATTTACAAAATATCATTCAGCATCGCTATCAGCATCCCAATTATATCTTACAATCGCCACTGCTTGTATGGCTTTTGCCCATTCTTCTCTTATTTCATTTAATGCTTCCATCGTATATGGAGCATGTACATTTTTTAAGCATTTACCTATAGTGTGTTCAGTTTTAAACACCTGCAAAGAGAATGATGTATATATATAAGTAATAATATAAAAATAAGATTGATATATTTCATACTAACTAATGAGACTATATATAATACCTCATGTATGGTATTAATATCCAATGCAGCATGTCGGATAATCATCTGCATAAATCGCATCACATAGTATGTGCATGCCCAGATGTTGTCTTCTGTGGCGCACTATAAATTGAAACATACAAAATATTAAAAAATACAACTAAGCACAGTTCACATAAATAATATATACATTGGAGTCGAGAACTTACTTTTACGTTCTCCCAAATTATTGGCTGGTTCTTTCTCCTTGGGACATTTCCTCCAGCATTTTTTAATGCATCTAAACCCCTACATGTTAATGTAACACAGTAAATTGCATAATTAAATAGTAATGTAATAACATATGTTAACGGATATAAAAATGAAATATTTCTCACCAGAATAATGGCATTCTCAATATGTGTCCAATTTTAGTGTTCAATGTACTTCCCGCAGGATCTAGATAATAAACAGTGAACGTCCCGGGGACAATAACTAGTAACTCCCAATGTCTACCGCTAGAGGTAAAAAAGTTAAAAATTAATAACTCAAAATGCACAATAAAAATGGAATTTTCTTAAGTCCAAATTATAAATAAAGTAAACTTACTTGACATTGAATGGAGCTATTATTATCGTCTTGTTTTGCTGACCGAAAACTGTAAAAGCATATATACAGTATTTCACCCTTCTTGTTTTTCCTCTCAGCTATCCAGATATCATGGTGAGGCATGGGTGTGGCAGACTCCTGAGTAGGAGCAGACTCGTGAGTAGCCGTAGACTCTATCTGTAGTCTTTGGCGAACGCTTGCATAGCCCTTTGGACCCATAGTGTGGTCATGCACATTCAGTGCACGCCTTGCTTTTTGTGCGTCACTGAGGGCCTAGTTAGTATGCACATTAATGATTTGGTTAGTAGCACTAAATGTTAATCTTGAATAGGTGAATACAACATATATTAATTAAATTGGGAGTGACGCCTAATACCTTGAATTCTTCATATTTTCTTAAAGCAACAAAATTGTCCCAATCTTCTTTGTCCAAGAAGTTCCATTGCTCAAGGGATGACTTATTCTTCTTATCACCATCTTTTCTGTATTCTCAGTTCAGATTTGTCTTATAGTTCCTAAGCATCTTTCCAGCGCGTTGCATCATGCTTTTACGATGCAGCTTCTCATCCAATGCAAACAGATTCTGTAAAATAGAATTCTTATTAACTAGTATCCAAAAATAGAATTGCAAAGAATATAATTTGTAATCTAAAAAATAGAATTGCAAATAATAATAACTCACGCATAAATCCTTCCATATCAAGTCTTTCTTCTCCTGAGGAACTTTATGCCAATTATCATACTTAACACCACAATGGCTTCGAGTGACACACCCAAGATAGTTTACAAAATTATTGCAGTTCACTCCAATTGCATTCCCTCCATTATCAAACTTCACAACCAATTTGGATCCACTACCACTCAGCGCTATTAACTTCTTCAACAGAGTGATGCCCCTTTTCTTGTTAAGTGTTTGGTGTTGCACATCAAGTTGCTCCAGTGCTTCAGTGGGTACATGTGCATCATCAACCTAAAATTTAACAAAAATAAACCCATTGAATTAGCGCAATATAGAAATATTGGATATATGACATAACTAGAAGATAATGAATTTTATAGAAATATAGGATATGTTTTTAGAACTTACATTGGTATCCTCGCCATGATCGTCATGGACATCATGCTCATCATGGACTTCATGCTCATCATGGACATCATGCTCATCATGGTCAGCCATCTGAAAATGTCATTAAAAAGGCAAACATTTAGCATTTGTATTAACTAGAAAAAGGAAAACATTTAGCATTTGTATTAACTAGAAAAAGGCAAACATTTAGCATTTGTATTAACTAGAAAAAGGCAAACATTTAGAATTTGTATTAACTAGAAAAAGGCAAACATTTAGCATTTGTATTAACCAGAAAAAGGCAAACATGTAGCATTTGTATTAACTAGAAAAAGGCAAACATTTAGCATTTATATTAACCAGAAAAAGGAAAACATTTAGCATTTGTATTAACTAGCATTTGTAAAAAAATATAAACATACATGTCTCTAAAATTGTGATCTTTTATCAATTAACAATCCTTCATTGTGATCTCCGCGCACATATAAGTCATCATTAGCTTCAATATTTTGTGGAGTTGGCAACCCAACTGAGAATGGACTGGAGTCATCATACTTATCATAGCACTCTTCTTCATCTATAAGATCTTCAATGAACTGTCTTTTACCATGAAGAACAACCGACCATTTATCATTTGCAGGATCATCGATATAGAATATTTGTTTTGCCTGTGATGCCAATATGAATGGTTCACCCTTCTCGCCAATCTTTTCAAAGTTCACCAAAGTGAAACCCAATTCATCCACTATATCTCCTTTGGCAGGAGAACCAGCTTTGGACTCCCCCAAAGTCGTCAATTTATATCACGACGCACCACATTTTGGACAATCTTTCAAATCTATATAGTCCTTTTGAAATAATACACAATCATTCGGGCATGTGTGTATCTTATTGGCCTTCATTCCCATTGGGCACAACATTTTCTTTACCTGGTATGTTGAGATTGGCAGCTCGTTTCCTTCAGGAAGCATTTCTTTCAACAAAGTCAACAATTCAGTGAAGCTTTTATCTCTCCATCTATTGTTAGCTTTCAACTTATACAATCTCAACACAGCGCTAAGCTTCGTAAAACTTAGCACAGCCTGTGTATAACAGTATCTCAGCATCATGCACAATGTTTCTAATGATAGGAGGTGGATCAGTGTGCTCTACCCTACAACTATCCATCATCGCATCAACGATGTCTACTGGAACTGGTTCGTTCACATCTACGTCATCGGAGGCAATTTCTTCTTCCACCCAAGCACTGCTGTTGACATCTACTGGTTTCGAGTTTGAAATCTCTCCATGCCAGTGCCATTCTGTATAGCCTTGTACAATCCCGTTGCACATGACATGACTTTTGATTTCCTCACCAGTGTTGACTTTCAAATTGTTATCGCAATGCCTACATGGACAGTAGAACCTATCTGTAGGTTTTTTCCTATATTCCTCGGCAAATCTAATAAACTGATCAAGACCATATATAAACTCTGGGGTGCAGCGATTGCGAATGGACATCCATGATCTATCCATTCTATGATCAAAGAGAAAACACGTGTATATTAGGACAAGATTAGGGTATACAATTACATCCTATCCAAGATTTACTCCTATTATCTACAATGAATCCGGACTACATACAAACAATATATAATTTAGTGATTGTTCATTCTAATTTATACCAATGTACAAGTAACATAAAGAACAATGATTGTTCACTTTCTAGGCCAATAAACACATGTGATGTCATTCTTATATATAATAAATGTGTACCACCTATCCCATCCTTGAACACCTAATCTCACTAGTAAGTGTATAATGTGTATTGGGTTTTCAAGAAAATTTCAGCAGCATTTCCCCGGTGTTCTCTAAGTACATATGTACTTAGAGAACAAATGGGGAAATGCTACTGAAATTTTCTCGAAAACCCGATACACATTATACACTTACATCCTAAGTGAGATTATGTGTTCAAGAACAGTCCCAAACCGGGGACTATCCAAGATTTACTCCTAATGAGTAAATCTTGGACGGGTTTCTAGGCCAACAAACACATGTGATGTCATTCTTATCTATAATAAATGTGTACCACCTATCCCATCCTTGAACACCTAATCTCACTAGTAAGTGTATAATGTGTATTGGGTTTTCAAGAAAATTTTGACAGCATTTCCCCATTGTTCTCTAAGTACATATGTACTTAGAGAACAAATGGGGAAATGCTACCGAAATTTTCTTGAAAACCCAATACACATTACACTTACATCCTAAGTGAGATTAGGTGTTCAAGAACAGTCCCAAACTGGGGACTATCCAAGATTTACTCCTAATGAGTAAATCTTGGACGGGTTTCTAAGCCAACAAACACAATAATAGATATGTACATGTTAGGGTTTAATCACAATTAATGTTAGGGTTTCATCACAATTGATGTTAGGGTTTAATCAAATCAAATTAGGATGCTACAATTGACAAGTTTAAATCTTATTTCAACATGCATCAAAATTTACTGAATTAGGCCAAACATTATGATTAGAAGCACAAATATATGACAAATATATGCAAGCAAAAGATTTGTTCATATCCTAGGATTTACATAAAGAATTACATAAAAATTTGTTCATATCCTTACCAACAGCAAGCACGGCCATGGTAGGCCAACACAGCCATGGCCGTGCTTGCTGTTGGTAAGGAGCTAGGGAGAAGGAAGCAAAGAGACTAGCCTACCTGGAGCTAGCGTGGAGAAGAGCGGCGGCGAGCGGCGGAAGCAGTGGCGGCGAGTAAGCGAAGAAGTAGAGGGGCGGGCGGTGGGCAGAAGCAACTGACGACCGGAGAAGCAGCAGGCGCCAGCCGGAGAAGCAGCAGGAGAAGAAGCAGTAGCGGCGGGCGGCGGGCAGCGGCGCCGGTGAGCAGAAGAGCACCAGAGCAGCGGCGGCGAGCAGCAGCAACCGACGACGGGCGGTTTTGGGAGAACGGCGGCAAGCAACAGCACAGAAGAGAAGTCATGATGAAACAGGAAGAAAGAGGGAAGAGCTGGGTGTGATCAGGTCTATTAAGTTGATCAACGGCGTCGGTTATGTACAAAACTGATGCCTATTATGCTTTAGCATCGGTTAATAGTAAAACACTGACACCCAACTACACAACCTTTACCCTAAATTATTTGGCGGGAACCATTATCAGTGTCGGTTATCGAAGGATAACCGACACTGAAAGTGGGACTTTTCACGCAAATTTTCATTTTCAATAGGCGTCGGTGAATAGTTAAAAAACCGACATTGTAGGTGACCTAAAATGTTTTCGCTCGAAAATTGGATTTCACGGGCGATTTTAGGCGTCGGTCTTTTATAACCAGCCGACGCTGAATACAAAGCGGTACCTGTGTCTGGCTGTTCTTCGAATATAGACGTCGGTTTGCATAAATAACTGACATTTAATATTATAGGCGTCAGTTTTCCTTAATAACCGACACCCGGAAAAGCGACATTGAATGCTATTTCTATAGTAGTGCTTCCATTCATATTTTTTGGAAACCAATTCCCCTACCCTAGAAACTCACTCTTTGCCAGTGAAGTCCTACTGCATCTTGACTCACTCGCTCACTTATCTACCTTCCCCATCATCCTTGTCTTAGATTGTCTTGGTAAAGTGGATGATGAGTTCTTTCCTTTCACTAATTCCGTCACAGGACAATGATGAAGGGATTTAATACTACTCTTCTGTCAAGTATTAGATCATGCGCTAGTTATTTCCATTGTGATGGTCACTAACTATAGTAGGTTGTATCTCGACCCAATGGTCTGGAAAAACATCAAGGAGATTCATACTTCCTAATGTCCTATCCAATTTAGATAGAGTATGCTTATTACCTTCCTGGCGGTTGTCGTAGGTGAACCATGGCCCTTTAGCTATTAATTCAAACAAGTCAGTGTCCAGAATTGTGAAAATCCACCATGGAGCATCGATCGACCTTGCCTATAACCTTCTATCCACACATCATTCAAGTCCCCAGCTACCACCCATAGAGCATCATTATTCTTACACAACTGCCTAAGGGTGTCCCATAGCTTTGTTCTTTGGTTATCATCGTTGGAGTCGTATAGCGTTGTAACCAGCAGTCGCGGCCTGCCATTATCAATCATTTCAAGATGAATGAATTGCTCTCCCTCTACTAGCTTGTTAATCTGTAGAAAATTAGACTCCCAGGATATCATTATTCCGTCGTATGGGTGACTCTCATGATTTGTAAGCCAATTAGCCATTGGCCAAATTCATTGAGTCACCTTCTTGACATTGTTCTATTTCACCTTCGTCTCGACAAGGATAGTGATACTTCACTCGTCAAATTTATTCCTGGACCATGTCCTGGCGCTCAACATCATTGATCCCCCAAACATTCCAGGCCATAATGGAGAGGTGTTCAGTCATTAGAATCACCCGCGCGGATGCTGCCGGCATCAGTGAGATTCTCTGGGTCTTCATCATCTGCTAGGTGCTGAAACCTATTTGTGTTGGGCGAGGAAGTAGATCCTACTGAGACAGGAGGGGGGGTACCTTGCTTTTTCCCATTTAGGAGAGTTTCTTTCCATAGTTTGCTATTCCTTTCCTGTAATTCAATATCCCCTTTCCCTTTACTCTCTTCCGTACTTGCTCGGGACTCGTCTGCGCCCACTAAAATAAGGGGGAGTGAATAGGACTCGGTTTGGAGAATTCCTTGAGAATGAGAAATAGCGCTCATCCGTAGCTTGGTTCCTGACTTGAGGAGTGAAAGGCTGGCATTAGTATTCATACATAGGGATATGCCCCTCGGTAAGCATTCCTTTAGCAAGGGATTACTTGCTTGTTCTTGTGCTTCCGTTCAATATATCCCCTCTCCATTCTTTGAGTTCGCATTAACATTTCCCATTACTCTGTCTTGTAGGGCTCGTCGGGCATTTCTATGTAGCAAGAAGCTCTGTTCAATCAATCTCATAGGGAACTAAAGCAAGAAGAACTATCAATACTAGTGCCTTTCTTTTAGGCATAGAAGTCAAACTATAATGAGATCCTTCGAGTTAAGCGATTGATCATGACTTCCCTCTCTCCTGTAGTAGCACTCCCTTCTACTAGTACTTATTAGTCAAAAACTCGCTTCAATCTCAGTTAGTCAAGGAATCTGGAGATATCCTGTTAGAAGTTTCGATCAATGGGCTTTCTTTATTTAGTAACGAGCTTTGGGGAAGAGATTAGAGAGGGGTTGTATCAACGAAAGAGAAAAGGTTTTTTTTCCAAGCCATGGAGTGAATTCAGAATGAAAGAGGAAAGGATTAGTTGTTGACTTTTATAGATATAGAACCGGAGGCAAGAAGTCAATCGTTTTAGTATCTCTTTCTTCTTTGGGGGGTTCAGTACAGTGCAAACTGGCACATGCAATATATATATAATATAAGGATAAAGGGGTGAAGGAAGTCAAAGTAATAAAGTTAAGCTCAAGCTTTTTCCAGAGGATGAGTATTTCTCCTCCGCTGTGAACGCTATTATCTTAGAAGCTCAGGCTATTGCATGCCTGACATCTTAGATTGCATCTTCAACTCCACGCCACGAAAGAAGAATCAAATAAGTCGACGTTTCATGGGCATCCTCCAAAGTCTCATCTCAATCCTTAGCTTTCTAAGGGAAGGCGTCGGGCTTTCCAATCGTAGGCCTGGGCTTTCTTTCTTTACCCTATCTTGAAGAGGCAACCATCTTGTCGGGACTGTCCCAACGTTGTGGGTTTTTCTCATTAAAAGAGTTGTCCTAAATGCCCCTGGGGGGCTGTCGTAGGAAGTGAGGTCTCTGTCAGCGAAGTGGGTCTTTTTCAAGCAGTGAAGGCGATGGCCACAATGGGATTCAATAGTCCTCTCTCAGTGGGAGGCTTTTGTTCTTCTACTCAATCCAGCCTATTCTTCGGTACAAGTTCCTCTTCTCTTTCATATTTCCTCATTTGTTTATACTGCTAGCCAAATCTTGACTCTTCTATTTCTTACTGAAGTGGGCAACATCAACGCAGATGGTTTACGTGAGTCTGCAAGACTGATTTGACATTTGATATCCGAATAGAATGAGAAATGGGTTCTGCTGGTTGTTTTACGGGAGGACGTCAGAAGCAATTTGTCAGTATACTGATTTTTGGGTGGTCAAAGGGTCCAAAGGAGCACTTTTGACAATGCTTGGGCCCTAAGGAATGGGGAGTCTGCCTCGGCGGACGAGCTCTCTACACTCAATTTCAGACTGAATGAGCTCATCTTATGATCTGAGCCCCCCCTTTCCTACCCACGAGAATGCTTTCTCTTTCTCCTTGACTCATTCCCTGAGGAGGAGTTAGATGAGTGAGGGAAAGAGTCCCGTAGGCCCTTTGGGAAATATATATAGTAGAGAGAGAAGAGAACCGCTGCTTTGACTTTTGCTTTTTTCAACTACTATGACGAAAGAAAGCAAAGAAACGCAGCTTCTTGTAGGTACCAATAAGTGGGGGAAGGAGGTCTACTCGTCAAGTAAAAGCCTCACTTTTCAGCGAAGACCAGAACCGATTCAATCAATTCGACTTCGTCCCACCAGTCGAAAAGGAAGGAATATTCTGAGGCGGGCAAGGAAGAAGCAGAATATGTCATGAGTGTAGAAAGAGAATCTTCTCATTCTGAAACTCTTATGTGCTATCAAATCTCGATGAAGCCAATGTATCCGCCATGATCCTATCAATTGACTAGTGGAGTTTCAAGACATCTCCTGAAAAATGACCTATGGGACCTATAGCCAAGGTCAGATTCTATAACTGACTCAGATGTCGATAGATAATCATCTTTATAATCTCAAGCAAAGAGCAAAGCCCCAAAATAGGTAATTGTTAAGGGATTCTTATACACCGCCACGTGGGCAAAGGAGAAAGACATGCTGGAAAGATGAGAAAGATTGACAAGGATTATCCCTTCGGGCCCTTTCTTTCCCTACTCTTGAATTCGTTGGTGTATTAATGCCCTGGTTGGAGGCCTACTCCAGGCTATTGAAAGCATTCGCCAGCAAGATCCTATCGTAAGCGATTAAAAGGAAGTTGTGGCTCAATTTCAGAAGGCCTCTCCTTAACTGTAACTCTAAAGAATCGTACCTCTCCCTCCACTGCTCGCTCGCTATCATGGTAATTTGGTGCATTTGAATCATGCGATGACTCAACATACTGCTCTCCTTTATCGACTCGCTTGCTCCCAGAACAGGCGACGAAAAGCCAGAACCCGGAACTTGATCCAACTAGCGTACGCTCTACAACTCTTCTCTTGAATAAAAAGATGTCAGCCTTCACCTGTGGGCCATAGACAACCACCTCAGATCAGGACATGCCATGACATACATTCTTGACTAGAAATCTCACGCACTCCTGCCCTTCACCAAACCGCTTCCGGCAGACGTGCACCGCTCTGGGCCTTGGGACTTTCTCGAACTATTAGGCCTGGCACCCCCACGTCCAGTTCCGAAAGGGGCTCCCTAGGGAGGGATCACATTACGTCACTCTTCTTCTTTTGATAATTCTTCGAAAAGAAAAGAGGGAGAGACCTCTATCCTTCCCTGAGTGAGGGAACTAGGGAAGGCCGGGGTTGAAGACACCTAGTCTTTTTTGACTTTTTTCGTAATACATCATGCTCTTTCGACCATCTAACATCGCACTGCACCTTATGTTATGGAAGGGGCTTCCTGGCTTCCTTCCTGGATCGGTAGGATGGAACACAACTCAAGGTTCGATCGATTGGAACATTTGACCTCAGGTTTGCTCATTCGGACCTCCAAGGATTTCAGAAAAAGAAGGAAAAGATGGACACACGGAAAAGACAATACATCTTGATTCCAAATCTAGTTGTCAGGGATCAAACTTCATGAATGTCGCTGGGAAAGTTTGAATAGGGGTGGGCGAATTTGCGGTGAAATGCATAGGGATCAACTCACTATTGCTGCTCTCTCCCTTGTGGTTGCTGGAAATGGCATGGTTGTTGCTTCCAGTTGTTTCTTGCTCTCTTCGCAATCGGGTTGAACCCGCCTATCTCGCTATCACTCGAGCTCAATTTCCTCTCTCTATCGGGAGAGCTCATCTGCCTAAAAATGGACCAATTTGACTAATTGACTACAAAAAAACACGGGATTCGGCAAAATTAACTGACATGTTCAACTCAGATTCTTCATCAAAATGCCCTTGCATCAAAAACCTGTAATTATACGTCACCGGGGTGCGAAAAGCTTAGGTGCAGGCATCCAAATATGGGTTTTGAATCAGAATCAAAGGGTTTCATCAAAATGAGCAGACAGGTTAAACTCTTTGTCTGAAGAAAAAGGTGGATTACACGAGAGAGTTGAACGGGTCAATGCCACGCCCACACTTGAGGACCAACTCTTCGCCATCAGACACTGTCCTTGACCGCGACGGGGGGCGTCGGGCGGCTGTAAATGCACAACCCTGAACTTCTCCCCAAAATAGCAACCTATCCATTCCTGTTATGTTATCAAACTCTTATTGTCCCTGTTTGAGTTGAACAAAGCATGAGTGAATACAGCGGTTGTAGTCCTGAATTTGATACCTTCTTTGAATTGCCATAGAGACCCCCATATATGATAAAAAGAGGGGATTGTTTGCCCGACTATTACATTTTCAGTGGTGATGAGACTCTACCACTACCCTTTATCAGGTTTATAATAGTATGGGTATAGCGGCTAAAAGATTCCCAATTATCTCCTCGCATCTTAGAGTCAAGGTCAGGTTTGAGTTTGCCAGTTCAGTGCTTCTCAAGTGAGGAACAAAGTCACTCGGCTGAAAGGAGAGGAACTTGATCTTCTCTCTATGAACTCCATTCCTGCTTGGTTTCTTTCATACATATTGGCTTCAGGCTCAGAAGTGGAATTTTCATACCTATTGGTTGGACTCAGGTTATCACCCCGATCTGATATTCTATGGTTTCAAGGAAAAATCATCAATTCAGATTTCCATTGCAGTGTAGCGTATAGTAGCAGCAGACGAATGAACAATTCCTCCTCTTGCTTGCTGCCTTCTTCTTTGAAGACATGCACAATCGGGGGTTAAAAGACTCACTTCTTCTTTGTCTTTGATAGTTGTGGACTTATTCCCCGATGCAGAGCAGTTTAGAAGTGCTTGCTTTTTTCCTGAACCCATCGGTCAGGGTCTTGGTGCTGATAAACTTGTCTCCGCTCATCTGAACTAGAAATGGAAAGACATTATTGTAAATTACTCACCTCATATGAGATGAAGGGATTTCCTATTGGAGATTCAGATGCCTATTTTGCTGCTGCTGTGGAGAAATTTGTACGGGTCCTCTAGATATGTTCCTTGCCTGGTTCGCTATAGGAATTCAGCAAATGGGGAGGGTCAGATTCATAGCTACGAATCTTCTGTCAATGGTTGAAGGCAAACCTTCTTTGCATTTTGATGCATGTGCTTAAGGATTTGTCTCTGGTATTGTTTTCTCTTGAGAAAGAATCATATGGCCAGGTCACAGGAATCAAGATCCTTCGTCAAGTCCAAGGATGGCGTTCTTCACTACTTTCTGCTGGTGGTAGGCTGATTTTAATAAAACATGTTCTATCTGACCGACTGAAGTAAGTGGTTTGGGCGTGATGTATCTTCTTCAAATAGCCTTACGTGCGGAACTTTTATGGAGAGGCATTACCAAGGACTCACTTCACTTTGGGCCCAGTTCTTTCAGGCCAAGCATGGCATAACAGAGAGAAGAGCAAGCACATGTCATGTATAGAAGGGTGGGTGTTTGGTATTCTATTCTAAATCTAAAGGATTGGCATATGTCATTTCTGAAATATTAAAGCCGATCATTCGGGGATTGATTAGTAGCCCTGGGTTGATTCAAGCAAGAAAATCAAGCCGGGACGCCCTTGCTGCTTGGGCTTGGATATGAAAGATAGCTATTCTTCTTATCTTCCTTCCCCATCTGCCATGTGCTCTTAAAAAGAAAAAGGTGTTTTTTGATTGAATTTCTATTCTCCGGTCTGGGAACTGGGAAGAAGAATGAATCAAGGCGTTGGCCCCGGCTCACTGCCTTCTTTGCGGGGGAGTGCCTTCTTGCGCATTTGGTTCTTCTGGGAATCGACTTAGTCAGTCTCTCTCCTACGACTGAGGCATCCTTCATGTTGTCTTACATAAGAGATAGATTGAATCGCTAAGAGTATGTTTGAAAGGGGGTCTTAGCGGAAAGCATCGACGGATGAAAAGGAAGAGAAAGGCAGTACACAAGAGAAGAGCCCAGCATAAGCAGTAGTTTCATCAGCGGATGCAATTGTCGGAGAACAAATAGGGTTCATGTCTTTTCTTTTCAAATTCTCGCAGGGGTTGAAGTTCTTGTTTAGTTTGAATTAGAAGATTTTCATTCCGCAGACAGTGCCCCAAGAAAAGGTACCTTACGAGGAAGGAGGGTGAATTCACTTGTTTTATCAACAAACTCTTTGACTCCAATCAGATCAGTCTTTGCCAGTTCAGTAAGTCAGGGTTTTTTTGAGGATGCCAAACTTTGTTGGTGCATGTGACAGTGGTTTTCCGGCCCTGGCTCTCAAATTCATCGACGTGATAAAAAATGCAATGTTGTTTGGTTTGGAGATTGATTTCGTCAAACCTATATACTCTGATTTTTTCTGACTGATAAAGTGTAATGAAACTGTTTGTATCATCGGGTCCTCAGGTTGATGATTGATTAATTGGTCAATGAAAAGGAATTGACTCCGCGAGTGATTTTTCAATGTTCGAATTGGTGATCTCATATTATCTCTATCCACCACTAGCTAAAAGTAAATACAAGCGTCTTTGTGAACGAAAAGGATCTCACTATAGATTCTTAAATTCGAAACCGTTATGTCATTTTTTTTGTGTGTAAAATATTTCATGCGATTTCTAGCTCAATATTTGGGACGCTATGCCGGCATTTGAGACGCTACGTCCATGGCATCTCCGCTGTATAGCAGACACATGGCAGCAAGTTTGACCCCATATTCCGAACTCATCTACGTGATAAAAAAAATACAAAATTTACTGATTTGAGGATAAATTTTGTTGAACATGTCTATTATGATTTATTCTTTTCTCCCGAATGTTGAAGTGTCATGAATTTTTTTGTCTCATCGGGTCCTTTCTTCGGTGATTGATTGATAGGTAAAAGAAGCAAATGACTTCGCATCGATTCTTGTTTTATTTATATCCATGATCTCATATTATCTCTAGCCACCACCGCTAAAAGTAAATCCAAGGACCATTGTAGACAAAAAGGATCCTTGCATTGAGTTTTTTATTTGAAATTGTGATCTTTTATTTGAAACTGTGATCTGATACGATATGTTATATAAAATATCCGATGCCACTTTTCCTCAGGTAGAAGTAGAAATCCAACATCATTAGAGAAAAAAAAGGATTTTGTTTTTTATATTTAGATTTAAATTGGGGATATGATATCATCTCCTTGAGGAAATATATAATACGACACCTAGCCACCACGACTACTAGAAGCAGATCCCAACATCTTTGGAGACGAAAAGTGCGTAGTTGGTGGTATTTTTAAATTTCAATTGGTGTCTTCTTTGTGAAAAGTCTCAAACAATCTCTAGCCACCACAATCACTAGAATAAGAATCCAAACATGATTGGACGCGAAGAGGATTTCGTTGGTGTTTTATAATTGTTGTTTATATTTGTGGTCTGATATGATATCTGGCCACCATCGCTAGGTTGCAACCCAGCAGCATTGGAGACATTGATTAATAAAACATATTGGGTGGGCTCATATTATCTTACCCTTGTGCAATCAGTCATGATGTTCATCCCCATCAACAGAAACAGCGACTACGATGCAATCTGTTGTTGAAACGTCCTAGCCTAGTCTTATATAAAATTTCGACACGTCTCCTATTATTGTACTTCTTTCACGGCATGTAAGACTAGAACAATGGCAGGCAAATTTCTATTACATGAGAGGCATCATACGGACGGGACCACCGATAAAAGCCGCCAGCACCATACTTCCTGTCGGCTAGCTGTGCTTTAAACAAATGGTGACCGCATGGTGGGAGTTATCCAGCAGCTTCAGGTGGTTCGTTGCAGGAACTGTAATTAGGCTTGCACCCTGAACGAAAACTTATGTAGATGAGTAGATCACGACCATTAAGGTGCGCTTTTTGTTAAGAGTGTAATTCGTATAATGCAATAAACGATATACTGCAACTGCAATTGACAAGCTCATGGCCGTCATATATTTAGAATCGACAGAACAACTAAAAACAAATTTAGTGGGACAACCAGGATAATCTAACCCACAAACTAGGAATATACATGCAACAAGTTGACCGCCGACCAAGTCTCAATTCAACTGACAGATGTATGATAGTAACGAGAGTATCCTAGTGACCCGTAGTGTCACCACCAAATAATTACAAGGAGATAAACATGTTTGGAATGAAGAACATGGAGGGTGACCTGCAGCAACAAGGAAGACAAGAGGAGGGACCATTGTGGACCATTGTTTAGGAAGTGGCAATGACATGGACTACGTAAACTGTAAGTGTTGTGATTAACTCTAAATATAAAATCGTAACAATCGTACAAGGACCACCACTTGGATCACCTCATTAGTTCACAATCTTACTCGTATCGGAATATAGAAGTAGACGTTCGGCTGGAATCCAGACAACGCCGGAGTACAAAAGCACCTGTAAGACACAACTGCTTGTAGCTGCCTCATTCTTTAGGTATTGTGAAGACTAATATCGGACGAAGAAACCCTTAACAAGACACTTGTTCTCTTTGGTGTCATTTTCACATATCACACAGCGGAAGCTTTTAAAATGGAGGATAAATCCTTTCATGGAGACTGGGATTCTTGAACCGCTGAGGCAACAGACACTGATTTCTATGCACTGCAGATTGCCAGCAACGAAGGCTATCGCGATGTCTATCATGAGTCTGATGCTCTAAATGCCAATCATATAATTAACTCAGATATATGAGGTGAAAGTCCTCTTATGAGTAACTTCCATTGAATTGACAAGATGAAACTAAAATATCTCTCCCTCTCAGTTGCCTCACATCCTCAAGGAGGGTATCTAGATAACTTGCTAAGTCAGGCATAGACTATGCCGGGGGTTGTGTGTGATGAAAAACAATTATCCTTTGGAAGTAACATTCCCAACGTGATCACCAATAGTGGTATGTTATAGTTTCGCTCCGTCTTACTACAAAAATGAATACAAATAGGCGTTCATGTTTCATTTGCAACCCAATTCCAATCACGATTTTCATAACAAATATATCATTAGTAAAGATTACTTTTTTGTTCAAAAATATTATAATAGAAATTTCCTCAATCCAAGACCCAAATCCCGATCATAACCCTACTTGGTGCGGCTTGATGCGCTCTAGCATGCATGCACACATTGCCTCTGCATACCTTCATTGTTAACATTATATTTTTGGTATGTCTGGTTGGTTGTCGAATGAATTGAATTTTTGAAAAATGAGAAATCAAAACGATTAATGGATCAAATCAAGATATCCAAACAAACTTCATAATCACTAGATTTAACCATAATTTATGGCTACGGTCATTAATTGTGACCAATATCTAATTGTGAGGCACTAAAGGTCATATTAGGCCCAAAGTAAACTTTAGGATATATAGAGTTGCTTCAATGCAATACTCTACAAATATGATGAATCATGCTAACTTTATTTGAATTTGTGGTTAATTATTGAAATATGATTCAAATAATCACAACGATAGAAAGTAATTGAATGAACTAATTGGAAACAATCCTATCACCTCATTATTGGAGGTTATAATGTGATGTACATACATTGAACTCCCACTAGGGAAGGCCATCGACTACAACTGACATCCAAACAATGGTTTTTTTCCACAAACTACTTTTTGTGGATGTTGTCACCATGATCCTAACCCAAGATAGTTTCAAAACCTGGTTTCAATCACTAAAATGAACTAGCCAACTCAAACCATGACACACACAACTAATGTAGTACACCTCAAATTGGCCACCTTTTTGTTCCCCTGGTCATATTGAAGCACATCTGGCACCTCATCCTAACTAAGATTTCATATCAACTAAGATTGGGTGGGCTGCCTAATAGATGCAATACCCCACTTTGAAGAGTCATACTACACCAAAAAGTAGTCAATACATATCTTGAGAAGTGTTCCTAGAAGATCGAAAAAGCATGATGCATCCCAAGCATGCACATCACATTTCTCACTTTGAATCGATCAATAAGTCACCATTTAGAGTGCCATCATAAAACCTAGAAAGTGGGGCATGTACTAGGCACACTCCCAAAGTTTCCCACTTTGACTAGTCAACAAGGCATCATTTGAACACATCTGAAATTCTCACATGGAGGGTCTGGGCTAAGGTGCATGTTTGGTCATAATTACAATAATATTGGTGTCGATGTGATGATTAATGCATGTTGTTACACATACCATTGATCTTTTGACCTAGTCAAACAAGTCATGTTGCATCTTTATTTGACCCACTCTAATTGGTCAGTTCCAATCGGTCGAGTGGACACTTTAGTCGATCGATTGGCACACCATTTGGTCAATTAGACACTCTAATCGGTCGACTGACAGCCAATGTTGTTTTATTACGTAAACTCTTTTAGTAACCAAGTTAAATCTTATCCATGATTAACTCATATTCCAGTGCATCTTATGTGTGGCCCTATAGGTCCCAAATTACATTGGCAGTGAAGTCCATAACCATTTGAGTACACAAGCAATGTGCGGTGTCTAGGAAAACATCATTGCTACCCAAGTAATTGGAAAGTTGGAGAACAACTTCAGCCTATACTTGTGCTTAGTGTTACCATGATCATATAATTCCTTTGTCTCAGATATCTACATTGAATGTGAGGTATAGAATCATCATTTTGTTAGTACTCAATCTATGTTTCTTGAATTAGAGTAGACTACAAAGTCAAATGTGAGCTGACGTATCACATATTGACTCATACAAACATGTCCATAAATTTTCCAGTCTTGTTTACCAAGTGACCAGGATATCAACTCCTGTAGGAGGGAAAAAATTCAACTACATCACTCACAGACAATCGCCATGTGTCACAACATAATCGAGCACCACCTTAATGGAAAACCTTATTCAAGATCATGTTGGACTGTGTCAAAATTCATAAAATGTCATGTTATGAGTGTAAAGACTTCAGGTCTAAGAACCACAATCACTTTGAGGGCTGATTGTAACTATCATTTATTAGTTCCTTGTATCACTCTTAAGGCAGGTCTTCCAGTACACTATTCTATAACAAGTACCTATGTTTTTTATTTGATATCTAATACCAAGACTAAATACTTTTCCATCAATGAATCCACAATGTAATCTTATGTATTTTTTTGGTCTATTTTGCATACACAATAATATCCAACTAGGGACATAACAAGTATGTGTGTACTCTTATCATACATATGATCTCATTCATCAGGTCCTTAACCTAAAAATATATGTCAGTGAGTAACATCATTCATTAGACATCTATCATGTTATATCATTATCTCATAAATAAACAATACATAATAGCCATAATTTCCTTTTACCATCATCAAAATAATTACATTATGCCAAATTACAATCATCATATGACTGCCTCTGTGGGAATGCATACCAATAGACTCCCACTTGCACTTGGAGAAAATCACTTACAAATCTGACTTGAAGTGATTAAATTACCATCATGTTTTAGCTACAAAAGTGTTTTTGCCATTTGGTCTACAACATTGCTTTCCGTCAGTACTCTACATATCTTCACATCTCCTCATTGTATGATCTCTTGTATGAGATGCAAACACAGAATATATTCTTGGAACACTGATGTGATCTAGGTTCTTTAGCTTGTACAATAGCTACATTGTTGGCACGATACAACTCTATTGCATCATTAATGTTTGGAACCACTCCATGTTTATTAATGAACTTCTTGATCCAAACAACTTCCTTTGTTTCACTCAAGGCAACAATGTACTCAACTTCTATTGTAGAATCAACAACTGTCTCTTGCTTGGAACTTTTCCAAATCACATATCTGTTGTTAAGTGATGTGTTGTTTCTAAACAAAAAAATTCACCAGAGAGATTGTCCCTAGAGTTTAACTTGTAATGCCTTCCAATCCACTTGTAAAAAAGTGGATTGGTTAAGTATAGAAGGTATCAATCCCAAGAAACAACATGTCATGATTAATTCAAATGGGATGTGATGAATGATGTTTAAAACCAATTTTAGGAGAGTAATTAATCTCGAACAAGAAAGTAAACTTGTACAAATGGAACTGATTTATCAAAAGAAAGACTAAACTAGAAGTTAAGTAGTAAAAGTAAAAACTAAGTTATCAAGATAAATTAAGCTAAGGAGTAAAAGAGAAGTAATAAACAAAGAGAACTAAGAAAAAAGAGAAGCAAATCAATCAAAGATCAATTCAGTTAGATGAAATTGCCAAAAGTCAGTGTTTCACCACCAAAAATTCCATAGTTATCTTATCCACTTTAATTCCTTTTAGATAATATTTAAATTAGGACCATGGAGATTTGTTCCTTTCAAAATCAGATCCCATGGATAAAACTATCTGCAGACGTGTGGTTTCAGTGTTGTACAAGTCCTAGTTCAGTAGTCCAACATACTCATGTACATGGTCTCATCTAGGATCATGTGAGTTCTATCTGATGTTCGGGTCCACAAATCCAAGGTCATATCATTCTTGATCATAATAGTCATGGAGTACAAGTGATTAGTTCCTATTCCACATTGTTAAATGAATAGAAACACATCTTTTATTATCTTTGAGGGGATTAAAATTTTCTAAGATAAGTTATAAGGATCCTGAGGTTAGTCCCCATGTCTTGACAATGGAATGACTACTCATAATACCCATACAATAAAGTACAAGGATAGGGAGGAGATAGAATATGAGATATGAGATCTGATCCCTTTTCTCTTAGACTCTCCCTCCATTTATAGGACGGAACAAGGGCTTGGTTTGGTATATTCTAATTGATTTGTGATTGGTCAAAGGGCATGCTTTAATTATATTCTTTCCTTAATACAAAAGCATATGACATTGACCAACTTTTCTTTGTGACTGGTCATGGGATTAAACATTGACAATATTAATTGCTTGTCCCAAATGGAGTATTGAATTTCCTTTCTTTAATATTTGATCACTTGACCCTCTTTGTTGCAAATTTCCACTACAGATGCGTCGATCGACTAGAAATCTAATCAAGTGTTTGGAAAGACCATCCAAAAATAAAATTTTCCTATAGGTGAAAAAAATTCCCTTTTCAAATCATATTTGAACATTAATTTCCTCCTTGGAATATAAAACATACGATTATTTTTGTGTGGAAGATATCACACAGTGTTAGAAAATCAACAAGTGAGTCAATCGATTGGAATACCAGTCGACCGACTGACAAAGCCACTCCAAAATAAAAAATTTATGTAGAAAATTAAATTCCCTTATAAGACATACTTGATCATTAAATTCCACCTTGGGATGCAAAATATATGAGCATTCTGCTACGAGGTATATATAACATGACTATGGGAAGTTGTGCAAACATCTTCTTAGAGTATTTCTAGAAGACTGTGATCTTTGGAATACTTGGGCCATTTTCATACAAAATTCAAGAAAACTCTAATTAAAGAAATAAAAGTTAACTAGGACAATTGATTCAAAATTGGGGAATAATCAACCAAATTTTTCTAAGAATTGATCTAAAAGATGCACATAAAAGGGATACATATGCATTTATTAAATACCTAGAATTTGAAGGTTTCTCATCTTTGATCAACATTGAAGCATAAACAATGCCAAATAACACTCATTTGCAGTATTCCTCTCTTTCCTAGTACTACATGAATCCTTAGCACCTTTCATGGTCAAGAAACCCTGATGTCTTGAAATCATGGAACACAAATTTCTATTTTTCTACTCAAAATTTCCCACGACTTGTTTCCATTTCAAAACTCGGAAAAAAACAATTCCCAACCTTTCTGCCTCTTATACTCCCACAAATTCTTACATGTTCTAAACAAGAATATGGTTCATGGTTCTGATGGTTTTTGTGGTTATGTAGATTCTTCTATAAAGAAAGAAGAGTGAAGGGAGGTATGGAAGGAAGCGGTCTCTCCTCTATTTGACTGGAGACATTTTTATTTTATGTTTTATAGTTAAATTGATTGCATTTTTTCATGTTCTCATTGACATCTTTTCTTGATGGTACGATCCTATTGAATTTACGAGGGATATGGAAAAAAGTGGTGGAGGTGGAAGGGTGTGCCACCTTGCACTTAGAGTTTGTCATATTTTTTGAATATTTTATTTTTTCTTGCAAATGAAGGGGTAAGAAAGTGGTGGAAGAAATGTAGAAAAGACTAAACTTGTGTGACTTGTGTTTTGAAATTCAACACATTAGGAGAAATGTGGCATTAATTTAATTATCTTTACAACTTGTGGTAATCAAGAAATCTTATAAGCTATTTACAAATTTTTAAATAGGGTTACATTGTGTTTGATTTGTATTTATCCATAACAATTTTCCAACTTTCCTAAGGATAGTTCTATTAGAGGTCATAGGGTACAATATGATTTATAGCAAGGGCATTTTTTCGTAAATGTTATAAAATGATTCACTTATTCAAAGGGGTTTCTTGATTAACATGCATATATGATTGACTAGAAAAATGCCAAAACTAAAGGAAGAAATTTAAATTTTTGAAACATGAAAAAATGAAAATTGCTAGAAAAATAAGATATAGTGGGTAGAATGGATTTGTATGACCCACCTTCACTGCATAGATAAAATTTTACTCGTCTTGAGTAAAATTTAAATTTGAAATGGAGGGAAGAATTCTCTAAGATCATCAGGTTTCCTTGGTAGCTCAAAACATGTCCAGCTAATAGGGATGTTGATGGGGGATGGACCCTTGAGTAAGGGAGCTTCATGGTGCACCTAATGATTCGATGGTCATGGAAGCTCAAAGTGGCTTTTTGGTTGATTAAAATGGCTTTGAATTTCACCTTGTAGCCCCTCCATTAGGATCCATAGATCATCCTTCATCAGTGGAGGATGTTTTTCTCGAACAATATGGATTGAGTACATGATAATACTCGTCAGTTATCTTTGGGGTTAACTCTTCCATAAAGACTCATGGTGGATTATCATTTTCGAAGAAGAAGGTGGTGTAAGATGAATCAACTATGTGCAACGCCGACTATGGAAAATAGGGTGGAGGGTCTGGCATGGGTTTCACCTTGTCACTTGTATCTACATGTAGTAGACATGGTGTCGACATGGAGGGAACTGTGTTATTACCCAATGCAACTTTGTATGTGGTTGTGTGTCCACTTCACCTAACACTTCATCAACATGAAGGTAGATGGAGGTATTGGGGTCCCTTACTATGCCAAAAGAGAGATCTGGTTCCTTCATGGAACATGTGCCCAACTCAGTGGGCTCAAAAGGGATTACCTCACAATATAACAGAGGCATGTGAAGTTCTTGCGGAGGTGGAATCACCTCATCGGGTTCAACGATATAAAGAACAAAAGTCATTTGAGATGGAATATGGGCTCTTGTTAAGAAAACCTTACTTTGAGAGGGTTCTTTATTTCATCATGAGATAGTGATCTTACATCATCCATAATAGGCTGAACCAAGGTTGGTTGATCATTGTAAACATCCAGATTTGAGCTGGCAATAGAGGAGGGTGGTGGAGCTTTAGGCTATTGTGAGTTTCTTTAAGCCAACCAATCCTTAACATTTTTATTTATGGGGTTTTCATTCATGAACTTCCCTACATAGATGTCCATCCATACACCTCTAGGCTTATATGGATAGTCGGGGACCCCTTTAGTTTTTGCCTGAGCAATGTGAATTTCCTCATGTGTAGCGGCCTCAATTTCTTTATGACACACATCCATCTTCTAATCATGGTTGCATTGGAAATCTAATGCAACACTTTAGGATTCTTATTTACCGACCTCTTTTACTCTTGCTCCGGTCTTCACGCCTCTCTTTGATCATTAAGGGTTTGTTCTATCCGACCTTTGCTTCTTCCTTGCTTGTAAGGTGTGTTGCTTCATATTTCTCCTTGGGGAGCGTAATATTATGAGCAAGGTAGAGCATCCACATATTTTCTTCTTGTTGAGACATCTTGGGGCACTCCAGTATGTCATGATAGGGGGATCTCATCTCACAGATCGCTCATTTTGTGGTGCCAACCACTCCATTTAAAAAAAAATTAAAACTAAGTTTAGAAGAAATTTAAAAAGGTAAACAAAATCTAAAAATGAAATTATGAAACAAACTAAAAATTGTAAACATAAATAAAAAAAATATAAAAAATAAATTACAAAACCAACTAAAATTACAAAAATAAACTAGAAAGAAAAAATATTATTTATTCATAGAAATTGGGTTTGAAATTAACTTCATCATTCGTAATCGGCAACGGTATCAAAATTTGATGTGTTGTCACTAGTACAAAAAATTCACCAGATAAATTTTCCTTGGAGGTAAACATTTAATAGCTAACCAATGGACTTCTATATAAATGAATTGATATAGTATAGAAGGTATCAATCCCTAAAAATGGTGTGTCAGGAGTTCAATCAAATATGATACAATGAATGATATTTAAAACTAATTTGAGGAGAGTGATTCATCTAGAACAAGAAAGTAATCTTGTAGAAATGGAACTAATTTTTCAAAAGCAATACTAAACAAGAAGTAAAGTAGGAAAAGTAAAAAAAATAAGTTATCAAGAGAAATGAAATTAAGGAGATAAAGAGAAACAATGAATACATTAGAACTAAGGCAAAAGAAAAGCAAATCAATCAAACATAAATTTAGTTAAATGAAATTGTCATACGTTCGAGTTTCACCACCATGAATCCTATAGTTATCTTATCCAATTTTCATTCCTTTTCGATAATTTCTAGATTAGGTAAATGGAGATTTGTTCCATTTGAAACTAGATCTCATGGATCAAACTATCTGTAGACTCGTGGTCTCGATGTTCTACAGGTCTTGGTTCAATCATATGACATGTTCCTATATGTGGTCTCATAAAGGAATATGTGAGTTCTATCCTATGTTTTGTTCCACAAATCTGAGGTCATATCATTGCAGATCATAATAATCATAGTGTTCAAATGATCAGTTCATATTCCACATTGTTAAATGAATGAAAACACATCTACATTCTTTCCTTCATACAAAATCATATGATATTGATCAACTTTCCTTTATATCCGGTCAAGGAATTACACTTTTACAACATTATTTGCTTTCCCCAAATGAAGAAATTTATTGAATTTCCTCTCTTTAACATTTTAACTGTTTGACTCTCTTTGCAAGAGGTTTCCATTATAGATGAGTCAATCAATTGGAAATCCATTCAAATGATTAGTAATTCTATATGAAAATACAATTTTCTATTTCTTATAAAATTTTCTTTCCAAATCATTTTTGAACATTAACTTCAACCTTGGGATTCAAAAGATGTGATGAATTTTGTGTGGGACATGTCAGGCAGCATCAAAATATCTATAAGCAAGTCAATAAGATGGGAAGCCAGTATAATGACTGATAAAGTCACTCCAAAATACATTTTTCATGTAGAAAATTAAATTCCCTTTCTAATGCATACTTGATCATTGAATTCTACTTCGTGATGCAAATGATTGACCATTTTGGTGTGGGATATATATATTAGGATTATGTGAAGTTTTGCAAACATCTCCTTAGAGAATTTTTGTAAGATTTTAATATTTGGAATACTTGGGCCATTTTCCTACAATAACCAATAAAATCTAATAAAGTGTCTAATTAAAGAGAGAAAAGATAAACTAAGGCAATTAATTCTAAAACTAGGGAATAATCAACAAAACATTTCTAACAATTGATCTGAAAGATGCAAATAAAAGGGGTAAATATGCATTTATCAAATACTTGAATTATTGGGCATTGTTTTTGATTCAATGTTGTTCGAGGACGAGAAACATTTGAATTATGGGTAGTTGATAAATGCATATTTATCCATTTTATTTACATGTTATAGATCTTTCTTTAATAGAATTTTTGTATTACTCTCTAGTTTTAGACTTAATTATCTCAGTTTTAGTTTACTCTAGTCAATAGAGTTTTTACTTGATTTATTGTGGCTTTTGCAAGAAAATATCATATTTACTTCAAAGCACCAAAGACCCAACACCATCTAAAAAACTATACGGGGCGTGCGAGCCATCACAAACCTCCGGAGTCTCTAGCTCGGATCGTGGATGATGAGAGCGAGCGTAGGACTCAACCTGAACCCTATGACCCGAGGGAATAAGGGAACATAGTTTATGTTAACATTGTATCAGCCACAGGTGGAGGGAGGCATGTAAAGGACCTCCAGTATCTTCCTCTTCAAAAAAAAAGAGGCATAAAATCTCATCTTCAGCCTCCCACTCAATCAACTGACTCATCTAGTCAATTGACTCACGTGCATTAGATGTCAGCTCCGCAAAATTGTAGTTGATCTACTCACCATTCCCAATAGATCGATTTTCCTGTACATACCATTCAAACTCATATTCATGAAAGGTCATTACTTCAACTAAAAGTCTAGGTCAAAGCAAACATTTAAAGACCGGTTGATCGACTCACCTTCCTAGTCTACCGACTCACATTCCAGAGCACTCAAACTCTAAATTGAGAAGTCTGAAAACTTTAATCAAACTTGGATTCACTCAAAGGAAGAAGTAACTCCAATCGATCGAAATGGATCCCCAATCGATCAACTCACCACTCAAGACACATTCAATATTTGAAACAAGAAGTAGTTTGGCTAAATGGATTTCCAATCAATCAGTCGAATGGATTCCCAATCGATCGGCTAGTTCCCTAGGTCAGACAATCTAATCACCGCTATCATCCATTCTTATAGGATTTGGCCCCTCTTCTTCACCTATAGAACAAGGGCGACTCCAAAGGTAAAGGGAACCAATTTTTCATGCTTTAACCTTATTCCATTTTCATTATGTCTGAGTAATTCCCCTACTGGTTCATGAGGATAGCCCCATGGTCTATTCTTTCCCTATTGTATTTGAGTCTAATGTTTTTGTGAATGAATGTTTTCCAACCATTTTCTACTTGACCTATGGTAATAGTCATACTCTTATGGGGTGATGGGACCATGAATCCCCACAAGAATAAACTTGTAATCCCCTAATTGTGTTTACTATCTTTTTATCATTCAATTTTGTGCTCATTTTCTATTTAGTTAGATTATGCTCTTGAAGGGTGATGATTCCCTAGATCCCAATAAGATTGAACCCATAATTTTGTTGATGAGACCACGAACATGAAATTATGATCTTTCTATTCAGTTTATCTAGTTTATTATAGCTTGTGGACATGAACATCTGACCCATATGCTCAAACATCAGAATGGAAATCAAATGTTCCTTGATGATACCACAAATAGGAACTTGTTGACAAGGATCCTCAATCACCAAGAACCTAGGGTTGAGAGAAGCTTAACCTTTATGAGATTGATGCTCTAGGAGGACATCAATTCACATGGTCTTGATTTCATCATTAATAGATTAACAATTGCACCGGTTAAGTAAAGACATGGTTTTTATGGTGATATTAGGAACCCTAGTATCTTTTATCATTATATCAACTAGTTTTATTATACACTTTCCATTTCTACTTTAGTTTTAGTCAACAACTCTCAAATCATAATTTACTTTCTATTCACTGCAATTGGTTTGGAACAACACTTAAAAATGTCATCCTTTGGGACCAATACCTTTCTATATTGAGTTTCTCATAGATTGTATATAGTTAATTACCATTAAAAGAGGTTTAACTCTAGGATTTCCCCCTAGTGATTTGGTGTGCAACGAAACACATCATTAAGGAAAAATACAAATCCTAATTGTGATCGATAATCATCTTTGTCAGTTTGGAAGCTTGCATCGGTGTAACCCTTTACACCCAACTTCTCCCCACCACCATAAACAAGGAAATCATCATCAGGTGATGTTCTTAATGATATTCTAGTGACCTTCACTAGGATCTAGGTGATATCTACTCGTCATGCTCAAAGCAAATGAGACATCAAAACAAGTGCACAACATTGCATACATGATAGATACAAATGTGGATGCAAATGTCATCATACTCATGTGTTCCCATTCATCACAAGTTTTGGAACATTGGGCTCTAGATAGGCTAATTTTGTGGGACATGCGAAAATTCCCTCTCCTTGAGTATTTCATGTTGAAACTTCTCAGCACCTTATCAATGGATGTACTTTATCTTTGTCCAAGATGCTTTCTATATCTAACTCTATATATCTTAATTCCTAAGATATATAGCAATTCTCCTAAGTCCTTCATAGAGAAGGTACTTCCCATCCAGTTCTATACCATTTGTAGGGTAGGGATGTCATTCCCCTTCAAAAGTATGTCATGTACACACCATATGAGGAATACAACTATGCTCCCACTAAGCTTCTTATAAACATAGGGTTCATCTTCATTTTGACTAAAGCCAAACTCTTTGAATGCCTTGTAAAATCAAAGATTCCATCTCTATGAAGTTTTCTTTAATTCATATATTGACCTTTACAACTTGCATACTTTATTTGCAATATTTGGATTTATAAAACCCTAGGTATGTGTCATGTACACATCCTCTAGAAGATTCTCGTTAAGAAAAGTAGTTTTCACATTCATTTGCCGACTCTCATAGTCATAATACGATGCAATATCAAGCATGATCTTGATGGATTTACTGATGGTGACTAGTGAAAAGGTTTCATCATAGTCAACACCCTGAACATGTCTAAAATCCTATGCAACCAATATGCCCTTATACGTTTTTACATTACCATCCATGTCACTTTTCTTCTTGAAGACCCACTTGCACCCTCTGGGTATTTCCCCTTTTTGTGGGTCCACCAACGTTCATACCTTGTTGGTGTACATAGATTCTATCTCAGACCTAATGTCCTCAAGCCATTTCTCAGACTCTAGTTACTTAATATCTTCTAGGTAGGTTTTTGGCTCATCATTTATGACCAACCCATCTCCTTATGGACACAAGATATGCAAATTGTAACATACCTGAATCGAGAAATACAACTCAATTCATTCTATTTCTAGACTCGTATTTAGTAATGTCAAATTAAGTTATTTTTCATCTGAATCTAAATAAATTAGAATTAGTTGGAGGTGAATCATATCATGTCTTATAAATAACTTCAAAATAGGAAGTCTAAATATAAGATCACCATGATACATGCAAATGTATTATTTAATGTATAAATATATCAAATAAAATATTTGACTGTAATTGGTCACTTTAGAATGTTCATAGGAATAGAGGATGAAATAGGATGAAGAAATATAAAATAATGTAACATAATAACATAATTAAGCAAGATAAATGCCTTAAATGGGAACTTACACATAAGTAATGATATGTAGTAGAAAACATTTTCAAATGGTAAAATTTATTTCCAATTTGGACTCCACACATCTTGATTAGTCTACCCAAAAAAATTAATCTGAATTCGGTAATATTTACTCAATCAATTAATTTAGTGAAAAAAAGTAAAACCTATGTTTAGTTATTAAATACAATAATCTACTAAGGTTCATTTTATGTCATCATGCACATTTTATTTCCTTCCCTTGACCTATGACATCCATCTTCATCACAATCGTGTGTGGTCTTGTGACCTGTCGTAAGACGGCTACTGGTCATTTCTGGTGATCGGTGTGGCGCCCTCCTCTTCTTCTCTTCTCATCTCCTCCTCTATTTATTTCCTTCTTACTCTTTCATTTGGGTAACCCTAGTCGTTGCTTGTCTTGCCACCCACACTCTAGTGGGTATAAAGATATTGGGACGCCATCAACTACTAGATATCGTCATCAACTCTACGTAAGACCTACACTATTTTGCCTACTCCTCCACCTACAACCAGTAGCACCAGGAAGCGTTGAGCAGTGCCAGCACTGCCAAGATGTGTTGTGCTCCTCTAGGTAGGACTTTCATCAACATTACCATCCTTCTTCACCCTACTATCTCCCCTCTCATATTCATGCTTAGTGGCCTCAGCAAGATCGTAGCCGCAATCAGCCCTACCACGACCAGTGCAAACTATGGCGACAACTACCAACTGTGAAAGTGTATGCGCCCTTTATCGTAAGGACCCCACCACCTATCTATCTTCCTTCCTCCTGGTCGCCTTTGAAGAAAAAGCTTTGTCACCTTATATGGTGGTCATCAATAGACCTGTAGAGCCTTCACTAGAGACCCTATCCTCTAATCATTACCTGCACCCATCATCGGATAGCTTGATCTATTGCATCTATGGATCTTCCTGCTCCTTGCACCAACGACTATGGTAGAAAAGGTAACAACTATAATTTGTGTTCAACAACAAATCTAGTAACCTCATCTCCCACCTTCACTTCAAGATATGATCTAAAACACCTTGCCTAAATCTCACATCCCCTCATCCTCATACATGTTCAAAACCTAGTCACACCAAACAATCGTTATATTCACCTAGCTTAGATGGTTTTTCCCACACTAATATTTCTATTGTCTCGTTGAATTGAGGAAGTATTCTGGGTTCCTGAATCAATTCCCTATTGAGTGAGTCATGGGTTACAAAGTTATCTTCTGACCACAATCTACCTTGAAGATGGCCAGATTTGTGTCGAGTTCCTTTTATCCAAAGTTACTTCCCATCTCCCTTGGTGTCTATCTAAGGTAGAGAAAGAGTAGCTTGCACCACCCATGTCCATAGAAGACACAAGGGCAATCTTAAAAGGGAATCATGTCCTTCTCAATCACCCATACCAATTGTATTTATTTTTACCACGTCAAGGGAGATCTAATGACCAATCTTCAACAAAAACCCTCCACCTGGATACAAACCAAGGACTGGCCACTTTTGTTTAGATAAGAATTCGCATTATATTGATGATATAAGTAGGCACACTCATGCAAACTGTTATGAGCCTATAAGCCTGACAGTTTGTTACATGTCTTAAAGGTAGAGAAAAATAAAATAGGAAGATAACAAAGAAGTTGTCACATAGGAACTAGGTATTAATGTCCAAAATGAGTAGGGCTCCCAAGTAAAACATCCCAATATCAACTCAAGAGATGGAAAACAAAATAGCAAAATTAACAACAGTGGTATCTTGAAATTTCCCCACCATCCTCCAATAAGTGTATGATGGGGTGCTCATTCAGATTGCTGGGCATACTGGGCTCATTAACCTAGAAAAATTGTTGCTCCTTGTGGGATCTCTCCCATACACATCCTGCAAATCATGAATTCATGATAATGTGTGTCCACTGGTTGAAGTAAGAGTGTAAAGAAAAGAATTATTCCCAAATAAGATATTATTGTGAGTTATCCATATGGTCCAGATAATGGTTGCGACTAGTGTTTTGCTATCACAATGCCTATTATGTTGAATAGTGGTGTATTTTAATCAGTGAAATAAGTTTTGTAGGGGTTGTGCCAATGTGGTTGTGGTTGAGGTGTAGTCACCCAAAGTTTCCTAGATGTGTGACTTCCAAAGAAGAGATGTTGTGTGAATTCTCATTATACTTTGCACAAGGTGAATTTAGATTGTCCCATGAAGCCTCTCGATCTCATGAAGCTGTCTATGGAAACTCTCTCATGGAAGATGAGCCATACCAAAACATGCACTTTCGACGCGCATCTAGTGTGTCGTATGGTGTTGAAATTCCTAGTGGTTCCTAGTGTTGAACTCTCTTGTTTGGTGGTGTATCGCTCCCTCCATGCTCATGTGACATGAGTAGTGTTGTTTTGTTCAAGTTGGTGTACGATGTTCCTATACATGTCTGGGTCAGTCCAGTTCCTAAGAATGTTTTTGAAAGTGTTATTCATGTGTGATCCTAGTTTGGTGAGGACCTGGTCAGTGTCATAGTTGGATATGGATGGTGGAATGTTTGTGTATGATAGATGATTATTAATGAGTTTGAGACTGTTCCACCATGGGTCCCTCTAGAAGTTTGTATTGGATCGTAGATGTGGTGGTATGCAGATGGTACTGGATATGATGAGGTAGTTCTATGGGCTCTAAAGGATCATGGTATTTGTTGTGTGAGATATTTGCAGTTGATAATGATTGTCCATAGTCTGTTTTCTCTGTGACATTGTGATGCAGTGATCTTATGGATAAGATGGAGGATATCGATCTTGATGTTGATAATGCCCCATCCTCCCTCCGATTTGGGGTAACAAATTGTCCCAATTGACCCGATATATTTTCTTAACATGGTTTTCCCATTAAAAGGTCCATCAGATTTTGTTTATGCATCTAAGAACCGTGGAAGATAGAGGGATACAAGATAGTTGGTATGTGATTATAAGGGTAAGAGTTGCATTCAGTAGTGCAATCCTTCCTGTTGTGGATAGGAAGTTGTTTTGATAAGATAGGACATGTTATTTAACATGCTTAATAATCTGGTTGCATGCAGCACATGGTATACGGGATGGGGTGATGGTCAGGCCAAGGTAGGAGAATTGAAAAGTCTCGTGTCTACAACCTAACAAGTCAATATATCGGTTCATGTCAGGTGGATTCACCAAACTGCCGACAATAGTGGACTTAATTTTGAGTCCCAAAAGTTCATAGAAGATGTCCAGGATTCTGACGAGGTTGATAAGGTCAGCCTCGAGGGGTTTGATAATTATGATGGTATCATCAGCATATTGGATGACATTGTGTGAGCAACCCTTAGAAGGTGGAGGATGATGTTGTTAGCGGCTTTGCAACTGAGGGAGTTTAGGATAGAGGTCGTGATAATGAAGAGATAGGGGGATAAGAGGTCACCTTGTCTTAGCCCATTGGTATTGTGGAAGTATCCCGATGTGGAGCCATTTATGAGGTTTGAGAAGGAGCATGTGTTGATGCATGATTTGATTCATGCACACCAATGTGGTGGGAATTCTAGACCTTGTATACATCTAATTAGAAAATCCCAGTTGATGTTGTCAAAGACCTTCTCAAAGTCAAGCTTGAGTGTAAGGACTGGCCACTCAATATACCACACGGTAAGTCATATATATATATACAATATTTTCTGAGAATTAGTTTAATAATGACCAAGGATTATTTAAAATTTACTCATGATAATATAAAATTATAAATGCAACCCTAATAGACATTTAGATTAGTGTTCCATGAACCTTGTACTCCATACATATAAAAATTATAGTCTATGATATCAGTAGAAGAAATCCTCAAGAACCCTTAATATATCTTAATAATGAAATGATAAATATTGGATGATATGTTAATAAGGGCATCTCAGATATATTACTGTGTTTCTATAATAATTTGTGTAATTTTATTAGTATCCCTAATGTATACCACCTATATGTTTATTTACATATATCAAACTATAACTACAAAATTCTATCATTGTAGTATTTATAATGAAGTATACCCTAAACAATATCATCCATTATCTAGTACTCAAAAACCTAAATGAATATAGCTTTGGTATTTACATATATAGTATGAATTGTATATGTAGTATAATTGATTCTAGTACTAAAATGTAGTAGAATGGTATACACATATCAGTTTATGCACAAAAGAGGCATGAAAGTATTCACATGAGTGTAGGTGAGACTTAAACCATTGAATCCACAATAAGATAATTTCAGTATATATAGTTAACACGGTCTAACACTTTACTCAATTGACTAAACTTGAATCATAATGATATAAAGAAATAGAAGGGCATAACAAACCGATACTTGAAGAATTCAAATTATTACACCTATATAGGTAACCTAGATATAGTTAAACCTATACTAAAGATGAATATTATAACTAAAATAGAGATCAAATGAACCATATGTTCATTTAATAAAATTAACAACCGTAAAGTGACATTAGGTGATAAGGATTCGAATAAGAACAATACAAAGGAATGTACACACTAGTTCACTTTAGTTCAAATATTGTATATAATGTGCTCCTAGGATGAATATTTGTCTTTAGAGACCATTTATACCTATTGATCTAACTGTTAGTCATGAAGTTTAGGTATTTACTCCTCACTATTTTAAATTTAGCAATTCTATGACTAAATTTTTATAATGAGGCAAGTCTTGGAATACTTATTCTTGTTTTACCACCTGTTGAGATACAATATTCTCCCATTTTAACTCATTGTCATTCTTTTGAAACTATTACTATCTTGTTTAATTGGGTCAATGACCCCACTTGATTGGTTGTTATTCTTGGAAATGCAAATGGTGAATATAAACTGTCTTGCCACTCTATTTATGCATGTTAGGTAATTTGACTGGTTTAAGTATCTTAGATGCTTATGAGTAACCATTAAGGCATGCTACTTCTTTCCGGAGTGTCATACTTCCACCTTGATATATACAGAGGCGCTCTATTTCCACCTAGGGTGTGTTGTTTGCACCCATTTTACTTAGGGCAATGACATAGTGGTGTCACGACCCTACTATAGTTACTTTATTCAAATAGATTGACATGAAAATATTTATGTGATTTAATGGTTGATAATGGCAAGAGTTGTGATTTTAATTCTTTAATTATATTACTTCATTCTTTTGAAAATTCCTTCTTTTGGAACTTATCATTGACACTTACCTAGTTTTAATGGCCACTTCTTGATGGAAACATCTTACTTCACTTTTGAAATAAGTTAATGTTGTGGTTAATCTTCTAATGTACATACTCATCCTTTTGTAGATTCATATCTTGTTTTACCCATTTTTCTGGGTTTTCTCTCCACCCAGGTGTAGGTGCTTTATAAGGTAGAGACTCATAATGATCACGAGCTAATTAGTGGACATATGAACAACTTGAGATATCTTTTTTACCCTCTACATATGGTCTTTTATGTAAATCGATGTAACCTTTTCATTTCAATCCCACCTTAGGGTGAGAAAATTATGTACATGGAAATATTTTGTTATTTCACAAATAGTTATGTTTTCTGCTTCTTAACAATTTTATGGAACGTGTTTGTACCATTGAGTGGGTCAACTATCGGATCTTACACCTTACAGAATGATATCAGAGCCTAGGTACTCATTAACTAGACTATTTCAAGTTATCCCAGATTGTTCCTTAATAGGTAGGTGACCCCTTAAAGGTTGTTGTCATACCTAGACTTGAGTCGCGCAACACCAAATAGGGTTCAACCCTATCCTACTTGGTGACTCTCAAATTGTCTATGTCTTTACTTTGGGTAAAACCTCATCAACCCAACCCTCTCTAAAGGGGTATAACTTTCGACACAAGGGCTAACTCTCCTAAACATTGACCTTTACCCCTCTTCTGATGGAAAGTTACTTTGTGTAGTATAGAGAGTAGGTTGACCTGGATTCACATATTTATTGGTAACCTAGTTCATGTCGCTAAACTTTTCCTTTTGTTATCTTACCAAGATTGTAATATATATATATATATATATATATATATATATATATATATATATATATATATATGTATATATATATATATATACATACATACATATATATACACATACATACATATACATATATATACATATATATATACATACATATATATACATATATATAGACATACATACATGTATATACATATATATATATATACCTATATATACATATATATATCTATATACATACATATATATACATACATTTATATATATATATATACATATATATATATGTATGTATATAGATATATATATATATATGTATATATATGTGTATATATATATATATATATATATATGTATGTATATATATATGTATGTATGTCTATATATATGTATATATATGTATGTATATATATATTTATATATATGTATGTATATATATATGTATATATATGTATGTATGTATATATATATATATATTTATATATATATATATATATATATATATATATATATATATATATACATTCATACATATATATACATATATATACATACATATATATACATATATATTGACATACAGACATATATATATACATATATACATATATATATATATACATATATATATACATACATATATATATACATATATATATATATATATATATATATATATATATATATATAGGATTGAACTTGCGTGGACAACAGGTGTCAAACAATGACATGATTTAGACCACATCTGTCTCCCTCTCATCTCGATAGAATGTGTAGCTTACCTAATGGTTGAGATGAGGAGTAGTTTGGCTATATAGTACCCCTTGTCTTGTGATGACACTGTGGTTGTAAACCATCAATTCAATAAGGGACTTGAATTTACTCTTATAATGGTTTGATGATCTTATATCTACCCAGTGCTATGATAAAAGTTGGTATAAATCCTGACTAGAGTGAGGTGTGAAATTTTATATGGCATGTCCAAATAGGACTTGTTAATAGTTCACTCTTTCGCTGACTAACTCATATTTTCCCCTTTATGAGAAATTAGTTCAACTAATATAGGATGAAGGATGCCTCAAGCACATATATTTAGGCATAACCTAATTCCCTTCTCCTATGTTATATAATTGAGATGCTTTTGGTATAACCTTCTAGATGTTTGAAGAATTAGACCTTGTAGTGAAATGAACTAATGTCATGTATAGTGGTTTACTTGGTTCTCTGATCGATTTTGGCGCCATTTTTGAATTTCCATCATAATGTTTTCATCATAAAACTTATTTTCATTATAAAAGTATATGTATAAAATACAAGAGTTTTTAGATTTTAATGACGGTTTTTGATAACCATGTCACTACCACAAGAAAGTCGAAGACATATGGAATACATCTAGTGATGCAACCTTTGACTAATGTGTTATACCCTAAGACCCTATACCTATGTTTGATGGGGCACTTAAGAAGAAGAAGTTCATATGTATACATAGCTATATCTAGTTGGCCTACCGTTGATCACTCTATATGGTTAGATAGATTATAGAGAAGTCCTTAAGGGGAAGAGCCTTGTAGTCTTTATTTTGTAACTTAATTTAATGGTTAGTTGAAATCAATAGTTAATATAAAAGGAAACTCTTGGGTAACTTCTGCTAATAATATAAAGTAAATATAGATACCCCTATATGAATATTTTGACTAAGCACTACTAATTTTTACCACTATGAATGTTACTTTGAATATTTAAAATTTTCTTCATGTATCCTAATTGGTATACCTTATCGAGATAAAAAAAGGAGAAATCAATTCTTAATAAGCTTGAACTTAATGCCCCATGTCCCAATTGCTTTAAAATACTTGATACGGATAGTTATAGTCTATTACACTAGGATGTTAAGATTGGATAATGTGCACCCTTGTCCATGTGATAATAGAAAATTTGAGTAAATATAAGTTAATCACACCTTAATCATGACTTGTATATTTCATATTTAAAAAAAAAAGGTGATGGTTCAACATGACGCATACAATACAATACTCAAATGTGAATGGTGATTCATGTTTGGAAACAAAATCATAGTCATATGTCTTATCCTTAATATCCCTATACAAGCTATGGGTAGTAACATAGTAAAGAGATATATTAGCAATAGTTTTTGGTTTAACTTTTTCAAGAAGAGACTAATGGAGACTTAGTGAATGGAGTAACATATGTTCACCTTGGGATGAGAAAAAAGTGTGATACAGAGTAGCATATCATGATCAACTACATTAAGCTAATAAGAAATTCATAATGGATCAAAAGGTATAACTTAATATGCTGATCTATATATAGACTATAGCTTGGTGGATTTCGAGGACGAAATCCACTTTGAGGGGTGGAGTATTATAACATACCAAAATCTAGAAATACAACTCAACCCTTTCTTTCTCTAGACTCCTATTCAGTTATTCCAAATTAAGTTATTTTTCATTTGAATCTGAATAAATTAGGATTAGTTGAAGGTGAATCATATCATTTCTTATAAATAACTTTAAAATACAGAGTTTAAAGATAAGATCACCATAAAACTTGTAAATGTATTATATAATGTATAAATATATCAAATAAAATATTTGCCTCTAATTGGAAACTTTAGAGCATTAACAGGATTACAAGACCGGATAGGATGAAGAAATATAAAATAATGTAACATAATTGGATAATTAAGCTAGATAAATGCCTTAAATGGGAGATTACACATAATGTAACATCCCAGGATTTGAGGCCTCGGATAACATGATCTTGAAAGGAATGATTGGATACCCATATCACCAAGGTGCACCTCCTTTTCCGGGGGCCCATCACTAAGAACTCCATAGTTAAGCATGCTCAGCTTGGAGTAGTATTGGGAGGGGTGATCTGTCGGGAAGTTGATCCTGGCATGCATGTAAGTGAGGAAAATTTGCACAGTTAAGGCTAGTGGTGGTCTGTGTGGCCAGTCGTCATTCTTGAAACTCTACTAGAGCATTGGGCAGTGGGCCCAGGCATTACAAATGGTATCAGAGCCATAACCCCTCCAGTAGATGGGGCCCACATGGACATGGCATGCCAGTCTTGATCCGTGTGGTCCAGACATGTAGGAAAGGGTTGTCTATGGTTGACGTAGCCACCCTTGCGCTCGTATTCTGTGATCGGGAGCTGGGTGTCCATGGGCCATTGGGTCTGCACTGAAATGGGGTGATATTATGAGGCCTTATAGTTGAGCCTTGACGAGGACGTCAAGAGTCTAAGTGGGGGAGATTGTAACATCCCAGGATTTGAGGCCGCAAATAACATGATCTTAAAAGGAATGATTGGACTACCCATATCACCAAGGTGCACCTCCTTTTCTGGGGGTCCATCACTAAGAACTCCATAGTTAAGCGTGCTCATCTTGGAGTAGTACTGGGATGGCTGACCAGTCGGGAAGTTGATGCTGGCATGCACGTAAGTGAGGAAAATTTGCGCAGTTAAGGCTAGTGGTGGTCTGTGGGGCCAGTCATCATTCTTGAAACTCTACTAGAGCCTTGGGTAGTGGGCCCGAGCGTTACACATAAGTAATGAAATGTAGTAGAAAACATTTTCAAATGGTAAAATTGATGTTCAATTTGGACTCCTCACTTCCTAATTAGTCTACCCAACAAATTTCATCTTAATTGGGTAACATTACTCAATTAATTAATTCAGTAAAAAAATTAAAATCTAGGTGTAGTTGATTAAATACATTAATTTCCTAAGGTCTGTTTTATGTTGTCACACACATTTTATTTCCTTCCCTTGACCAATCCCTTCCGTCTTCATCATGATCATGTGCGGTGTTGTGATCTACCATAAAACGGTCACTAGTCATCTGTGGTAACCGGTGTGACACCCCCCTCTTCTTCTCTTCTCTTCTCCTCCTCCTCCTCTCTATTTATTTCCTTCTTCCTATTATTTTGGAAAGCCTAGTTTTCACTCATCTTGCCATCCACACTATAGCGTCTATAAATATATTGAGGTTCCATCACCAACTAAATACTATTGTTAGCTCTACACAAGACTTACACTATTTTGCTTTCTCCTCTACATGTACACAGAAATGCCACAAAGCATCGAGTAGTGCAAGCGCTGACAAGATGTGTTGGGCTCCTCCAGCAAGCGCCGCCATCAACATTACCATCCTTCTTCTCCTTGAACTCCCCTACCCTCTTCATGCCCTATGGACTTCGCAAGATCGTAGATGCAATCATCATTACCATGAACAGTGCAGACTCTAGCGACAACTACCAATTGTGAAAATGTATGCGCGCTTCACCGTAAAGACACTACCACCTATCTATCTTCCTTGAACTCAGTCTCCTTGGCAACAAGAGTGCCACCACCTTCTATGGTGGTCATGAATGGACCTACACCACTGTTACTATGGACCCTATCCTCTCCACCATCACTTGCACCCATCAACTGACAACTAGATCTATTTTTGAAATGACCACACCTCCTGATAACCCACAATTAAGGAAAACCAGCAAGATAGCATCGCTATCCCCAGAATAGGATCAATGGTTTTATAAATAATAAAAAAAAGTAAGAGATTCTACGAAAGATTGAACTTAACGCAAGATAAAAAAATTCTTTTCACATACCTTTCAAAAATAAAAGTTGGAACTTTACCCAATGTAGAGTTCTATATAACTAAATCCTCCTTTCTTTAATTAGATTTGTTCTTCAAATATCACTTTACTATTTGTCCACTTTCGAATATATCTAAAACATCAAAAAACAAAACTATGGTCAGTATAATGAATATACTAGTATGTGGTGGCAACCAAACTTTTACACATATATTCTAACATCATAATCACATCAAATAGTTGTTAAAAATTTAAGATTACTTTTCCATATAAATTCCCAACTAATTTTATTCATCCTCTGGGATGCCCTCTCTTAGGGCTTAGTCCTTGCAATAGACTTTAGGCTACCTTCTCCATCCCGAGCTTGGTACCTTATGGGTCACCTCTCTTGGTGCCCTGTGGTCTTCCCTCCGGGGAATGACCACCTATGACCTTCCCTCCAGGACTTGGTCCTCATAAATCTTACATCCAGAGATGGTGTGTAGGTTCGAGCAAGTCAATATATAATTACATTGTGATAATCATAGTCACTTTCTAGATTGCAGAAAATAAAGTCATCCAAATAGTTATTTTCAAGAAATCGATAAATCCTTAGAAATCATCGTGAAACTAAAGTGAGTAATCATAAAATAACCGCATACCTAATTTGGATACCTCAAATAATCAAGCAACAATCCAATCCAATTAGGCAGTCCAATCAACCAAGTCAAGCAAATCACACAAGCAGTCTGAATCTAGAAAAGCATGTATTACCCTTCTAGGGTATCTAGTTTGAATCTTTTATTGACTTGTGAATCCCTTCTAGGGTATCTAGTTTGAATTAGGGTTTCTTTAGGATTTCTGACATTTATTTTTCAATATTTACCTTTTTAGGTCAACAAACCCTGAAACTTCTTTTCTACTCATAAAAACCATAATTACTCAAATTATCCAAATTAAGGGTCTTTAATCTCAAATTGACTTTAGAACATCATATCTCTATCTTATTCATGGATTTTCACAAGTAAAACCATTAGAAGTCATAATTACTAAAATTATGGTTTCTAGGCCCATTAGCGCATAATCATGTTTATAATACCCTAAAATAAGCATGTTATGCATAAAACTTATCTTTTTAGATCCCAATCTTCTTTTTATTAACAATAGGTTATTAACTTCTCAAAATAACCAAAAAGTTACATTACATCCAATTTTCATCTCAACTTAGGGTTTTATCATAAATTAATACATTAATAATGACAACTTTATACACTTTTCAAATAGTATGTAGATTCAATTTTCAATTATATTTTTATTGCAATCTAAGTATTATTTTTATCAACTTTCATATATAATTTGTCATCATATGATAATTGTATAATTACTTATGATTTTATTGAAATTAATCACTTATTGACCAATAGGAGCCTATCACCTGGGCAACGCATCCCAGGTCTGCCCAGCCAACCCAATTGCACTGGCCAACCGACTCTCACCCTCTAGGCAGAGTGCAACTTTGGCGTCCAGACTGCTCGCGAGGCAAAACAAACAAAAGACAAGTTTAGCCATCACTTGACAGTAGAAGGACCGGGGTAGGTTGGTAATTCTCCACAAGGTTGTCTTCAACCTTCGATCGTGCATGCAACGTAGACCGAGCTAGTCAACTGTAATGACCCTGCCTCCCGGTAACCCCTAATTAAGGGAGATTTGAAGGTCTGAGTCATTATTCAATTAACATGATCAAAGGTTCGACAAATAATCAATAATAACTATGAAATTCTACTAACTAACTGGAATTTGGTATAAAATTAAAACTTTGCTTACCTTTGAAAACATTGGAAATCTATCTATCCAGAGCTTGAATTATTGTATATAATCCTCCTTGCACTTTAGTTCTTATTTCCACAATGTGTCACTTTACTATTTGTTCTTTCAATTGTTGTTCCTAAAACGCCGACAAATAAAACGTCGATCCGTATATCAAAATATACTGGTATGTGGGAACAACCAAAATCTTGCAAATATGGATAACAATTTAATAATCACAATCAAATTAATTAACAAGCCAATTTACACTCTTCAATATGACATTCTCCACCGCTTTTGCCCTAACCCTGGCATACCCACCTTAGGGTTTCCTTTGCCAATGACTTAAGGCCACCTTCTCAATCCCAAGCTTGGTGCATGGGGGTCACCACCCATGGTGCCCACCAGTCATGCAATATCAAAGGCCACCTTCTAATTCCCGAGCTTGGTGCCTGGGGTCACCACTCAAGGTGTCCATTGGTCTACCCATCTGGGCCTGACCTTTGGCATCATCCATCAGGGTGGCATGTAGGTGCGAGAATGCATACTTCTATTATTAATGTGATAATCATAGTGACTTTATGATTTGCAAGTATGAACATCCAAACTGATAATTTGCATTCAATGCGATTAACCATCCGGAAAATCCTCGAGAAACTAAGGCAGTTATTCATAATTAACCACATACCTGATCTGACGATTTGAACAGAAATATCCATGCAAATAAGAATCCAAGCAAGCAAGTATTTTCAACAAGATCCTAAAATACTCACATAATTCCTTTTTTATTATTGAAGTCATCAAGATCCATTAAACCTAGCTCACTTCCTAGGGTTTCAAATTTAGGGTTTATATTGCAATTAGGGTTTCCCTTCATCTTTTACTATTTCAAACCCTAATTTTATACCATTACTCATAACCCTTATTATTTTATCTATTCTTCAACATTAAGGTTATCTTAACGACATATAACCCTATTCTCAGATTTAAAGGCACCATTAACCATCAATTAATTTCATTAAGCTTCTTTTACATCAAAGCTACTATTTTTGTCCTTTTTAATCCATGACAAATTCATTACACTCGTTTATCATCATTTTGTAGTTCATTATGCTCTAATACTCGTATGAACGTTATTTATCATTAATTCTTCCTTTTATTCATGAGCAAACCCTAATTACTACATTTAGGGTATTTATCCACAAATTAGAAACTTTAATGCTCGAAATAGCTTATAGTCATGAAAACTCAGTTCTATACATCAAATCGAGTAATTAAAGCTGTTAGTAGTCCTAATTACCAACATTAGGGTTTCAAAGCCCATTAAAGCCTATTTATGCACATAAACTCTAAATTAAACAAATTATGTGCAAAGTTCATCCTTTTTGTTCCCAATGCCCCTTTTTATCATTAACAGGTTAATATCAACTTTAACCATCAATTAAACCCTACTAATCACATAATCATATCAAAATAGGGTTCTTTAAACATTATTACATCTAAAGCTAATAACTTCCATTACTTTTCGAATTGCAAAAGGAATCAGACTTCAATTATATTTTTAGTGGATTCCCCTCATTTTTATGAGCAACTTTCATATTTTACACATATCCATCCGAGCTACAGATCATTAGATATGAAATTACCAAAAACACTTAATTTGGGCCAATTAGGTTGTGCCACGTCACTGCATCCATGCAACGTATCTCGCTTGCTTTAAAACATTTTGAAATGACCGGTTTGCCCTTGGTTTAAGTAAAGATTCCTTCAGTCTGCGGAGGGCAAACTTGTCCAATGTTGCACCTTCTTCAACCTCACGCTGCCCAGCGCAGGTCGTCGTCCAGGCCACGAACGACTGCTTCCCGCGGTCTGCCCTTCCACCATGATGCTCGATGATCGACGCTAATGGATGCCCTAGCTCTACCATTGTCCTCCGCACCTACGGCACCTCAAACTTGCCACCAAAGTGGTCTCTCCCAAAAGGAAGAAGGATGCGACCGTTGCTGCAACTGTAGCCGGTCTTGTAGCCTAACAGCGGATGTTGAGCGAAGCTAAGGACGTCGAGATGGTAGCCGAGCAATCCAGGGTTGATGTGGAAGCACCCTGCCTCCAACCAGATGACTCCTCAGCCCCTGGTTTGCTCTAGGGTTGCTCTACACCTTCTTTAGGGTTTTGTGTGAAAAAACAATAAGAAGGGAGATGTAGTTGTGTGGAATCTCTCTCCAGACTCGAACTGGAGGGTTTATCCTTTAAATAGGGGAGTATCCACACCCAAGATTGCTTGCCCACAAAGCAATCAAGGCTACTCCTTATAGGAAAGGGATTTCCTTATTTTACAAGTATTCTTCTCTCTTTCTTTGTGTACTTTGTTCATTAGATCCTAGGAATTCGAAATTCCTCTCGCTTAATCTCTTTATTTCTTGCTTTTCAATCCATAGGCACGAAATCCTATTTTCATTTAATAGAAATTACTTTCTTTCTAGCAATACCACATAATCCATTAATAATGTATTACATTATTCTGTTATTTTCTTTATAGGTATTTTCTCTTTCCTATTTATTCATTGGGACTCCTTGGATCCCAAGAAACTCTAACAATTCGAAATCCTTTTTATTGGATACTCATTATCCTTCTAAATGCATCTAAATGCATTATTCTTCATTATTCCTTATTATCTTGTTTATTTCTTATTAAAATATCTCTTTTTGAGGTTTTCTCTTTATTTCTCTTTTATTTTCCTCATTGGTATCCCTTTTATCATTATAAGTCCTTGGGATACGAAATTCCACTAAGGATAACTCTGTTATACCTCTTTTCACTTATTTTCTACCTTTTATCATTGTTTTCAATTTCTTTTCTTAATAAAGAAATATCTAATTGATCTTTTCTTTTCTTATTGCTTTATCTTTGCAATTTTGGACTCCTTGGGACCCAAGAAACCCATGTGGCACGAAATCCACCTTGGATTGCATTCTTTTGCCTTCCAGAGGTTTCCACATCTTTCTTTTCTCAAAAACTCAATTATTCATTTATTAATTGGATTTCCTTGTTATTGGGCCCAATAGCCAATAAAACCCACAACACAATCATCAAGGCTATTGTAAACAAAATCCATTTATTCAAAACAAATTATATCATTATTCGTTCCAATATCTTTAACATGAGAAATTACATTTCTCACCAAAGAACCCAAAAGTTGAGGTTATAACATCAACTCTACTATTGACGGTGGGATCCTGATCTCCTAAGAATCATATAAACGCCTCGTCACCCTCTCCACTCTGAACCAAACTTGCAGGTGCTCCCAATTCCTTCGATGGTGATCAAACTTGACAAGTCGAGTAGGCGACTCACCCCCCGATCTCCTACGACAAGAAAAATTGATCCAGACATAGGCTATGACTATAATTGGATGAAGAGTAAGCCACACAAAGTTGAGGGGAAACTCTACGTGGCTTTGATGTCTTTAGAGGAATCCATCACCCTCTATTTATAGGTGTGGGTCTCTGGCATGGAGCATCCTAGTCCCATTGAATTGGGGATACTGAGGTTAGCCCTCTAAACCCCAACAAACCTAGGATAGATCGATTTCGAAAGCATCCCAGATGAAATGGGAAGGTTTCCATTGCTTCTCGTGCATCTGAGCACGAGGAAAATGTAGATGGAATTTCTCCAGTTCCCATTCTATCTCAATTTTGAGACAATGATCCCACATCATCAGATTGTGACCTCAATGGTCCCAGTCGCCCACATCATTCCTTAATTGGTAATTGATACACTTTTAGATTATTTGTAAAATCCATATCTCTAAACTCATTAATGCTTTTGCTTCCAAATTTTAAGGGAACTTTCCTAATGATTGAATCTACATGTGTGCAAAGATTGAGTCCCAAATCTAAAAGCATGACAGACCTTTCAGCATATGCAATTTATCACTTATAAAGCATATTTTATTCATATATTTTCTCGCTTATTTCTTTATTTTTCTTTATTTGGATTCCTTTTACCATTAGAAACAATGTGGATTCGAAATAACATTCATGATAATCAATCTCACACATTATCCACTTATTTCTTATATTTTCCATCATTATCTCAAATTTCCTTCTTAATTATGCATTTTTTTTTATTTCTTTCAACTTAATTTCTCTTTTAATAATATTGAACTCATTATCATAATATGATCCACAAAAAATCACATTCACAAAGGCAACATTGCAAAAGAAATCCATTTATTTATCTTAAATCAGACAATTTACATACAAGTACATATCTTTGTACAAATTGCATTTACAACTCTACATACAAAGATTGAGGTTGTAACATCCTCCCCTCCTTACAAGAATTTTGCCCCCAAAATTTAGCCAATCAAACATACAAATCGAGGTAGGCCTTTTCTGTGTCCATCTTCAACTCCCATGTGTCTTCATCCTCTCCATGGTGCTTTCATAGAACCTTGACCATCTCAATCTGTTTATTCCTAAGCTCCTTCACCTTGGTATTCAATATTCTCATAGGTGACTCAAGGTATGTCCACATCCCTTGGTGTTCAATAGGTTCAATGCTCAGCACATGGCTTGGGTACCTCAGATAGTGCTCCTGATCAGACACATGGAACACTTCATACATCATATGATCCTGAGGGGTAAGGTTAAACAAAAGCAGTTCCACCAATCCAATTCAAAACCATAAATGGGCCCATGTATCAAGGACTCAACTTTCCTCTCTTCTTAGAGGTAGCTCAGAGTGGTCAGATTTCCATAACACATGTTCACCCATAGTGAAGTGTGAGTCAGTCCGCTTCACATCAACATGTGACTCCTATCAATCCTTGGCTTTCTCAGCCATTGCTCGATTGAAGCAACTTTCTCAGCATACAACTATGGTTTCTCTAAACTCTACAAGGTCTTCTCACTGACATCATCCTAGTGAAGCGGTGACTGACACATCCTCCCATAAAGAGCTTCATACATCCCGATACTAGTAGTGGTAGTTATCCTATCAAGAAAACTCATCTAGGGTCAAGTAATACTCTAATAATCCAACCCAAACGAGCACATATGCTCCCATCAGACCTTCCAAATTCTAGATCATACTCTCTTGACTATTCATCAGTCATGGGGGTGGTACAATGTGCTCAACTTAAAACTAATATCGAGTTCCTCATGCATGTGCTTCCACGATATGAAGGTGAACCTAATTCCATGCTCAAAAATATTTGAACTCAGGTTACCGTGTTGTCGAACTATTTCTCTCATATATATATAGTTCAATTAGATTTTTCACATTGGAAGTGATCCCTAAGGTAAGGACATGTAATTACTTGGTAAGGCAATCTACCATAACCCATATTGCATCATGACCTCTCTTGGTCCAGGGGGGACTCACCATGATTTGTATGGTGATCTTCCCTAATTCCACCTGAGAATTTCGAATCATGTATAGCAATCCATTGGGTTATTGATGTTCAGCCTTCACCTTCCGGCATGCATGATATTTGGCCATATACACCTTTATATCCTTCTTTATTCTAGGCCTTCAAGGTATCACTACAAACCTGAAGCATCCTAGTAATACCAGGGTGTACAATGTACTTAGAATCATGAGCCTTGCATGAAATGATTCCTCAAGGGTGAATCCTCAGAAACTCTAAAGCACTCTAGTAGTGGAATTCACCACCTAATCTCACTGAGAGGTGCATCTGAGGTTTCTCTAACAAACCTTTCATCTTGTCAAGCGTTGGGTTGGCTAACTGGGAAGCGACCAACTTGGTATACCAGGCTGGATGTTAGCCATACTGGTCTTGTCTTCCGAACAATTGAAGGGTCCACCTAGCAACCTCTTCCAGCCTCTCTATGGGTAAACAAGATAGTTGTAAACCTAAGTTGTGTTCTGACTAAGAGAACCTATTACCACATTAGCTTCCTTGTATGCTAGGTGATGGTGTAGACATAAACATTGATATACTCCACTCATCATCTTTGTTTCGATTTTAGATATGTCTGAGTCAGGAAAACTTTGAGATCTTGCATCCATCATCTCGAATATCAAATCCATACTTCAACTCATAAAATCCAAACCACTCTTGATGAGTATGTCCTCATAATATCATTACCTTAGTCCATCTATACGTTCATCCCATTCATCCAATATACTTCCAAAAGAGTGTGGTACTTCTTCCATCCTCAAACATCATAGAAGGGTTTGAACTCATATCACCTTTGTTCTAAGTATATGGCATGCATTTTGTCATGTCTCTCACACCCATAAAAAGAGGAAATAAGCATTTGGATATATTCCAAATATAGAGTTCATCATGTTCCAGGAGTAGAGATGGTGCATCACACATCACCATTACACTTTCCAATCTAAGTTGAAACATACTTGTCATGACTCTACACCATGAACATCTCCATTATGTGTCTACACCCATGGTAAGACTTTTCCCATCACTTATGGGTCTTAACATCTCTCTTATGTACAATCCTTAGTCATTTCTTCAAGGTCTCTAGGGTGTCAGTACTTTTGGGGTGGTCTTACCCTTATCCATCTAGGGAGTGCCTCTCACATTTACCCCTTATGCTACATGAACTCATCAAGGTGGTCAACCTCCTAAGCCATGGGCCTCAGGAAAAGCAAGTTGTTACCTGTCGACCCTATGGTCTTGTGCATTCAGGGAACAGACAACTCCTACTCCCATCGGTCTTATACCACCTTGACCTTGGTATTGACTTAGGATTTTATCATAGCACATCTCAATCTTGAATCATCACCCAAATCTCCATCATCTCTCTAGGCACTCATGGTTAAACTTACATCCCTTCATATGAAACATGGTGACCTACCTAACTCGGTCTGGCCCCATATAGATTACCCCTATTGTAACATATCCTCATGCCCCTTGGAGATGGTCACACATGGGTTTATTGATTCATGCCCACACTATGTGCTCTTACACTTAGCTCATCAAGCTCTTATAGGTAACCTCTTAAGCTTGCCTCATACCTAAACAAGAGTTGGTGCTTACTCCAACATAAAAGGTCCCTTCCCAGGATAGGAGAAAACTATCACTTGATAGTAACAGAGGTCACAAAACGTTCTTTCACCTAAAGCTTGTTCCCTCATGTCTATGCATAGGTCCTCTCTGGATACCCATGTACATGACTAGAAAGAAGATAAACTATTAAACCATTTTAAGTTTATGGGTATGCCATACTTGTTCATCATTCCTCAAGGTTGGATCCATATCATACATATATAAGTCACCAACTAGCATAAGTGGCTCATGAAACATATATCTCAGTTCAATTGGGGTTTTTCTCTAATACAAGTAGGGGGGTGCCATGCTTAATTAATATGAACTCAATCAGCCACATGAGTATTATGTACATCAGGTACTACTACTTCTCCTCTTTGGTCTAGGAACCCCATGATCACCTCTTATGCATCAGATGCATGCTCAACTGCTCAAACATGACCCAAACCTATACATGATATGGCATATACTTCCTTTTCCATGTGAACAAACCTTTGAATCCTACATAAGGACAACCAACTAGGTGCGAGGCCTCACAACTTTTTACCATACCTCTTTAGGGTCTATGGAACTCTCCTATCTACACCTAAAAGGTAGGTGCCCGTATCATCTATACATTTATTCAGGAAGCCTCCTTCTCTCTTCTAGGGTTTGGTTCCTCTAAAGGCACCTAAGGTATGATAGCCTCCATAGAAGATGCATGAAACAACTCCATACATCTACCCAGGGTCATCCACTCTAGGACACATCACACCAAACCTTCTCATGATTACTCTTGTCTCGGAGTCTACGTTTCCAATATTCTTCAATGGGGTCTCACTGCAACAAATTCTATTTAATCTGACAATAATTCCCGACATTTTTTGGAAGCAATGCCATGACTAAGCACACAGACACTTATTATTAAAATTTTCACTAAAATACGAAGAGACCAATACCATAATTAGATAAAAAATAAATACACCAATTATCCTACCAAAGCACGCTAATCAGAACTGTGTGAGTGTGCCAATTATCCTACTAAAGAGCACTTATTAGAACTGTTTGAGTGGCACCAATTATCCTCCCATTACCACCACTAATCGTGATGTGACCGTCGGAATTATTCCCCCACTACCACCACTAAAATCAGAAGCCCAACCCTATTTCCCGCTCACCCTTTCGTTTGACCTCTCCACCGAGTAAAAAACCTTAGCTTTGTGCGGAAAACCTCTGGTCGACCCTATTCCATGCATGTCCTACCTATCTGGCCCATTATCAAGAACCACCTCTGATACTACGCACCCCATATCATCTATAACGATCTCATCGTCAACTGCAACAACACCAGTGCAAATTTATGCTCACACATTCTAGGTATGTATTTCTTCCACTTCGTTATCTCTAATTCTGATTGTATTTATTTGTGATCGGTCAATGCCCCTCTCCTCCCTTCGCATGCACATGAGATGTATGTGTTCTTCTATATATTCCATTTAATAATTGCTCTACCCATCCCTTCCCTTCCCTTCTGATCAACACCTATTTCCTTACTTCCAACACCCATCTGATAACTGCCATGCACTCATCTGCTCCACCACCGACCTCCACTATCCAAGAGTCCTCCAAAGCCAATTGAAGGACATGATCCATAACAGAACAGATCTTGACTCCCGTTCTGATGTTTCTTCTTCTCTTAAAAAGGGCCATTGACTGTAATGGTGGAACACATATATTAATATAATAGCAAGCTACGGTGGCATAAGGATACATGATTCATAGTATTTGAATTAGTTTGTATTCCCCTGTTCCTCAATGACCTACTTTGGATGACGATGGCCTCCACCTTTGGCCTTCATTTCCCTTTCATATGTAATGTCTACCATTAATTCGATAAGGTCTCTAGCTTCATATCAGTCTTTTAATCATGTTGAGTGTGGATCCATGTAAACATCTCATTAAGTCAAGCCTCCCTGTTCTTTTTTTTGACAAAACCAATTTGATTCAAACTATATTTTCTAGCACAAACTTTGAACTAGTTACATAAGTCAAGAAACAAATTCACATTGCTTGGTTATGTTTGTGGATGACTTCATATTATATTTGCTTGTGTTTTTTTTGTACACGCATAGTGGCAAGTCGGCCAATGGTGTTGTAGTCTCTGAAGAAAGCAAGAACTTCGGTTGGGACAGCTGAACAAAAAAAGTTGACTACTATATTGCTTCTGTAATGAGGTAAAATCATCATTCTTTCCATGGTACTTTGATTCACTATCAACAATTAGAAGAGTCGTAGTTTCTTAAACTATTGGTATTTACTTAACTGATTCTACCTTTATGTATTTCTTGATCTGGTCTAGGTGTATGTGATTCCTAGATAATAATTCAATATTTCTATGTTATATCAAAAAATCACCTACCCAATTTAGATATATACTAACATCATTGTACTTGTATTACAAGTCAGCCAATCTACGAGGGCACATGAGCATTATTGGTGGTTTTAATAACAAGAATAGATTATATTTTTTATTTTGTTTAAATTTAGTGAGGCCAATGTTATTCATCCCACTCCTCAAGCAATCTAAAAACATCATTAGAGAAACAACATCAACCATATTCTCAAACACACTCTCATCAATCACCTGAAACAACATCAACATGACACTAGACCTGATCTCACGCAAGACAAATCCAGGACCCTACAATATCTCCCCTTCCTTGTCCTACTACCAAGATTGACTAAGGCACAATCATGGTCATCATCAAACTAGACTCCATCCATTATATGTATGCTCCTTTCCTTCATTTCTGTATGCTCTGTCTTCCTGTTAGCGAGTGACTTTGATGTTATAAGTAGCAGATACAACATTCATGCCAGAGTAGTTAACTCTAATTTATCATTTCTAATTCCTTTTTGTTGGATTTCAGGGGCCAACAATCTTGGGATAAATTATTTCCACAATATTGTGAGAGGCGATCGGTAAGACATCCAATTGTGAGACTTCTAGGATCGGTGTTCAAACACCGCTGGAAATTGACTGAGAATTGAGTCAAAGAGGCTTGGATTGACTTTCAGGACACTGCCGTGACTGACTCCAGGTTTCGTTCTCATTTACTAACTAAAGAACTAGAAGGTTACACCCATTTTAAAAATATTTTATTTGATTTCCCTCCTTGTATGTTTCATGACGAGTCTAGATTCAAAATACATAAAGATCGAAAACGATGACAATTTTTCCTTATAGAAGGGGGGAGTATTCCTGGAAAATAAAGTATTTGTGAGTTTTCTTCTTCTGGACTTTCACGGTTGCACACTCCAACAACAATTTTCATTGCAAACATCCAAACCATCAGGTGTTGTTACTATCTAATAGAGGAAATACATCCATAAATTTATTGTTTTTGTTGTTTTGTTTGTTATTTTGGTCTCTATTCTCCATCTACTAAATTATCTTGTGGATACCACTCACATAATTGGGATCGAGACAAAACTATGTGTCTACTAAGAAATGTGCAAAGCAAGTCCCCTGCTTGGTTTTGTACTTGTTGGGTCAATAATCATTTTCAAGTATCTGCATAACCTAGTCATAACATTGCTATTGTAAAATAACACAATGTGTATACGAATAATAATAAATGATCCAGTATACCTGCATTACTGATAGAAAGATCAGTCCTAACTAGTTATTTTTTAGAAGATTTTTGAATCCAATAAAGAATGAAATGCACTTAGTATGACAATTCTAAGACCATGATTTTTTCCTTGGCATTAGCAAGTATTTTCATTTCGAAAAATTACCCAGTTGTAGTTCAAGGTGTATAAATATAGTCTTTTTTTCATGTTTAGGTTGTCTCAAGGTCCCACCAATGCTAGAACACAGAGTATTCTATGAATGCAGCTTTGATTGAATTATTGTGTGCATTGTGTTTTATTTGACAAAAGTAAACAATTATTGGCATTGGTTAACGATTATGATAATGTAAGAATGAACGGTTAAATCTAATAAACCAACCAAAAAAATTAGTCGATAAATCCCTTAAGTGTTTTATTACTCATACATGTTAGGCATTTAACCATCACTAGCTTCAGGATCTTAGCAATTTTCAGGTGTCTAACTAATGAATCTATTAACAAAAGGACCTTCAACTATCCAATGTCATCCTACTAATTGATTACAAGTTGGATCATCAATTAATTTCTAGATAAATAGAAAGTATTACTTAACATGTTCTTCATCCCCATCTCCCTGTAACCTTCATCTCCATACCACGAAAAGATGTGCCTCACATTAAGTCATTTCCCACCATTTTCACATATTGATATGGATTGTCTCCTTGAAAATATAGAAGAACATAGATCATCCCCTAACCCAACTGACGATGTGACTGCCATTCTCTTGTCGATTAATAAGTTACATAATTATGTCATAGTATTTTCTTACCTTTTTGAAAGTATAATACAATGGAAAAGAGTTATCTTCATAATATGTAATGCTATGTCTTATATGATGTTGGGCAATTAGTTATAGTATTCATATCTAAGTTACAAGGCACATGGTTGACTCAAAAAGGAGCCTACCATACCATGTTATCCAATTTCAATTAATCAAATTATAGGCCCTAACAGGTGATGTTAACGTTAGCTAACACATTATTCATTATTTGCACTCTGCTAGACTACTACTCAAACCTTAGGAGACCATCACCCTTGTTATGTTATTCAACCTATTTTCCTAAGGGCATGGTTCTACATGTCATTTTTATATCATGGTGAAAAATTGCTGAGCGACATATTAATCGTGGTGAATATTCGGGAACCTATACAATTGTAAAAAAATCGCTGATTTTTTGTAAAATTCGGAGACTTTTGTTACTATGGGCTTAACTAGGCTATATTAGGTTGTTGTTTCTTGTTTATTTAATATTAGATAAAAGTAGGAAAAGTTACAGCCAAAATAGGCCTATGTGAGTTACAATAGCACATGCTAGGTCTCATTTAAGTCATACTAGGTCTAGAAATGGAAAATAGGTCGAACATAGGCTATGCTGGTCATATTTGTGTTGAATTTAAGATTGATTGAGTGCATATGAAACTGCATTACATGTATATAACCTATATATATATATATATATATATATATATATATATATATATATATATATATATATATATATATATATATATATATATATATATGACTACTTAAATGCTAAAGGAGGGTCTCAACTTGGGTCTATAGGGAATTTTAGAACCCATTTCAGTCATTATAAGGGTAAATTAATTGTGATTAGGTCTAACTTTTATTGATTTATTTTACAAAGGATGCAATTGGTTTAGAATAAGTCTAGATCTGTTTGGATCAAATTGTGCAGCCTAATAGGTAAAATTAGGTCTGGTTGTGTAATGTAGAGGCATGGTTAACAAGGCCCTCACCTAGGTATGGCTCTAGATGAGGTATCAAAGTCTGGTTGCCTAGGCCTTCAGGTTAATAATAAATTTGATTTATGTAAATGGAGTCAAGTTTAGGTCTAATGTTAGTAAGATAGATGTACTTTAGGTCACATGTAAAGTTTATCTAGGGAAATCTACCATTGGTTAAGTTAAAGATATAAAAATAGATATTATATATATATATATATATATATATATATATATATATATATATATATATATATATATATATATATATATAGATATATATATATATATGCAAAACTCTAAATAATTGAAAAATATAAAACTAATAGACTGCCTGGCCTACCTCGGTTGTACCTAGATTGTCAATTTTTTTTTGTAATAATAAGAGGAATAATACAATTCTTGGACCACTTTGTCATTGGTGCCTATGTGCTTGGGAAGTTGCACCCCTTAGTGGTATAGGCCACTGCCTAGAAAACTATTCTCATAACATAATTGTTGCATGTCCTATTTATCATTTGGTCACTAAATTACATAAACTTAATTCCATTAAGTACACGTGTATGATCTCACTCACCTAGATACAAGTATATATAAATTTTTTGGCCATTTTTTTAACATTAAAGTAACCACCTTCTAATACCATACTTCAATATTTTATTTTACAAAAATATATTTTCATATAATGACAACTCATATTTTATTATATTATGATTGGAAAATATTCAAAATGTTGCAACCATGAACATAGGTTGGCTTTTAATATTGATACCAATTTATAATCATAGATGTCTAGGCTCCCCACATAGCACACCTAGGCTTGCTAGGCTCTTAAGGAGGAGTTAAAGCCTATGAACCTAGGACATAATGTTGAAAAGTTGGGTTCCTAGGACCAAGGAGACTTGATCTAGGCCATTTTGGTGCTAAACTAGGTTATTTGAGGTATGAACTAGGACTAATGCAATGCTTGGACCGCCTAGTCTTTGGTTCCTAGGTGTCTAGGAAGCTACACTCCTTAGTCATGTAGGACACCGCCTAGATACCTATGCTCATAACATAATTGTTGTATGTGCAATTTATTATTTGGTCATTAAATTTCCTAAAATCAATACCATTAAGTACAAATGTGGATGATCTCACTCTTGATGTTTTTTAAGAGTAACCCAACTCAATGACATCTAAACACACCAACAAAAGTGTTAAAAAATTACCCACCACATGTGTAGATTGTGGCAAACACTTATGTGCATTATTTAAATTTTATTAAGGGATACTAGAAACATAGGATCTATTGGTATGGAAACTCTTCAAATAATCATCCATGGATATGGAATCATCTTAAGAATATTAAAGACATAATTATAAAGGATTTCACCTTGGTGAGCCTGACTATGAAGGAACATATCCTCTATCACCTAAATCCAATAAACTTTTGCATAAAAAACTAATCATACCTCCAATTTCCAAAATGTTCCCTATATTTACCTCAAAAATACATAAGCTAACCAATATTAGACCTAATTTTCCTAAAGTAGATCTAATTTATCCCAATCAAATATGTTTTTTGCAAACCAAACAATCTTCCCCAAGTTGACATGTTTTCATAATTTTATACATAGGCAACATGAACTTTGGCCTCTTACAGAACTACAAGTGACATGATTCCATCAAGGACTTCACATTCAGTAGTCATCCTTATTAGTTCCCATAACTAAATGTAGTTTCCATTTCATATACATATACATTAGGACATAACTACAAAATTTGTTCTCTTATATGTTGGCCATTTTTTTAGTTAGCTCTTGTATATTGGTGTTCCTCTCTTATGGAAAATTTCCTAATACAGGGTCTACAAATTTTGATTTTATGTGGAGCATATTTGAAATGAAAAGGTTCTCTATTCAACTGAGGGAATTGAGTGAGTATTATTTTGTAATAGTTTCATGTGAATCTGCATATGAACACAAACAATTGTTTTAATTTAAGCATCAAGTTTATTTCCATCTAAATTCATGTTCGGCAACCATGTATTTTTTATTTTGGCCATGACTAGTAAAAACTATCTATACTCAGCAGTTGTACCTGATATAACTTCATTTCATGTTACATGCTTACTGCATTTAGTTTTTTTTTTTGAATGTTTGAAAAGTATGTCATTGACTTATGTATCTTAATATATTAATTGTAACATATTTAACTATAATGGTTTATAACTTTAGAATTTAATGGCTGTAATAGATAAGAGTTGGATGAAAAATGGGAATAGATTATCAATTGAATACATTAATGGTGTCACATAATTTATTCAGTTTGCATCTAGAAATTCTGAAGTTTATGGTTTCATAACTTGCCCTTGTGTTAAATGTAATTACTCATGTTTCAAGATGATAAATGAGGTTTCAAATGATCTTATAGTGAATGGTATAAATGAGTGTTATACATGTTGGGTGGTGCATGGTGAATCCATTGAATTGAGGCATTCTAATACTAGTGATGATGTTGATTCTGACATTAATGATGACGTTGATAACATTGAGGGAATGATCAAGGATGGGCTAGGGTTTCATGATTTCTTTATTCCTACATCGGATCAAATGAATGAAACTAATGAGGTTGATAATTTAAGTGATGATGTTTTGAAATATCTTAAGCTTATGAAAGATGCAAAGGAAACACTTTATGATGGATTAGAAGGGTTCTCAAAATTGTCATTCACAATGTCATTGTTGCAACATAAAGGGTTTCATGGTTTGAGCAATAATTGTTTTGACAAAATTGATCTCATTGTCATCAAAGGCATTTAAGGGTTGCCATTTGACAAAATCATTCTACGAAGCTAAAAAATATGTTGCTGACCTGGGTCTTGACTATGTGAAGATAGATGTATGTGTAAATCATTCTATGTTGTTTTGGAAGGAGCAAAGTAATGATGATAAATGTTAAAAATTCAATGCTAATAGGTGGAAATACACCTTTCTTGATGACATGGTTATAAATAAATCTCCTAAAAAGAACACCCGCAAGTTGAAATTGGGGAAAAAGATTCATGCTAAGACTTTATGGTACTTTCCACTAATACCCCGTTTGAAACAATTATACATGTGCTATGAAACAACTTCAGAGATGAGGTGGCATAAGGAGAAGCGAAGCGATGATGGTAGATTAAGACACCCAACTGATGCATAAGAATGGAAGAGATTTGATAAGTTGCATCCACTTTTTCTAGTGACCCTCGCAGTGTCAGGCTAGGCATATCATCTGATGGATTTAATCCATTTGGCAACATGAGCCTTTCTTATAGCATATGGCTTGTCATTATCATTCCATATAACTTACCCCCCATGGCTTTGTATGAAGCATGATTATTTAATTTTATTGATTTTGATTCCTAGGAAGAAGTATCCAACATATAAGATTGATGTTTACTTGCAGCCCCTAATTGAGGAGTTAAAAGAGCTATGGGATATAGGTGTCCAAACTTATGATGTTGTTTTGAAGAAATTCTTTGAAATGCATGTTGCATTGCTCTAGACAATAAATGATTTCCCTGCTTATGGGTACTTGTCTGGATGGTCTACCCAAGGTAAATTAGCATGTCCTTGTTTCCATAAGGATACTTGGTCTCTCAGATTAAAACACGGGGGGAAGTTTTGCTACTTGGGACATCATAGATTCTTGCCCCAAGATCTTAGATGGAGGCTAAAAAAACATGCTTTTGACGGAAAAAAAGAAGCACACCCTCCTCCAGAAGACCTATCTGGAGAAGTTGCTTTGAGCCAACAGAACTAAATATATGTATCTAAACTTGGAAAGAGAAAGAAGATATCTCCAAAAGAGAACCCTTCTCATGCTTGAAAGAATAAAAGCATTTTCTTTGATCTACTGTGACATGCACTTTTGAGTGTCTAAAAGACCTTAAAGTCGCAGATCGTCATTCAAAATTTCCAGGATCAGATTCATGAAATAATACAAAATAGTAAATAATTTACATTAATGATCAAATATGTACATGTTTAGATAAAAAGCTCCTCGAAGGAGTTACATAACTTTTAAACAAATTTAACTTTTACAGTTGTGAAGATATAACATTAAGACTAAACCTTCATGATTAAACTGTAGTGTCTTCAACATCTCTATATGTACCCTCATGTCCACGCTATCAAGTATATCTGATACCTAAAATGCCGACAAACAAATACGCGATCAGTATATTTCTATACTGGTACGTGGATTCAAACAATAATCACTAGTACAGATATAAACAAACATCTTTATCTTGAATATAAACTCATTTTCATATTCTAACCCTTATATGGTCCACTACCTCAGGTGTAATCACTGTCCCTCCGGGGCTTGTGTGCATTACCCTTAAGATCGATCTAACCCAGGGTTCAGAATGTAATTATTTACTTTACATGATACTCATATGAACTTTATAGTTTGCAAGAACTAAATAATCAAGAAAGCAGTTTATTTGTCATTCAATCTCATCAAGAAACATCGGCAATCTCAGAATTCGATACATGTATTCATAAGCGTAACCACGTACCTTATGACGTCACAGAAACCATGCAGAACATCTTATGTACTTTAGAAATGCAATCCAAACATCCAACCAGCCAAGCACGTAATCAACAAGTATCTGAAACAAAGCATACTACATGTTTGTCACCATCTATTCGCATTACATTATTTACAACTAGATTCGCTCCTAAACTAGGGTTTAGGGCTATCTCGTGTTTGGAACTAGGATTAGGGATACCAACCCTAATTCTATCAACTTAAGCATATTAAACTACTCGTGACACCTAAATCACATTATGATCATAGTAAGATGTCGACATTGGTTTTAAAACCCTAAATAGCATGCATAAAATCATTAATCTAATCATTTATTTATCATTATCAAATATTTTCTCATTATACATGTCCAGATCAAGTGTCAACTCAACATAACCTAATCTATTTAAGCATCAAATTATGCAAATCTAGGTTTTCCCTTTATACTAATCACATTAACATATGTATTACACATACGTGTAGAACAGGAAGCATAATTAGACTCTAAATCTATTTTATTTAGATTCCTCTCGTTATCCTGATCAATGTGATATATAATTTCACTATATTCCGAGTTATCCATAATTAACTAGAATTATTACAAGATAAACACTTACCGGCCAATCAGAAGGCGCCACGTCAGCCTCATTACTTTTTTATTCTTTATATCTGACCCGACTTGGTTTTAACATGCAAATACTGCTTTTCCATTCTTTTGCACATGTGTGTGGAAGGGCATAATTGTCCTTCGACCACAAACTTTGTCTTCTTTCTCGCGAGGACGTCGCTCGCGATCCTAGTGCCAGGCCGCTGGGTCGACTATCATGGCCCTTGTGACTCGAGGGCCAGGCGGTATCGTGCCAGATCAATCTAACCTAGTCAATGGGTGGTTCACGAGACTACATCCCCTTCTTTCTCTTTGGCCCTGTGGCCCTCGTCTCACACACTGGAATCACTCACTGGAGTTGTCGTCTACTGACACGGTGCTGCTTCCATGGCCTCCCGAGACCCTCATGACTTTTGGCACCATCACTGGTCTCCACTGTCATAGAGTAAGCACCAACTCCTCTTAACCATCCTCGGACAGCCGGTCACCCCAACAGCCACTACTGCCTGCACGGACTGCAAACTTCCTGTGTGCTTCCGCCGCGTTTGGTAGGTCTCAAGGTCAGGTCGAGGTGGCTAAGGGAGGAAGGAAGGAATCACTGTTGGGAGGTGTTGGACGGAGAGGTGGCTTCAGATCCATGCCAATAATGCGTTCTTTACTATCAGACCAAGGAGGTAGAATTGTTCACCATTATGTCCAACTTGGGATAGGGGTTTTGATGTCTCCTCCTCGTCAGACTGCATGTCCGCCGTAGAAAGCAGAGGATAGGGAGAGTACCTTTAGGGATTCAAGCAACATGGTCTAAGTACCAGGTCTGTCTCCCTTTGGTCAGGCATGGGTATACGACATGTTTGCTTGTGAGGACAATGCAGAGAGATGGATTCCATCGTTCACAAGTCTCCACACAAGAAGGTCTGTGAGGCGTTGATCATCACGAGATCATGGGAACAGAAGAGGGTTGGTTGTGTATAGAGGGAAATCATGTATATATATACACATGTACAAACTCGTAGTTTAGGAAAAGTAGGCACGAAGGGATTAGATAAGGCCCACCGTATTTTCCTTTTAACAACAATCCTCCCTGCACGATAACTTATCAAGTCCTTTCCAATTATTGGGCTTCGTTGGGTATCCTTTGTATACCAAAATTTTTATTTTCTTTAAACTATGGTTTTTATTTCTTTTAGGGAACTTACATATTGTTTCTTTATTTGGATTCCAAGCAACAAGTTGATAGTCCTTTAATTAAATATCTAAGCCACATATTATCTTGGATTATCTTAGAAATCCTCTCATTATCTTAACTTGTAATTATCCTTCAACATACCAAAAAGGCAACCCAAGGTAACACTATTTGTGTCCCTACCATTGTGATTCCAATAATGGAAAGATAAGTATTCTTTTAACTATCCAACACATTATAAACTTTATTCTCCTTTGGAAAACATTTATCAATATCAAAAGTCATTACTATTTATGAATGCATGAATTCCGTTTATCTATTTGTCTTGTGCCAAAAGAACTTGTGCGACAAAGGCAATTAACATTACTATTCCACCAATAAATCATTGAGGAATTATCAAATTAATTCATGCATCACATTTGATAGTTCAGTTTTTACCAAACTTTGAGGATATTACATTCACCCCTCATTAAAAGGAATTTTTTCCTCAAAATTCACACCCAAAAAAAAAGGTGAATTATAACTCAACTTAGTTTCAAGTCTTAGGGTTAGCACCCTACTTAGACATATTTACATATGTTATTATGCAAATTCCACACATTAATACTAAGATTGGTACTTGAATTCAATTCAATGTATATCTACATCTTTAGTATACACATCTTATCATCACTTGATGATTTCATTCTTATTTTGTGATTTCATTACTACCTGGTGATTTCTCTTTTCACCTATGTTTCCAACCTATTATTCATTATTTTCATATAAGGGTGAGGTAACACCTCTAACCCTAGGTTACACATTACACATTTATCTTAAGACATTTATTCTCAATTTTAAGCATAACGTGTGTCTATCCAATCTCACTCCCTCATAATGAGATGAAATAAGTATTTGACTGCAGCCCAAACACAAAGTTCATTCCATTCTAAGAGCGGAGATAGTACATCCACACATTACCTTTTAATTTCACCTATTAAGTTGAATCATACTCTATATGGTTCTAAACTTACTTGTTCTTAATTTTATAGCATTCTTATGTTCCATGAAGTCCAGTGTCCCTTTTCTTACTCTTAAGTTAGGTCACAACTCCTCTTAAGTTTTCATGACTCCTTTATATCTTTTATATTTACATCTCATGTATCATTATGAGCCTTAGTCAAATCCCTGAGGTCTATAGGGGTATAGGTACCTTTGGAGTGATCTCATCCTTATGCATCAAGAGAGTGCCTTTCACATTCACCCATCAGGCTACATGATCCTCATGGAGGTAGATAATCTCCTGAGTCATGTACCTTGGATAAACCTAGATGCTACCTCCCGACCACATGGTCATGTGCATTCAGGGTATATCAACTCCCAACCCATCGGTTCTATGTACCTCTAATACACCCTACTTGACCCTAGGATTGCATTAGGACTCTACCCTCCCTAAGGGTTTCTTTTGAGATGTCAAATCTTTTAAGCACATTATTCTCTTATTTAATTCTTTAACCTGGATTGCCTTCATCTCTCTCTTTTGAGTACACATAATGCAGTGTTGTCCCATCATAGGGCTCGGGCCACCTTCCCTCCAGGGCTTGGTGCCATGTCGGTCTTCCCTACTGGGCTTGACCTCTATGATCTTCCCCTCTAGGGGCTTGATCCTAAACAACTACATTGTGGACTTAGGCCACCTTTCCTCCTGGGCTTGGTGCCTACCTGGTCTTCCCTCCTAGGCTTGACCATTTCATGACCTTCCCTCCTTGGCTTGGTTGTCCACTTAGGCCACCTTCCCTCCTGGGCTTGGTGCCTTACTGGTCTTCCCTCCTGGGCTTGACCATTTGTGTCACTTAGAGTTGGCATCCTTGGGTTCAAAGAATTTAGGTACTTTCATTTTTATATCTTTAACTCTTCACTCCTCTAGGTGAGGATTAAGGTTATCTCAATACTTAATTACATTAATTCACTTACCTTTTAAGGGAAGTCTCAGCCTAGGGTGCCTTCTTGTCTCATAGGAGGGGGTTAGGCTCGCTAGCCACAACTTGATCCCAAGATCTAAGGTTTTGCCTCCCTCTTAGGTCATCTTCCCACTCTTGGGTTGACCCACCCTAGGTTGGCACACTAACCCTAAAGGTTTCTTAGACACATCTTTCTTTTATCATTAGGCATAACTTTTATCATCAACCCATGTTTGATCAACCTCAGGAATACCCCCTCATGGTCTCTGTCCATTCAATGAATTTGGGTCACCTTCCCTCCATGGATTGGTACTACCTCAGCCTTCCCCTCCAGGGGCTTGGCCACCATCACTAAAATTCTAGAGACAACATGAGGAGTTTGAGAAAGTTATATTCCAACTTTTCATTTTGTTATATATACATCTACTGGGTTTTTATATCACTTAAGACTTATCACATAAGTTTTATGCTCCTCATGCCCACATGCATGGGAGATTGGGTTACCTAAACCATCCCTTATCTTTCTTATGCATGATTTCAAATTTCACATGGGCAGTGTCCCATGCCACCACACCATGTTGATTACCAATTTTAAGTTTCACATGGGTAGTGTCCCATACCACCACACCATGTTGATTACCAATTTTAAGTTTCACATGGGTAGTGTCCCATACCACCACACCATGTTCATGAATTAGGATTAAGGTTTTATGGTTATAGTTAAGGACTACAATCTACCTCTCAGAGTTTTCATATCCCTTGACTCTCTAGAGTATTCATACCCTACACCAAGTCCTTCCTCTAAGAAAGGGATTACCCAAACATGTATCTTTCTCGGGTCTACCCTCTCTAGAGGGACCTACACGAAAGGTTACATCTTTTCACATATTACTTCTCTTATTAACATTTTCTTTTCAAAGATTTTAAGCACGAGATGAGAAGTAGAGGAAAATGTGAGATGAGGAACTTAATTTTTCTGATAAAATTTCTAAGGATAATTTGAAATTATAAACTATTAAGTATTAGTTGATGAATCTGTGCTCTGCTACCAAATGTAACGACCCGCACTTTTGAGTGTCTAAAAGACCTTAAAGTCCCAAATCGTCATTCAAAATTTCCAGGATCAGATTCATGAAATAATATAAAATAGTAAATAATTTCCATTAATGATCAAATATGTACATGTTTGATAAAAAGCTCCTCGAAGGAGTTACATAACTTTTAAACAAAATTAACTTTTACAGTTGTGAAGATATACCATTAAGACTAAGCCTTCATGATTAAACTGTAGTGTCTTCAACATCTCTATCTGTACCCTCATGTCCATGCTATCAAGTATATCTGATACCTAAAACGACGACAAACAAATACATGATCAGTATATTTCTATACAGGTACGTGGATTCAAACAATAATCACAAGTACAGATATAAGCAAACATCTTTATCTTGAATAAAAACTCATTTTCATATTCTAACCCTTATATGGTCCACTACCTCAGGTGTAATCACTGTCCCTCCGGGGCTCGTGTGCATTACCCTTAAGATCAGTCTAACCCAGGGTTCAGAATGTAATTATTTACTTTACATGATACTCATATGAACTTTATATTTTGCAAGAACTAAATAAACAAGCAAGCAGTTTATTTGTTGTTCATTCTCATCGAGAAACATCGGCAATCTCGGAATTCGATACATGTATTCATAAGTGTAACCACGTACCGTATGCCATCACAGAAACCATGCAGAACATCTTATGTACTTTAGGAATGCAATCCAAACATCCAACCAGCCGAGCACGTAATCAACAAGTATCTGAAACAAAGCATACTACGTGTGTGTCACCATGTATTCGCATTACATTATTTACATATAGATTTTCTCCTAAACTAGGGTTTAGGGCTATCTCGTGTTTGGAACTGGGATTAAGGATACCAACCCTAATTCTATCAACTTAGGTATATTAAACTACTCGTGACACCTAAATCACATTATGATCATAGTAAGATGTCGACATTGGTTTTAAAACCCTAAATAGCATGCATAAGATCATTAATCTAGAATCATCATTTATTTATCATTATCAAATATTTTCTCATTATACATGTCCAGATCAGGTGTCAACTCAACATAACCTAATCTATTTAAGCATCAGATTTTGCAAATCTAGGTTTTCCCTTTATACTAATCACATTAACATATGTATTACTCATACTTTTAGAACAGGAAGCATAATTACACTCTAAATCTATTTTATTTATTTTCCTCTCGTTCTCCTGATCAATTTGATATATAATTTCGCTATATTCTGAGATATCCATAATTAACTAGAATTATTACAAGATAAACACTTACCGGCCAATCAGAAGGTGCCACGTCAGCCTCATTACCTTTTTATTCTTTATATCCGGCCCGGCTTTGTTTTAACATGGAAAGACTGCTTTTCCATTCTTCTGTACATGTGCGTGGAAGGGCATAATTGTCCTTCGACCACGAACTCTATCTTCTTTCTCGCGAGGACGTCGCTCGCGATCCTAGTGCCAGGCCGCCGGGTCGACTATCATGGCCCTTGTGACTCGAGGGCCAGGCGGTATCGTGCCAGAGCAATCTAACCTAGTCAATGGGTGGTTCACGAGACTGAATCCACTTCTTTCTCTTTGGCCCTGTGGCCCTCGTCTCACACACTGGAATCACTCACTGGTGTTGTTGTCTACCGACATGGCGCTGCTTCCATGGCCTCCCAAGACCCTCATGACTTTTGGCACCATCACTGGTCTCCACCATCATAGAGTAAGCACCAACACCTCTTCACCATCCTCAGATAGCTGGCCACCCCAACAGCCACTAGTGCCTGCACGGACTGGAAACTTCCTGTGTGCTTCCACCGCGTTTGGTAGGTCTCAAGGTCAGGTCGAGGTGGCTAAGGGAGGAAGGAAGGAATCACTATTGGGAGGCGTTGGACGGAGAGGTGGCTACAGATCCATGCCAATGATGGGTTCTTGACTATCAGACCAAGGAGGAAGAATTGTTCACCATTATATCCAACTTGGGATAGGGGCGTTGATGTCTCCTCCTCGTCAGACTGCATGTCCGCCGTAGAAAGCAAAGGATAGGGAGAGTACCTATAGGGATTCAAGCAACATGGTCTAAGAACCAGGTTTGTCTCCCTTTGGTCAGGCATGGGTATACGGCTTGTTTGCTTATGAGGACAATGCAGAGAGATGGATTCCATGGTTCACAAGTCTCCACACAAGAAGGTCTGTGAGGCGTTGATCATCACGAGATCATGAGAACGGAAGAGGGTTGGTTGTGTATAGAGGGAAATCATGTATATATATACACATGTACAGACTCCTAGTTTAGGAAAAGTAGGCACAAAGGGATTAGATAAGGCCCACCCACTACTATAGAAACAGCCTTTGGCGTCGGTTGTTTAACCCCCTTTGGCGACGGTTTTCAAGCGACGCCTATGTGGGTGCCGCTAAAGGTCGAACTCTTCGGCGTCGGTTTTCTAACCGACGCCTATATGACATATAGGCGTCGGTTATATATAGTTGGCCGACGTCTATAAGGTTTGCGCCACAAAAAAGAGCACCACCTAGGACACTTTCTGCGTCGGTTAACAACTTAACAACTGACACCATACACCCAGACGGCACGGCGAAGCACGGCCGTGCTTCGCTGCACGGCCGTGTGTAGTACTATAGGCGTCAGTTTTATACCAATAAGTGACGCATTTTCCACCACGGCCGTGCTTTCCTGCACGGTCGGGTTGTTTGTCCTATTAGGTGTCGGTTTTTATCAAATAACTGACGATGTAGGCCTTTGATGATGGTGTTCTATAAATAACCGACACCTATACTTAAATTTTTTTTTTCTTATTAGTTTGCAGGCCTGCTGTGGATGGTCAGCAGGATGAGAACATGTAGTTCAGTTTTCTGAACTGCAGGTTTACGACATCCATTGATATCATCCTACAAACATGCCACAAACCTGCAAAATCAACAAATATTTTTTCACACAAGTTGATACATTCAGACATCAATTCAATTCTCACATTCACACATGTAGAAACAATCAAATACATGTAGAAACATTCAGACATGTATAAACATTCAAAAATATTCATTTACAAAATATCATTCAGCATCACTATCAGCATCCCAATTATATCTTTCAATCGTCACTGCTTGTATGGCTTTTTCCCATTCTTCTCTTATTTCATTTAATGCTTCCATCGTATATGGAGCATGTACATTTTTTAAGCATTTACCTATAGTGTGGTCAGTTTTAAACACCTGCAAAGAGAATGATGTATATATATAAGTAATAATATAAAAATAAGATTGATATATTTCATACTAACTAATGAGACTATATATAATACCTCATGTATGGTATTAATATCCAATGTGGCATGTCGGATAATCATCTACATAAATCGCATCACATAGTATGTGCATGCCCGGTCGTTGTCTTGTGTAGCGCACTATAAATTGAAACATACAAAATATTAAAAAATACAACTAAGCACAGTTCACATAAATAATATATACATTGGAGTCGGGAACTTACTTTTACATTCTCCCAAGTTATTGGCTGGTTCTTTCTCCTTGGGACATTTCCTCCAGAATTTTTGAATGCATCTAACCCCTACATGTTAATGTAACACAGTAAATTTCATAATTAAATAGTAATGTAATAACAGATGTTAACGAATATAAAAATGAAATATTTCTCACCAGAATAATGGCATTCTCAATATATGTCCAATTTTAGTGTTCAATGTACTTCCCACAGGATCTAGATAATAAATAGTGAACATCCCGGGGACAATAACTAGTAACTCCCAATGTCTACCGCTAGAGGTAAAAAAGTTAAAAATTAATAACTCAAAATGCACAATAAAAATGGAATTTTCTTAAGTCCAAATTATAAATAAAGTAAACTTACTTGACATTGAATGGAGCTATTATTATCGTCTTCTTTTACTGACCGAAAACTGCAAAATCATCTATACAGTATTGTTGAACACTATCAGGGTCTTTAGCTACCATACTAATCAATGATGGAATCAAAAATCCCACATGATCAAATGCAAATTGTTTGCATTGATCTTCGACTAAGTAGCGGAAAAACATGTATTACGTATGCATTAATATATAAGAAACCAGATCACCGGATCTTATACAAGGTATATGGATGTATAAACAAGAACTCACCTTATCCATGTCTCTATCATTGATGTATTCAGCCAATCATACATAAACAGCTCAATAATATCTTGTATAAATAAAGAGCTATCGTATGATTGACATGCATAATCTGCTTCTAAAGAAACAATTATAGGGAAATGTATATTATGTGCCCATAGCCAACATGCCATTCCCCTACAAGCAGGACCGAATGGGTATTTTAGGTCAGTTGGAACCCAACTTGGTAATGTAGGAAGTGGAGGTGGAGGCCTAGGTGCTCCGGGTGTCTTCTTTTTAACCTGTATATAAAATTTCAGATCAGTTGACCTCATATATACACATTAACAATCTAAAGTAATGTAAATTTATCTTACAATTTCAGTAGTGTAGACGACATCTGCTTTGGGCCACAATATCACCCCACCTTCTGCCTCACCAAGTGTATCAATATCTGGGTGGGCATATGGTAATGCAGCTTCCCTCCAATCGGGTAATACACATATCGGGCTCACACGAACGTAGCCCTGCGGCATTGGAGTCCCATGAAACATTGCCCCATGAAGGGACTGGTAAGCCTGTGCCTCTGCAACAACGTAGTCTTGCATTCTTGAAAAGACTAGCTACAATGTCATAAAAAATACTTACAGCAGACGTGCTAGGCGATGGGTCTCCAGGATTACTCGCAGTCTGTGCATCAGGAGAAGAGTGGGTCGCCATAGGCTGATTGGAAGCCTGAGATGCCTGCCACTGCACTATTTCTTCCTTGACCTTCTCAGCAACTATATCATTGACCTTCTTAGCAACTATATCCTCGACTCTCTTATTCTCCTATACATGGATAAAAGAAACATTAGCTTATTATTATTGAATTCCCTTTTGCAGTAACATTCTAAAAAAAGAATAGGTTGCCTCTTCTTGTGAAAGTCCCTCTCTGGGTTTGCGCTGGGATGGCCCAAAGAATGCTTTGATGCCCACACCAACGCCTGCACCCCTAACCCATCCAGGATGCTCTGGGTTACCCAGAGCAACTGTCAATTCATCCCTTGTGCCCTGAGGGATGAACATGCCTTGTTTCCTCTGCTCATGCAGCTCCCGCTAATCACCATCAACAGAAATTGGTAAGTTAACACCACAAATAATCAATATTCAAACGATTGCTCTAAGAATTGTATTTTACCATTTTCATAGCCGCCTCAGCAGTTACAGGCTTCTTTATTTCACCCTTCTTGTTTTGCCTCCCAGCTATCCAGATATCATGGCGAGGCATGGGTGTGGCAGACTCCTAAGTAGGAGCAGACTCCTGAGTAGCCGCAGACTTCGCCTGTAGTCTTTGGCGAACGCTTGCATATCCCTTTGGACCCATAGTGTGGTCATACACATTTAGTGCACGCCTTGCTTTTTGCGCGTCACTGAGGGCCTAGTTAGTATGAACATTAATGATTTGGTTAGTAGCACTAAATGTTAATCTTGAATAGGTGAATACAACATATATTAATGAAATTGGGAGTGACGCCTAAAACCTTGAATTCTTTAGATTTTCTTGAAGCAACAAAATTGTCCCAATCTTCTTTGTCCAAGAAGTTCCACTGCTCAAGGGCTGACTTCTTCTTCTTATCACCATCTTTTATGTATTCTCTTTTCAGATTTTTCCTATAGTTCCTAAGCATCTTTCCAGCACGTTGCATCACGCTTTTACGATGCAACTTCTCATCCAATGCAAACAAATTATGTAAAATATAATTCTTATTAACTAGTATCCAAAAATAGAATTACAAATAATATAATTTGTAATCTTCAAAATAGAATTTCAAATAATAATAACTCACGCATAAATCCTTCCATATCAAGTCTTTCTTCCCCTGAGGAACTTTATGCCAATTATCATACTTAATACCACAATGGCTTCGAGTGACACACCCAAGATAGTTTACAAAATTATTGTGGTTCACTCCAATTGCATTTCCTCCATTATCAAACTCCACAACCAATTTGGATCCACTACCACTCAGCGCTATTAACTTTTTCAACAGAGTGATGCCCCTTTTCTTGTTAAGTGTTTGGTGTTGCGCATCAAGTTGCTCCAGTGCTTCAGTGGGTACATGTGCATCATCAACCTAAAATTTGACAAAAATAAACCCACCGAATTAGCACAATATAGAAATATGGGATATATGACATAACTAGACGATAATGAATTTTATAGAAATACAGGATATGTTTTTAGAACTTACATTGGTATCCTCGCCATGCTCGTCATGGACAGCATGCTCATCATGGACTTCATGCCCATCATGGACATCATGCTCATCATGGTCAACCATCTAAAAATGTCATTAAAAAGGCAAACATTTAGCATTTGTATTAACTAGAAAAAGGCAAAGATTTAGCATTTGTATTAACCAGAAAAAGGCAAACATTTAGCATTTGTATTAACTAGAAAAAGGCAAACATTTAGCATTTGTATTAACCAGAAAAAGGCAAACATTTAGCATTTGTATTAACTAGCATTTGTAAAAAAATATAAACATACATGTCTCTAAAATTGTGATCTTTTATCAATTAACAATCCTTCATTGTGATCTCCGCACGGATATAAGTCATCATTAGCTTCAATATTTTGTGGAGTTGGCAACCCAACTGAGAATGGACTGGAGTCATCATACTTATCATAGTACTCTTCTTCATCTATAAGATCTTCAATGAACTGTCTTTTACCATGAAGAACAACTGACCATTTATCATTTGCAGGATCATCGATATAGAATATTTGTTTCTCCTGTGATGCCAATATGAATGGTTCACCCTTCTCGCCAATCTTTTCAAAGTTCACCAAAGTGAAACCCAATTCATCCACTATAACTCCTTTGGTGTTATCAACCCAATTACATTTAAAAAGTAGAATTATGAAATTTATGTAGTCAAGCTCCCATATGTCTTCAATGAAACCATAATATGACATTTTAGCTTCATGTGGACTCTTATCCTTTGCACTTGCAAAATACATAGTCGACGCTTGAAGAGTGACCCTATTATTTTGGACGACACTCTTATCATCTTGGCGCTTTGTGTAATATGTGAACCCATAAATGTCAAACCCTTCATAAGACATAACATTCAGTTTTGGTTTAAAGGCGATGCATTTAATAATTTCTGTAATATCATTTGGTGTTTGAGATAGTTGATGTAAGACTTTATCTTCAAACCACTTAGTAAAAGTCTTATTATGGTCTCTAGCAAGCCACATTGAACTTGCTCGAGGATGTTGTCTCTTGATGAAATTGGTATGTTCCTCGATATAAAAACTCACTTCGTCCATGTTGTGTAAAATAAACAAGTGAGCTTGTTCCAACTGCTCAAGGCTGATTACTTTCACCCGTGATCCCAAAATTCCTTTTCCCTCCTCAATATTCTTGTCATTAACAGGAGTGTTATTACCACTCAGAAAGTCATTGCAAAAATCCATAACATCTCTCGCCACATAACCTTCAATAATACTCCCTTCAGGCTGATAACGGTTTCGAACATCACCTTTAAAAATGCTCATGTATCGTTCAAAGGGATACATCCAATGCAAGAAAACTGGTCCCAACATTTTAACTTCCCTAGTCAAGTGGACAACAAGATGTACCATGATATCAAAGAACGAAGGAGGGAAATACATCTCAAGATGACATAGGGTAACAACCACATCTCTTTGCAAATTATCGAGAGTATTAGGGTCAATAACTTTACTGCATAGACTGTTGAAAAAGAAACAAAGTCTGGTGATTGCAAACCTTACATGCTTCGGAAATATAGATCAAATTGCCACGGGCAATATTTGTTGCATTAGAGTGTGACAATCATGAGATTTTAGACCTATCATCTTCAGATCTTTCATTGATATCAATCTACGGATGTTGGATGAGTAACCATGCGGCACCTTAACATTTACCAAGCATTCACAAAAGCTTTTTTCTCCTTTCTAGACAACGTGTAACAAGAGGGAGGTAAGTATGTTCTTTTATTACCCATTTCACATAATTCTGTTAATTCTGACCTTATTCCCATTTCACGTAGGTCCAGTCTGGATTTTATCCCATCTTTAGTCTTACCTGGTATATTTAATAGAGTACCAATGATGCTATCACAAACATTTTTCTCAACGTGCATTACATCGATACAATGCCTGACTGTCAAAGAACTCCGATAAGGAAGATCCCAAAATATTGACTTATTCTTTAATAAAGAATTGTCACTCTGTGTGGCCATACTACATTGTGATTTCTTACCAAATCTATTGACAATGTCTTTTACTCTTTCATAAACAACATCCCCTGGTATAGGTTTAGGTGCACTCCGTTCATCATTCCATCCATTGAATGTTTTGCGCTTCCTATGATACATATGGAATTTTGAAAGAAACCTTCGATGACCAAGATATACAGTCTTGCCACCATGTTTTAGTCTTATTGAAGATAAACATCGATATCATTTTCGGGTTGTTTAGGGCCCGATATCAACAACGACAGCATAACATATTTATTGTTCATACACAGCCAGGGAGGAAGATTGTATATAACAAGCATGACTGGCCAAGTGCTATGTTTGCTGCTCAATGTCCCGTACAGATTCATCCCATCTGTACAAAGCCCAAGTCTTAGATTACTATCTTCTTCACCAAATTTGGGGAACAATAGATCAATCTTCTTCCACTGTGGGGAATCAGACGCATGTCGTAGGATCCCATCATTATTTTTCTTAACATCTGCATGCCACCTCAAATTCTTTGCATCTTTCAGATTTGCAAACAAGCGTTGAAACCGTGATATTATAGGTAGATACCACAACACCATGGCAGGAGAACCAGTTTTGGACTCCCCCGAAGTCGTCAATTTATACTGTGACGCACCACATTTTGGACAATCTTTCAAATCTACATAGTCCTTTTGAAATAATACACAATCATTCGGGCATGCGTGTATCTTCTTGGCCTCCATTCCCATTGGGAACAACATTTTCTTTACCTAGTATGTTGAGATTGGTAGCTCGTTTCCTTCAGGAAGCATTTCTTTCAACAAAGTCAACAATTCAGTGAAGCTTTTATCGCTCCATCTATTGTTAGCTTTCAACTTATACAATCTCAACACAGCGCTAAGCTTCGTAAAATTAGCACATCCTGTGTATAACGGTATCTCAGCATCATGCACAATGTTTCTAAAGATAGGAGGTGGATCGGTGTGCTCTACCCTACAACTATCCAGCATCGCATCAACGATGTCTACTGGAACTAGTTCATTCACATCTACGTCATCGGAGGCAATTTCTTCTTCCACCCAAGCACTGCTATCGACATCTACTGGTTTCGAGTTTGAAATCTCTCCATGCCAGTGCCATTTTGTATAGCCTTGTACAATCTCGTTGCACATTACATGACTTTTTATTTCATCACCAGTGTTGACTTTCAAATTGTTACGGCAATGCCTACATGGACAGTAGAACCTATATGTAGGTTTTTTCCTATGTTCCTTGGCAAATCTAATAAAATGATCAAGATCAGATATAAACTATGGGGTGCATCGATTGCGAATGGACATCCATGATCTATCCATTCTATGATCAAAGAGAAAACAAGTATATATTAGGACAAGATTAGGGTATACACTTACATCCTATCCAAGATTCACTCCTATTATCTACAATGAAGCTAGACTCCATACAAACAATATATAATTTAGTGATTGTTCATTCTAATTTATACCAATGTACAAGTAATATAAAGAACAATGATTGTTCACTTTCTTGGCCAACAAACACATGTGATGTCATTCTTATATATAATAAATGTGTACCACCTATCCCATCCTTGAACACCTAATCTCACTAGTAAGTGTATAATGTGTATTGTGTTTTCAAGAAAATTTCGGCAGCCCTGCTGTTCTCTAAGTACATATGTACTTAGAGAACAAACGGGGAAATGCTACTGAAATTTTCTCGAAAACTCAATACACATTATACACTTACATCCTAAGTGAGATTAGGTGTTCAAGAACAGTCCCAAACCGGGGACTATCCAAGATTTACTCCTAATGAGTAAATCTTGGACGGGTTTCTAGGCCAATAAACACAATAATAGATATGTACATGTGAGGGTTATATCACAATTGATGTTAGTGTTTCATCAATGTTAGGTTTAATCAAATCAAATTAGGATGCTAGAATTGACAAGTTTAAATCTTATTTCAACATGCATCAAAATTTACTGAATTAAATCAAACATTAGGATTAGAAGCACAAATATATGCAAGCAAAAAATTGTTCATATCCTAGGATTTACATAAAGCATTACATAAAAATTTGTTCATATCCTTACCAACAGCAAGCACGGCCGTGGCTGTGTTGGCCTACCACGGCCGTGATGGACAGCACGGCCGTGGCTGTGTTGCCCTACCACGGCGTGCTGTCCAGCACGGCCGTGGTAGGGCAACACATCCACGGTCGTTACTATGACCGTGTTGTCCAGCACGGCCGTGGTAGGCCAACACATCCATGGTCGTGCTTGCATGTTGGTAAATAGCTAGGGAGAAGGAAGCAAAGAGGTAGCGCTACCTGGAGCTAGCGTGGAAAGCGCGGCGGCGAGCGGCGGCAACAATGGCAGCGGAAGAAGAGAGAGCAGAGCGGCGGGCGGTGAACCAGCAATAGTGACGCCAGGAATGAGCAGAGCAGAGCAGAGTAGTAGCGGCAACGGCGAGTAGAGGTGCACCAGCAGCAGCGGCACACCAGTAGCAGTGGCGGCGGCGAGCGGAGAAGCACCAGCAGTAGCGGCGGCGAGCAGCAGCGGGGTCATCGGGCGATTTCAGGAGAGCGGCGGTAGCAGCACAGCAATATCGCGATGAAATAGGAAGAAAGGGGGAAGTGCAGGGTGATCAGGATTATTAAGTTGGTCAACGGCGTCGGTTATCTATAAAACTGACGCCTATTATGATTTAGCGTCGGTTGATAGTAAAACACTGACACCCAACTAGACAACCTTTACCCTAAATTATTTGACGGGAACCATTATCAGCTTCGGTTATCTCGAAGGATAACCGACACTGAAAGTGGGACTTTTTGTGCAAATTTTCATTTTAAATAGGCGTCGGTGAATTGTTGAAAGACCGACACTGTAGGTAACCTAAAATGTTTTCGCAAGAAAATTGGATTCCGTGGGCGATTTTAGGCGTTAGTCTGTTATAACCAGCCGACGCTGAATACAAAGCGGTACCTGTGTCTGGCTGGTCTTCGAATATAGACGTCGGTTTGCATAAATAACTGACGTCTAATATTATAGGTGTCAGTTTTCCTAAATAATCGACGCCCCGAAAAGCGACATTGAACGTTGTTTCTGTAGTAGTGACAGTATTTTCCTTTTAACAACAATCCTCCCTGCACAATAACTTATCAAGTCCTTTCCAATTATTTGGCTTCGTTGGGTATCCTTTGTATACCAAAATTTTTATTTTCTTTAAACTATGGTTTCTATTTCTTTTAGGGAACTTACATATTGTTTCTTTATTTGGATTCCAAGCAACAAGTGGATAATCCTTTAATTAAATATCTAAGCCACATATTATCTTTGATTATCTTAGAAATCCTCTCATTATATTAACTTGTAATTATCCTTCAACATACCAAAAAGGCAACACAAGGTAACACTATTGGTGTCCCTACCATTGTGTTTCCAATAATGGAAAGATAAGTATTCTTTTAACTATCCAACACATTATAAAATTTATTATCCTTTGGAAAACATTTATCAATATCAAAAGTCATTACTATTTATTAATGCATGAATTCTGTTTATGTATTTGTCTTGTGCCAAAAGCACTTGTGCGACAAAGGCAATTAACATTACTATTCCACCAATAAAATCATTGAGGAATTATCAAATTAATTCATGCATCATATTTAATAGTTTAGTTTTTACCAAAATTTGAGGATATTACATTCACCCCTCCTTAAAAGGAATTTTGTCCTCAAAATTCACACCCAAAAGAAAAAGGTGAACTATAACTCATCTTAGTCTCAAGTCATACGGTTAGCACCCTACTTAGACATCTTTACATATGTTATTATGCAAATTCCACACATTAAGACTAAGATTGGTACTTGAATTCAATTCAATGTATATCTACATCTTTAGTATACACAGCTTATCTTCACTTGATGATTTCATTCTTATTTTGTGATTTCATTACTACTTGGTGATTTCTCTTTTCACCTAGGTTTCCAACCTATTATTCATTTTTTTCACATAAGGGTGAGGTAACACCTCTAACCCTAGGTTACACATTACACATTTATCTTAAGACATTTATTCTCAATTTTAAGCATAATGTGTGTCTATCCAATCTCCCTCCCTCATAATGAGATGAAATAAGTATTTGACTACATCCCAAACACAAAGTTCATTCCATTCCAAGAGCGGAGATAATACATCCACACATTACCTTTTAATTTCACCTATTAAGTTGAATCATACTCTATATGGTTCTAAACTTACTTGTTCTTAATTTTATAGCATTCTTATGTTCCATGAAGTCCAGTGTCCCTTTTCTTACTCTTAAGCTAGGTCACAACTCCTCTTAAGTTGTGTGAGTATTTGTACCACTTGAAATATGTTTTTTATACTAATATGTCATTAACATTTATTGTTAAAATATCTATCTTGATAGGTATTTCAATTGCCTAAAGAGGGTATGGTGGATGATGAACTTCTAAGCTTAGCTCGTGGACATGATAAAGATGCATTATTTTATACGGGTTTTGACATTAATGGACATTAATGGACATGATCAAAATCACTATCAAGGTCAAAGGTTAAAGACACAAAATAGTGGTGTTCTAGTTAAAATGGAGACAACAAATGGACCATTTTATTATTATGGTGTTTTAGATGAGATTATAGAGTTGAAATATATTGGTGGAAGAAAAGTTCACATTTTAGATATAAATGGTGGGACATGCATAATGAAGAAAGAGGATTCATGCAAGATAAATATGGATTTGTTAGTGTAAACATGAAGCATAATTTGATAACTAGTGAACCATTTATTCTAGTATGTCAAGCAGAGAAATGCTTCTATGTTCCTCATATTTCTAAGAAGCATTGGACCATCGCTATCAAATCACCACCACATGACTTGTACAACATGGAACCTGAGAAAGAAGGAGATGAAAGTGCATTTCAAGAACATACGTCAAATCCAACAATGGCTTCATCATTTCCATCAGATGTGTTTGATATTCGTCACTGGAGGAGGCTTGATGTTGTGAAGACCTTATCAATGGAAGTTGCTAAGAAACAAGGATGGCTAGAAAAAGATGGAAATCATATATGGGAATCAAACAACTGAATTTGAAATGTTTGGTTTTCTTGTAGTCAATTATTATATTATCTTTTGTTAAACTTTCCTGTGTTTTTTCCAAATGGGGTTTTATTTCATTTCACAAGTGGTTATGAATGACTTAGATTCATTATTTATATTTAATATAGTTTTGCAATAAAAATTCTTGATGTAAATGTATGAAACATGGTCAATGTATTTAGTGAACGAATTAATTTTGCAAGAAACTGTGAGGCACTTATGGCTTGCCATTCTAGCAAAAAACAAAGTGGTCAAAAAACTGAAATTCAATAGGGTGTTTGATGAATAAAATTTTAGGGTTTTTAATTGCATACTGTTCAGAGCACAATGCTTCAAACGAAAATGATGATCGGTTGCAAAATGCTTATCGACCTGCATTTTCTTATGGAAATTCATCAAGTAAGGATACAAGTCAATTTCTTCTTAGAAAATCCAATGTAAATAATAAAAGTTAATACTGTAATTTCTTGAACCCAATATCAGTTGCATCCTTATGCATATATTGTACAGAAGGGAAACTCTAATAAAATGGTCACCCAATGTAGTAGCGGAGCGAAACAAAATACGATAGGGGATCATGGTAAGTACTTTAACTTTAGCCATTTATACATGCTTCTAAGAGGTTTTTAAAATTTTTAGATTTGTATTTGAATTTGATTAAATTCCTTTTATTATAGAGGTTCAAAATGAGGGAGAAGAATACATTCAGCAATATCTATGTGGACATCTTGATGTGAAAAAGGTAGATGATTTTCAAATGTACATCCAAAATTATGGAGATTTTCTAAAGCAACGAATAAATGAAGGTCCTGGAAATTATTTTGTTTTATTATATTGTGTATATAATTCATTTGTTTATCTACTTTACTTCTTCTAAATAACTTATTGTTGTACAGAACCAAGCCATGTCACTCAAGATAAACAACCACAAATGATGAGTCCAAGAAAGTTTCCTAGAAGGACTCATGGTGATAGTTTAGTTGTGTATAGTTGAGCATTTGATAAAATTAAAATATGGTTTCAATATTAATTCAATTTTTTCAGATAATGCAGGGAATTTCAGCAATGAAACTTATCATTCACATCAAGTTGAATGTGTTGATGTTGTGAAAGAAAGAAGAGGGGGAATTAATGATGAGGAAATTTATTTAAATGGCAAGAAACATAATGCCCCTCGATATTTACATGCTCGAAGTGATCATGGTAAATATTTTAATTTAATTCTATATAGATGTATTTAGTTATGATGTATCTTTGTAGGTAGGATAATGTTCCTAATTTATAATAGTTGTTCAACATGAAGAAGGGACTTTTACTACATATAGTCTTCTTGATGGCTATATGGAGTATGATGGTTCTATTTTACTTCTTCTTTTCATTCTATACTTTGACACATATAATCTATATTCGTCTAAATAACTACTTACTATTGTTTAGAACCAAGCCATGTCACTCAATAGAAACAACCACAGATGACATGTGGTTGACTAAGTATTGTTGAGCACCTAAAAAACCTAAATGTCATGTGTAAATATTAATTTTTTTTTTCGCATAACGCAGTGAAGCAATGAAACTTCTCACCAAGTTGAATGTGTTGATATTGTGAAAGAAAGAAGAGGGGCAATTAATGATTATGATACTTATCTAAATGGCAATCAATGTGATTCCCCTTGATATTTACATGCTTGAAGGGATCATGGAAAAAAATTATTATAATTTTGCATAGATGTATTCACTTATGTTGTATGTTTTTAGGGACTTTCACTATAGATAATCATCCTAAAGCCTATATGGAGGATGATGGTGTGTCAATCTAGAGGACATATACTGGAAAGAGGAGCTTGAGGCCTCACACAACAAATAACTATTCAATACCAATTCAAAACTAGCCCAATGATATTTTTGGTAAATTTTGATTTTTTTGTGCTTACTAATACAAATACCCTTTATGCTAAGCACTATTTTAGCATTTTTTTCATAATATGCAGTTAGTTTGAACAAAAAGAATTTCAATTTATAACAACTTAATAAGTCCGGTCATGTGAAAGAAATAAGAGGGGAAGAGTTTAATGAGGATGATCATCTGTATGACTTGCATTATGAAGAGACACCTAATGAACATTCTAGAGGGGGCCAATGTAAAAAATTTAAGTTATTTTTCCATGGTTATATCATATTTTTGCATGTAGTGTTCAAGCTCCAAATAAATGGTAGTTGTTCAACATGAACAACATGAATTCACCACAAATTCACATGTTGAAGGTTCTATGGGCAATGATGATGTTATCAAGAAGCATAAATATTCATACTAGGACTTTAAGACCACAAACCATCAATAATAATTCAAAACAAAATGAAGTGATTTCTGCTTTGGAAGGGGCAAATGACAATCATGGTAAACATACTTATTTATTCTCATGCATGGAAAGCTTAATATAAATAAAATACTTATTAGTTTCTTCCATGTGTCAGGGCAATCACAAAGAAAAAGGGTTAGAGGGAAAACCAAAAACCTATGCTTGAGGAGCTTCAAAAATGGTGGTAAAATAAAGGATGAATTCAATTATAATGGTGAACCAATAGCTAAAATTAATAGTCAACTTTTCATTAGTCGGATTGGAGATATTGCTCGCAATTACTTAAATGCTCCACTTAGTTATTCAAGGTGGGACCGAGTTCTAGTTAAAAAGAAGTAGAAAATGCTTGTAATCATTCAGGTTTGATGTAATTTTTTAAATTTGTGATATATATTACTAAAATCACATTTACAATATTTTATAAACAATTTTTTAGGATGATTTTATTATTCACGATGAAGAGTTGTTACCTGAGGAAAATAACCTAAGGACGTGTTTCATATATCAATCATTGGGAAAGGTATGGCGTGATTTCAAGACCGATCTGCGTGCTCAATATACAAGTTAATGCCAATGATGTGGAAGCTCTTAGAAATTGTCCTTCATATGTAACAAAATCTTATTGGGAGTTTCTTATTAAAAAATATTGGAAAAGTGACTATTTTTAGGTAGATATCATATCAATATTAGAAATACTTCAAGATTTTGAATCCCTTGTAGTTTGTCCCTTGATACCCCTTCATGTTCATTTTGAAGGTTGCTAGTGCTCATCATAAAGTCAGTCGTTCTAAGCAATCAATGTTGCATTGCACCGGGAGAACTCGATTTAATGTCATAGAAAATGAAGATGTAAGAGATATGATCGATTATTCATTTGTTAGTGTAAGGATACATCTATACTTACATAACTCAAATTTTCATCAAATTGCAGGCCATAAAAAATAATGGAGTTGCACCAAGTCGATTGAGGATGTTTGAGTTGACTCAAACAAGAAAAGACAAGACGCTTGTGGATGCACTTGCCGAAGAAAAGACGGTATCAATATTTTTATGGGAATGATTGTTCAACCTACTTATTAATGTCTATATAATATATATAAGCTACAAAGGTCCTTCGTTGTTTAGGCACAAATTATAGATTTGGTATCTCAACGTAAAGAGGGAATGACGGATATAAGTCATGATGAAATATGTTTGAGGATCTTAGGACCTGAAAGATCAAGCCATGGAAATACTAATATCAAAGAAATAGAGAAATACAAGAAACATGCACAAGATGCACAAGTTCGACTAGAGCATGTGGAAAAGATAGCGTGTGATGCTCGGGCTAGGGCGTAAGAAGCCAATGAGAATGGTCAGAAGGCTCACACATGCATCAAAACATTATATGCTATTTTGTGTTCTAGAAGGATGGTTGTTTGGATCTTGGAAACCTTGAATATGAGGTATTGTACAACTTGTGTTAAACACCATAATTTTGGTCCTTAAAACTAATTTCTCTCACACTATGTTTAGACAAAGCTCTTTTATTATTTGATTAGCATAATAATGTTTTTTCTTGCAGGTTCTGGAATATGATGAAATTGCATAAATTTCATAATTATATCATTTTTATATTTGTACAACTTGCAAGCATTCTCATTCTTAGATTTTATTTCAAGATTTGGTTATATCGATGTTCAGAAAAGAAAACCGCATTTTTATTTAGTCTTGGTAGAGGATTGAATGCATTATGTTTATAAACACAAAGATATTTGTTTATATTTCTATGTTAACTCAACATGATGTAAACTATTTCATGGTTTCTTGAATCTTGTTGTTGAAAATTGTTTCATTGTGTGCTTAAAGAAGACACAAGATGCAATGTTAATTCTCTCTTAGTCAATTATCGATGCTCAATTTTATTTTTCATGGTTGTTTTAAGGACTGAAATTTTACTATGTTGTGTCACTCAACTCTTAGAAGTACTCCCACATCTCTATAATGGACATCACACACACACACAAAATGGTCTTAATCTCCCTTGTGGGTCTGGTACTGGTGGGTAGCCTTCAATTGAGGTCCCATTGTTATATGTCCGACTACTCAATTTTTAGGTTATTCATCTGATGGGATGGTGCTCACCTGGCATGCATTTGTTATATGTCTCTTGACTATATAAGCCCAAGTGACTTATTGGTGTGGTTTTGTTTTTATAAGGGGATGCTTAAGGCAATGAATCGGGCACAATTATTGATCAGACTCTAGTGTGAACTCTATCACACTTTCTGACCAAAAAAGAAGGGGAGTAAGCTAATCTACCCTCATTAACAATTGTCATTAATATCTTGTTTCTACTTTATTCAAGCTTGTTATTGTGAGCTATAGTACTGATGTAGTCTTGATCCTCCTATTTCTAAACTGAAAATTGAGTACAGAGAATTGCAGATTTTTCTTTCACCGTCATTCCACTAGTGATTGCTGCAATTTAGGGGATATGGATTTCATATTGGCCCGTATTTTCTTTTAGTTAAATACAAAAGAGAAGTAAGGTATTGAAATATTCTTTATCCTCCACCTTATTTGATCCTTGTGCAATGACTAACTATGTTTTACATTAGCAGCAACATCAAACAAAGCTGACTATGGATCCAACCCTTCCATGTAATGGCTATCAAAACTGAATAATTGGTTAGTCTCATAACATATTTTGGGACAAATGGGAATTTGATGAGCAATGTGCTTGGTGAAAGTTAGAGAATCTATTTTTTATGTTTAATCTATCAGCTATTAGTGATTGCTATCTCATTTTTTTGTGAATGAAGAGTGTTTCCTCTGTTTCTATGCCCATGTTAAGACTATGACAATTCACTATAATGATTCAAAATTTCTCTTTGCATTGGACACATTGTATGCTTCTCAGTATTGGATCATAGAATAAAGAAGTCTTTATTGCACACATGCATATATAGATCTATTTGCCCTGGTGTTTGTGTTTGTGTGCTTCTTGAAGTCCCCCTAGACTAGATATGGGTTTGATCCTTGAGACAAGAAGTGTGATGAAGATATGTTTATGTTCTCTTGCTCATTTCTTTTGTGTTAGGAATGAGGTATCTACCATGTAGAGTCAATTTTGTTGGCTATTTATAACTCTTGTTTGAATTTGAAAAAGAACTTGGGACTTTTCAAGTTACAGTCTAACCTAAAAATTCTAGAGAAAGTCATATAGAAAATTTCAAATATATCCATAGATATATTATTTTCTGACTCAAGTTTTACCCAAGTGTGGACCTTAATTGACATGAACTAACGTATTGTCAACCCTATACTCAACCGTCATGTTGCTCATGGGCTTGTTAAGATATTGCTTATGTTTCATCTAAATAACATTTTTGGAAATCTGGATTACTGGAGATAATCCATATTTGTGATTGATCACAATTTTCAATCATGGAACATATTGTTTCATACGTAGTAATTTATATTTTTTGTTTACTGAACATTTTTTTGCTATGTTATTCACATAATAGGATGGTGCTCACTTGATTTAGTGACTCATTTTCCAGGTTCTTTCTCTACATTCTTACCCTCTCTATCTTAGTTTCCACATTATGCATTCTAATTTCTTTCCTATATTTGTTTGACCTAGACCATTATCATCAATATCGTGTCCAAAAGATCCACAAATACTAAGAGGAATGTGCATTGAGATGAGCCAGGGGAGCAACATTACAAGAAGCATAGGTGAACATAATCCTATCTACCAGTAGATAGCATGTAATTTTCAACATCTTAATCATCTACATGTTGCTTCTATCTAATCCTATATTGTTAGAGGTTGGAATTTAACTGATAGTTTTGCATTCACATTTACTAGTAAGAGTGTCATGATTCTTGGAAACAACACAGAACTATCTTTCATTCTCTGGTATTAGAAATGTTCCCATATTTGCCATGTTCCATGTTGTTTTCACTCACTATACCATGTGGAACATCTGCTACTCTATTTGGTCAAAGTGGGATTGAAAGGTCAACTATTTTCATTTTGATCAAGAATTGATGACCCACATCATGGGGATGTACTTATTGATCATATATATATATATATATATATATATATATATATATATATCAAGAAATAGCATCTAATATGGATCCAAAAGAATATCATCTACTGGTAGATCTTTGATCAATGTTCCAAGACCACAAGTTTGAATTGTTTCAAAAACAATGAGCTAAGGAGCAGATGCTTAATACAAAGTTTAACAACCTTGAGGTAGTGGCATCCTTATTACATAGTGCTTCAGTTGGATATATATTTTTGTTATGCCTACATTCTGAAAGTTCCATGATCTTGTATTCCATATGCCTTTATAGGGAATAGAGCTTCTATGGATGGAGTAGCTAATGATAATTGAAAGGGCTACTTTGCTGCAATTCTTGGTCTCTAAAAGTACTACTTCAAACCATATGTATAAAGACATTCACTACAACAAATAGATCTTTATATCAGCCCGCTATGCATATGCTCTATCCATTTTGGAATGAAGGTAAGCATTCATACATTTTTGCATCACATTATAGAACTTTTTATGTTTACAATCATGGGAATTGGATGATCTACTCATGTTGCTACCACCAAAAAGATTTCTATACTCAATGAATCTTTGTGTTTGTATGAAATAATGAATTACTAGTGTTTTTTTTTCCTCATTCAAACTCTCTTCCTTTTTTGTATTTTTTTTCATTCCTTGCTACATTCCATGAATTTAGTAACATATGATGTGAAGAATGAATTCTTTTATCTTTGTCCATTTTTTCAGTAAGAACAACCTCTTAATGCCATCTGGAACTGCTACCTTGTAAGAATTCAAAGCTTTCAGAATTGTTTGGATCTTCCCTTCAGTAGTTTCAGCAGATACTGCTCTGTATTGCTCTTCCATTAGTTGATAAAAGACTAAACTATCTTTTTTATCATTTCTTGTCACTACTGTCTTCTTCTTCTTCAAGCTTTTATTAGTCGGACTGTCTTTTCCACATTTATTGTTGATTCTAGATTGACCTATTTGGCTTCATCCTATGTATGCACTGTTTCTTCATTTTCAAAACCCACAAACATGTTTTGTTATTGGGTCTCTCCTTCCTGTCTTGCGGTTGCAACCCAGTCTTTATGCAATATGGTTCTTTGTCTTTGTTTTTACCATTTACTCGGTTCTTTCGTTTCCTATTTTTATTTTGTTTGTCCGTCCCTCATGTTTGTAGGTTTATAACTGGTGATTTCTTCTCCCAGCAGAACTTGGTGTAATGACCGAACTTCTTGCACACAAAATAGACGTCTATTGGGACCTCATACTCGACATGGTATTATATGCCATTGATAAGTATCAAAGACACAGATTCTTTGATGGTTATAGCCATAGTGTGTGAGTCAACCTTTATAAGGCATCCTAACACCATTCCAATATACTCGAACATGGTTGGCATGCACATGTACAAGGGTAGATCAAGTATTCCGACCCTAGTCACTAAGTAGCTTGATTATTCCTCTATCGACTTGAAAGTAGGATACCATTCCCATACAATAAGGTAGCAGTCGAACAACTTCCATGGCCCTCCTATCAACGTCACATCATAGTTTCTTCTACAAGAGAATTGTATGACATAGTGTCTAAGGTCAACCTCATACATGTTAAAGCGTCTGACTGGGTTCCATAGGACCTTCAGATGATCCCTCGTCATCATATAGCCAACATTTGTGCCAATGATTCTCTTGATGATCTTGCATTTCCATGCTCTAGCTAGGTCCTCTTCGGCATCTGGATCTATATCCAATGCTAGGCGACCATCGTCAATTCTAAATGTAATTTCCAAAGTTTAAAGATTGCCTTCATAAAGGCTGCACAAGAAGAATTTTTCCTTCGACGTCGTGCTTGACTTGTTAATCATGTTGTTGAAGGTAACTGGTATGTTCTGTGTGAGTACCGCCTTGTTTTCCTCATGGTTCAGAATAGGATTTTCCATCTCTATCAATGGATCCCCGATCATCATCATTTTTTTTCCTTCTAGTGTGGGAAATCCACAACCCAAGAAGTGGTCTCAGGTTCATTTCCTAACGGGGATGAACAAAACTGGGATTATGTCTGACATGGTTTGCGTCAGAACTAATGGGTTGCACACTTGGTTTCCCTTACTCCTCCTGTGTCTGGCCTCCACAGGTCAATGAGGGGCCGGGGAGAGGAACTCTCCTTGATGACTCATTTTTTTCGTGTGGGAAATCCACCCTGGTGGTTTCCCTAGGGGCGTTCTTTACCTCCATTTAGACATGTTTCTAAATTAGGAGTCCCTCACAGGCCTACAAACCAAAAGTCTGTGTCGAATTTTTGGATCAAAACTTAACTCCCTTGTCCTCATGGTTCTAAATTCTCATCCAGTTCTTTCCATTGACCCCATGAGGTCAAAGGGATACTCTTAGATGATCTAGCGATCCTCTTCCTCCTCCATGACCGTGGTAGTGCTGGTCATCTCTGCCCCCTTGCACCCTCGACACACTGCAAAACTCTAAACCATTAGCTACAACCCCTTCACCTTATTCCTCCCCCCACTATCAATTGCATCTATGAACCTCTTCTCTCAATTCCAGTCCACCTCCTTTTCTCTTTCCTTCTTGCTGACCCACAACCGCACATCGTTCCTGCAAGCCACAACCCCACGTTTGACTTTCCTAATCTTCCTAACACCCGATCTTCATGCAACCCCTACCATCAACCCGTCCTCCAACCCGCACTCTCTCCTTCCCCAAAACCTTCATGTCCGTTTAATGCCAGTCCATCACCTCATCGTGCCAAAAAAACCCTCCCCTATCGCCTATCTTCTATTGTCCACTTCTCACAAATGGCAATCTAGAATCCTTGCTGCCCGCTTGCTTCCCTCTTGCTGTCTCCCTTCTCCACACACACCTGTCACAAGTTGTGCCAATAACAATGTCAACCACCTACAACATACCTCCAGACCTTTGCCTCTCTCAACCTACATCCCCTGTGACGTCCAACTGTGAATCCCTACGACAACGGGTCACAACCGCTCAGCCACCATCAACAAAACCTTTGTGATGTGCTCACTACAACAAGTTCTCACATACTGCTTGGTCATCCATGTAAGTATGATCGTCATGTGCGACATGATGGGTTCTACAATACATACTCCTTTCGAATTGGCAACGCCTGACAACTCTTCATATGGGCATCCTATAGTTCTTGGCATCTTGGTCGTGTCATTCCAGAGATGCCTCTCATCAGCTCATGGAAAGGATCCATTGGACCAATCATTATTCTAACAAATTAGGAATATGCAACATTAATGTAGCATCACCTAAAAAGAAATAACTAATAACATCAATGAAATAGGGGATCAAATAGGGGATTTCATTTCTGGTCAAGTATGTTCCTAATATCCAGTACTAGACTGACAACGATCATTTCAAGGTGGTAGTTTTACCTTTATGATTGATTCAAGAAGTCTATGAAAACATATAGTATGGTTTTGATTGATTCAAGCTGGTTTATAATTTATTCATTAGGTCATCCCTACATGAAAAGTTTCACCTACAAGATCGTCTCATTGATGAAAGCATAGTTTGCATCGCAAGGTGGCCCGATAATACTTTCTCAGGTATGTTCATGCAACCAGTTTGTTACTTCAAACTCTTACCATGACTTGTATTGTGGTTGTTATTACATACCTATCCTTTGATCTCATATAATTATCCAACATAGATTAATGACTTCAAATAGACCTTCATTATTAATGGTTGAATATTTTGGACCTTCTGTTTTTCTGAACATTAGATGGATGATATGTTGGCTCCTCTCAAGATGGAGATCAGATATTAAACAATCAAGTGATTGAAGAGAAATATGCCTTAGTATCTTTGTATGCATGGATCTATCCATTAAAGACAAACATATTGGACATATTTTTATTGATTGGTTGTCCAAGAGTGAGGTCAATTACCTTGACTAAGATTAATTGTGTTCACCTTTCAGACTATGGAAGAGGATACTAGTAAGTTTTATTATTTTTAGAGAATGCCATATGGGTCTTGAGTCTTTCGTGATGATTTAATTAGTGTCTAGTCCATATAAGATTAATATTTTCTTCTAATGTTACTTAATTTGTATGTTCATTAATGAGCTAAGCATGAACATTCTTTTCTATAGGGATTTTTGCTCTCTCACATTTTAGAATTTATTTTAAGATAATATTGATTTGATGGCGGTACGTAGCGTACCAAATAGTCTAAACTTAAACCGATCAAGTACAAGATAATGAAGGAAACATGGAGTTCTATTGGATCCTACATTATCATTATTATTTTATTGCTAGTTTTAATATTTCTTGATGATGTGACACATGAATCCCGTTGGGCTATCATTTTGATCAAGAAAATATAGTGTCTCATGTTGCTTCTTTACTTAGAAATATGGAAGGAATAACTCATAGTAGAATGGCTCAGATTTTGAAGGACTTGGTGTCATAGTAATGGGCAATGGAGTAGAGGCATATTGAGCCCTTGTAGAGAAAGTTGAGAAAACATACAAAGATTAGGGGTTGGCGGCCATAGCATGTGTGAATTTCAAATAGCATGTCTTGATGTGACCAGTAATTTCTCTCTCACCTCGCAGCTAGCATCATCATCCATATGTTGTAGGATTTTATGCTTGCAACTTGTCAAGACTATACTCCTTGTTTGCATCATCCGGATTTATTCTAGTTTTGCCTTTCTCATGGTTTCTTTACAAGTAAAAACTTATTATATCTGAGCCATTTAAGAACTAAATTCATTTTATTTTGAAAAACAACATTTTTCAAAATGCAATGACCTTTCAGGCCCATTTGGTGTTCTAACCTTGATGCCAGAGACAGATAACATGTTCTTACTCTGCATTCATCGAGCCAAGCAGTTAATGTCTCTTCAACTGCACCAGATTTTGTTTCCGAGTCAAGTGCCAATGTTAATACTTTTGGATCAACTTTCAAGTTGAATTTCAGATGACGCCATTGCATTGTATACTAGTAACTGATGTAGAGATCAATATTCTTCAAATGAGCATTCAAGGATATCTGCACGCCGGCCTAACATTGGCTTCCAAGTTGAAATCACTGCTTTGTAAGGTCCAATGATCGTCTTCTTGCCAGAGATTTGAAGGCAATGAAGTGCAGAATAAAGAAAATTAAAGATAACTTAAAAGGAAGGGATTATATCATAGGTTTCTCTTGAGGATTCATTTACAATAAGTTCATGGTAACTATCAACAAGATGTTGACTGCATTATACCATATGAGAACAAGAAATATCCATGGTCTGTCATAGTGTACTTAACAACAATCCAATGCTGATTTCACCAGCTCAAGATACACCACTCCCAACTTTGTTATTTTTTTAACGCTTAGATGCAACATTGTGCTTCTATTCTAGAAAGCACTAATGGTTGACGATATACGTTCTTATAGGGTATGACATTCCTATATTTGTTATCCTATAGATCAAATGTAAATCTATTTTAAGAGAGATGTAAACACAATTTGACATTCAATGATATATATATATATATATAAAATATCATTTTGGAAATAATGAATTCTGCCATTTTGTTTGAAAGTATATTGTTTTGGCATTTCTCGTGGTGTATGGCGGTTTATTGTTTTTAATAATATTTTAGATATCATTTTATGACAATATAAAAAAAATGTTTTAATCATAATCATAAATAATAGAAAAAAGTTAAATAAGTATTTCTGGCATGCAGGCCATGCCGTAAAAGGTACACAAACTTGAAAATAGAATACATTTTTCTAGCATTTTTATTGTGTTGGGTATTTAAGCATTCCAACATTGCTATATCATCGGAGAACTATATGTGGCATGAGAAAAAATGACATACTCCCGACATAACAGTAAGTGCCTAGAAAGACTAGTTCCGGCATGGTTACATGATTTTTTAGGCATTTTAGTCTGCTGGAGTTGCTTAAATTTGTTGTAGTGTCTCACTCTCTTTCTAGAACTAACCCTATAACTGGTCCTACCACTGGAGGTTCTCTCTCAGAAGATGGGTTCAGCTCTTAAGGATACACATCTATCCCTACCTGGGTGAAACATACTATGAAAACTTATTTCCAGCCAAGATCATCCAAAGCTCTGCATGTCTATCTCATAAACTATTAGCCATAACTCTTCTAGCTTAGGTCTAAAACCTACTACCAGTCTTGCTTCCACTCACTTCTACGTAGGTGCATGCCTCTTTTCTACTCATATATGCCCATTAAGGTTCCTATATGGTCATTAATAACCTTCTCAATGAAGGAGCTTTCTCTCACCCTTAACAGGCATGACCCACCCAATCTTAGGTCACCACAAGGCACTAGGGGTCAAACAACCACACATAGTCTATGTTTCTCATGCATACTCAAAACATCTAGGTATAACATGCATATCTATCCCACATACATACATACATGGTCAACTATGACATCCAATTCCTCGTGTCTACTCTTTCTCTATCTACCGCTTAAGGTTTTGGGTTGAGCATCATCCTCAGAGGATGTGTCAGGTCTCTTCCTCTTTCTAGAGACTTCTTCCTCCAAGGATATCCCTCTCCTCATCTGTGACATACCCGGATTTTGGCTTCTCCAAACCCTATTGGGAATGAGATGTCAGAATCCAAAAACATCATCCAATCATATCAGAAAGCGATGCGGAAGCATAATACGCATACATGAACATACAACCATAACATTCTCAACATTCAACATGTATATTTATACAACATGAATTATTACACAAAGATTTACAGTTACATATTGAATGAAGATTCTACAGTCTAAGAACATGTATGCTAAACTAGGATCTACACAATAGGTACAACCTGTACAACTTGCTCACATCCTATACTTTTTCTCCCATTCTATCTCTGAAACTAAAACATACGTGAAACAACAAATCAACACACAAGGTGTTGTGTACATGGGCAGAAAGATACATATATTTATGGCTTTCATAATTTTGAAAAAGATTTGCAGAAGGAAAGAAAATCATAGAAAACACTTCTTTATTTAGTATAATACACCAATTTAAGTCATTTTCCTAGATGAATTACATTATCAAGGTGGACTAGTACCAAAACATAAATATTGGGCCCATCCCCGTGTACCAAGTACTCTAGGGAAACTCCCCGTACACCGTGTGCTCTAGGGAGGTATACTAGCCAACATTAATCCATTCCCTCGTAAGGGGGATAATGAACACCTTAAATAACTACAAAGAATCTACTTATCATTTATGTTTACAAGTGATAAAACATCGAGTACTATATAGTGCTACTACATCCAATATTTGCAAATACAAGAGAGCATACATACATATCATGATTGCAAGCAAGAAAACCATAGTCATATACTTAAATAAAAACCCACGTACCTAAGTTCAGAGATTCCTATATATATATATATATATATATATATATATATATATATATATATATATATATATATATATATATATATATATATATATATATATATATATATATATATATATATATATATATATATTCTGGATCATCTACATCTCTGGTCATCACCTGATTAATAACAATTAATCATCATTAATACAATGTTCACCATTAATAATGATATTTTAGGTCCAAATTAGGGTTTTGGGCAAGTCTAGGTTCAAACAACCTAGAACTCGTGTCTGATATTTTTATTCTGATCCATACTTTATTATTAAGGTCTGGTATGAATTTCATAATTTTCTAATATTTCCCTATTTTCTACAATTAATATGAGGATTAAGCATGTAATTAGGAAATAATGAGTAAAGACCTAAAATTGTTCAATAATATCAATATAGGAGTCCACATATAGTTTCTAAGTGATTCTGGGGTTCAAACGTATTTTTCTTGTATTTTATATCCATCATTTGCTAATTATACAAATTAAATGAACCCTAAACGAAGCATTTCACCCTAAATTGAATATTATCAAAATTTGTGCTTCAAAAGCCAGATTTAAGGGTCCAGTAATGTAGAGGATATTTTTCTGAGAATTTTGGTACCTTGTTTATAATTTTCTGATAAACGTACTAATTTTTATAAATTATAGGAGGTCTAAGCATTTTCTGGGATTTTACCTTTTGAGCCAATGAGCATCGGCCACGTGGCCACCGTGGAGGAACGGGTCAAGGCTTGGGCTGCCCGGTTTATGACTTGGACCGGTTGGTCTAAGATTGAGTTGGTCTGGTTCATCGGTTCACTGACTTGAGCGTCTGCTTCCTTTCTCACGATCTGGCTTCTACAGCGAGACCTATCTGTGGCCGTCGCCGCCGCTCGGAGCCCCACTCTTGCGTGCGTCGTCCCCTCCTCTTCATGTGCCACTGCATCTAGGTCGTCCAGTGAGTGTCGCCGCATCTAGGTCCTCCGATGAGCTCCGTCGCAACTAGGTCCTCCTATCGCTCTTCAACACTAACTCAAGCCCGGCGTCGAGCTTCTCTTCTGCACAACACCAATGTATCCTGATGCTCCGGCGAGATGGCGCCATGCCTTCTCCTCATCGTCATCCTCTCGATCTTGGTTGAGGAGACCTAGAGCAGCGAGTCCATGAGATCGTCAGCCTGCTCTTCCGTGGAGAAACAGGGAGCAACTTGGACCTCCTCATATCTCCTCACCTTCTGGATCTTCTCGACGGTCCTGATCTCCAGCCTGACGGGTGGTTTATGTGGTGGCGGAGGAGCCCAGTCTCTCTCTCTCTCTCTCTCTCTCTCTTTGTCCCACTCCGTTATGCACGGAAACCTGATGTTGCTTGGGAGCGTTGTTGTATCGGAGGACACTGATGGGTAGGGGAAGGATCTCGGGGTCTCTTGCGGTCAGGGAAGGAGGTCTGGAGATGCAAAGCATCTCCTAGAACCAACAACACCTCAACTGCTCAGGAGAGATTATGATCTTAAGCCGTAGATTAGTTGCGAACTCCATCACTACAGACGTGAAGAAGAGGGGAACCAGTAGCTTTAGTTTCCTTTGTCTTCATCCTAGGCTTCCAAAGCATCATAACACATCCTGGAAAATGAAATGGGGTATAGATCATGCTGGCAGGGTTCCTCATAATGGAGTCTCCTCCTCACGGTTAGTGCTGCAACTCCTTGTCCGATCTTCCTCCTGTTTTCTCAATTACGGAAAATAGGCACCGCCTTGGGCATCAAGCACAGCTAGTTCCCACTCGCCCCCTAGCCATGTCCGGGAACTCTGAGGTCGACACAGTCATTGGTAGGAGTGGTGCATTCTATAGGGATGGAGATCAGGTCATGCCCTCGTACAAATCCATCAGAGGGGTTGTTTAGATCTGATAGGTGCGGCAGGTTCAGCTAACTTTGCACTTTGACTCCTTCATCAAAGATTGAATGAAGGCCACCTCCTCCCAACTTCTCGGAGTAGATAGGCAGTGTGATCATCCATAAACGACACCCACCAGAGCCTGCTAGCATGACAGACCTAAAGATAGGCTCAATAAAAAAAGCCATAACTATAATCCTCAATTCACATATTTAACCATCAATATGCAATATTAAAATTTGAATAACCTAGTGTACGAGCAGCATTAAATCAGCAAAATTGGACTATTCATTTATCATCATTAAGCTACCCTATACCACAAAGTTCATCCGAATCTTCTTCCCTTGACCAAAATGATACTAGTTTTTCATAAAGGCTCGTGTATAGGTATATTGAATCCCAATGCATCTCAAATAGCATCCAACATTAGCAAAAAAAATAATGGAACTTACTTTATTTCACCAAGTCATACTTGAAGATCCATCCTTAGACACTTTTGACTCATACATATCACTTAACTTTACAAGTACTCACATGACCATTAATAAGTGATATTGGTAACTCACAGATGCAACTAATATTCCTCAATTGCATCATGTTGTAAAATACCTTCAAATTAGGATTAAAACATCCATTATATACAACCAATTCCTTAGTTTGATGCCAAACTATTTCACAACATCGTTGGCCTTAAATACTATACTAGATGTCAAAACCCTAAAATCCGGGCTATCACATTCACCCCACCTTATGTGGAATTTCGTCCTCAAAATTCAATTGATCTTATACTCAAGGTGGTATCAAGAAGCATAGCTTCATATAGTCATCGCTTTTTGGTGCCAAGGCTATCATAGTTCTAGGCGTACCCTAAGTTATCAACTTAGGTATTGGAGCATAGGAGGTGTACCAACCCCACCTTATATAGGTTGAAGCATCATTAGTGTAGCTTTATGATCAACATCATATCATAATTTCATCATGTGAGAGGGTCTTAGTTAACATGCTTGAATATTAGGGTTCCACCTCATGGTGTGGTTGATTCTCAACTATAAGCTTGGATTTAGAAGGATTAAGGTTAAGCACTATATTGTCATGCTATATATATAATCCAAAGGGACCTTTGTGTCAAGATCATGCTTTCATAACTTATATCTTTCATGTATGATAGAAGGGGAACGGGAATATACTAGGCTGATCTTATCATTATTTCAATTTGGTTATTACATGTATGATATAGGAAGGGAATATAGAATAGGTCAAGCTTATATGAGTGACTCTTCATACATAATTCATCTTTATAGCTCAAGTGAGGTTTCTAGTATCATATTAAGAAAGAGAAGTGAAAGGAACCACATTTATGAGTATCTTATGCACAAGGCATTTTACTCCAAGAAATAACATTTCATATATCACCTCACTTGCAGCTAATGATGAGATTCACAAACATATGTCACTAAAGCTAGGACTTAACTCAGCCAAAGGATTGACTTTATCATATGGGTCATCTACCCATCCTTTTCTTTTACCCAATTCTCACATACAGACTTGAATCATGCTTAAGGACTCAACTTGACACTCAAGAGTAATCTAGTGTAGGACTTTTTTTTAACACATATCTCATATATTGGAGGCTAGGTCCTATGACCTTCTCCCTGTGGGTCTTACTCTCTCTAGAGTTCACCACATATATCATCCTACCACTAGATATCCTCCTTGTATAAGTGCACACTCATCTCTATCTTAACTTAGCTTATCTTAAGTAGGAAAAAGGGAATGTACTTTCGTCATCAAGATTTTGCATAAATTCTAAAAAATTAGATTCGACCATCAGAGATCAAACTTAGATAAGATTTCACATGCTTATTTCAACTATCGTTCTATCATCTACTCTATGTATCACATATCTTGATAAGGCTCTAGACATCTAACCTAGACTACTCTCTCTTCTAGACTGATATCACTCCCTTTCACTTAGGTTGCATGAACACTAACTACTCTACAATGTGAGGGACACATTTTCATATTTACATATAGGTAATAAAATATTATATAGTTTTTCTCTGAGAAAGCAGACGTCAGAGAAAACTGTCGAGGCTCGAGCTGTTTGGAAAACAAAACCAAATCAGCAAAAATGAGTGTCCCACACATAGTAGATAGTCTAGTGCCATGCCACCTAGTGAAATGGTGAGAACAAGGTGTAGACTAGTGTAGCTACCCAATGGATATGAGCTCTATATGAATAGGGTTTCACACACCTGTCTAAACCTAGTTCTTAAACATCTAGGTTCTAACCTAAAGGCTAAGTCGGAACTTATTTCTATAGAACAACTTACTAAGTTTCTAGGGTTTAAAGTGAAAGGTGAGATTTAGGTTTTTATGTTTCATGGTGAGAAATTGTTAGGTGTAGCTATTGTTCATGCTCTGATACCAACTGTGACGTCCCCGGATTTTGGCTTCTCCAAACCCTATTGGAACTGAGATGTCAGAATCCGAAAACATCATCCAATCATATCAGAAAGCGATGCGGAAGCATAATACGCATACATGAACATACAACCATAACATTCTCAACATTCAACATGTATATTTATACAACATGAATTATTACACAAAGATTTATAGTTACATATTGAATGAAGATTCTAAAGTCTAAGAACATGTATGCTAAACTAGGATCTACACAATAGGTACAACCTGTACAACTTGCTCACATCATGTACTTTTTCTCCCATGCTATCTCTGAACCTAAAACATACGTGAAACAACAAATCAACACACAAGGTGTTGTGTACATGGGCAGAAAGATACATATATTTATGGATTTCATAATTTTGAAAAAGATTTGCAGAAGGAAAGAAAATCATAGAAAACACTTATTTATTAAGCGAAATACACCAATTTAAGTCATTTTCCTAGATGAATTGCATTATCAAGGTGGACTAGTACCAAAACATAAATATTGGGCCCATCCCCATGTACCAAGTACTCTAGGGAAACTCCCCATACACCGTGTACTCTAGGGAGGTATACTAGCCAACATTAATACATTCCCTCGTAAGGGGGATAATGAACACCTTAAATAACTACAAAGCATCTACTTATCATTTATGTTTACAAGTGATAAAACATCGAGTACTATATAGTGCTACTACATCCAATATTTGCAAATAGAAGAGAGCATACATACATATCATGATTGCAAGCAAGAAAACCATAGTCATATACTTAAATAAAAACCCACGTACCTGAGTGCAGAGATTCCTATATATATATATATATATATATATATATATATATATATATATATATATATATATATATATATATATATATATATATATATATATATATATATATATATATATATATATATATATATATATTCTGGATCATCTACATCTCTGGTCATCACCTGATTAATAACAATTAATCATCATTAATACAATGTTCACCGTTAATAATGATATTTTAGGTCCAAATTAGGGTTTTGGGCAAGTCTAGGTTCAAACAGCCTAGAACTCATGTCTGATATTTTTATTCTGATCCATACTTTATTATTAAGGTCTGGTATGAATTTCATAATTTTCTGATACTTTCCCTATTTTCTATAATTAATATGAGGATTAAGCATGTAATTAGGAAATAATGCAAAAAGACCTAAAATTGTTAAATAATATCAATATAGGAGTCCACATATAGTTTCTAAGTGATTCTGGGGTTCAAAAGTATTTTTCTCGTATTTTATATCCATCATTTGCTAATTATACAAATTAAATGAACCCTAAATGAAGCATTTCACCCTAAATTGAATATTATCAAAATTTGTGCTTCAAAAGCCTGATCTAAGGGTCCAGTAATGTAGAGGATATTTTTCTGAGAATTTTGGTACCATGTTTATAATTTTCTGATAAACGTACTAATTTCTATGAATTATAGGAGGTCTAAGCATTTTCTGGGATTTTACCTTTTGAGCCAATGAGCGTCGGCCACGTGGCAACCGTGGAGGAACGGGTCAAGGCTTGGGCCACCCGGTTTATGACTTGGACCGGTTGGTCTTAGATAGAGTTGGTCTGGTTCATCGGTTTGCTGACTTGAGCGTCTGCTTCCTTTCTCACGATCTGGCTTCCACAGCGAGCCCTATCTGTAGCCGTCGCCGCCGCTCGGAGCCCCACGCTTGCATGCATCATCCCCTCCTCTTCATGCGCCACTGCATCTAGGTCATCCAGTGAGTGCCACCGCATCTAGGTCCTCCGGTGAGCTCCGTCGCAGCTAGGTCCTCCTATCGCTCTTCAACACTACCTCAAGCCCGGCGTCGAGCTTCTCTTCTGCACAACACCGATGTATCCCGATGCTCCGGCGAGATGGCGCCATGCCTTCTCCTCATCGTCATCCTCTCGATCTTGGTTGAGGAGACCTAGAGCGGAGAGTCCATGAGATCGTCAACCTGCTCTTCCATGGAGAAACAGGGAGCAACTTGGACCTCCTCATATCTCCTCACCTTCTGGATCTTCTCGAAGGTCCCGACCTCTAGGTGACGGGTGGTTTAGGTGGTGGCGGAGGAACCCAGTCTCTCTCTCTCTCTCTCTTTGTCCCACTCCCTCACACACAGAAACCTGATGTTGCTTGGGAGCATTATTGTATCGGAGGACACCGATGGGTAGGGGAAGGATCTCGGGGTCTCTTGCGGTCAGGGAAGGAGGTATGGAGATGCAAAGCATCTCCCAGAACCAACAACACCTCAACTGTTCGGGAGAGATTAGGATCTCAAGCCATAGATTAGTTGTGAACTCCATCACTATAGACGTGAATAAGAGGGGAACCAGTAGCTTTAGTTGCCTTCGTCTTCATCCTAGGCTTCCAAAGCATCATAACACATCCCGGAAAATGAAACGGGGTATAGATCATGCTGGCAGGGTTCCTCATAATGGAGTCTCCTCCTCACGGTTAGTGCTGCAACTCCTTGTCCGATCTTCCTCTTGTTTTCTCAATTACAGAAAATAGGCACCGCCTTGGGCATCAAGCACAGCTAGTTCCCACTCGCGCCCTAGCCATGTTCGGGAACTCTGAGGTCGACACAGTCATTGGTAGCAGTTTTGCATTCGATAGAGATGGAGATCAGGTCATGCCCTCGTACTAATCCGTCAGAGGGGTTGTTTCGATCCGATAGGTGCAGCAGGTTCAGCTAACACTCCCATAAACTTTGCACTTTGACTCCTTCATCAAAGATTGAATGAAGGCCACCTCCTCCCAACTTCTCAGAGTAGATAGGCAGTGTGATCATCCATAAACGACACCCACCAGAGCCTGCTAGCATGACAGACCTAAAGATAGGCTCAATAAAAAAAATCCATAACTGTAATCCTCAATTCACATATTTAACCATCAATATGCAATATTAAAATTTGAATATCCTAGTGTACGAGCAGCATTAAATCAACAAAATTGGACTATTCATTGATCATCATTAATCTACCTTATACCACAAAGTTCATCTGAATCTTCTACCCTTGACCAAAATGATACTAGTTTTTCATAAAGGCTCGTGTATAGGTATATTGAATCCCAATGCATCTCAAATAGCATCCAACATTAGCAAAAAAAAATAATGGAACTTACTTTATTTCACCAAGTCATACTTGAAGATCCATCCTTAGACACTTTTGACTCATACATATCACTTAACTTCACAAGTACTCTCATGACCATTAATAAGTGATATTGGTAACTCACAAATGCAACTAATATTCCTCAATTGCATCATGTTGTAAAATACCTTCAAATTAGGATCAAAACATCCATTATATACAAGCAATTCCTTAGTTTGATGCCAAACTATTTCACAGCATCGTTGGCCTTAAATACTATACTAGATGTCAAAACCCTAAAATCCGGGCTATCACATCATCTTCCTAAAACATGATCTAAACTCAGTGTTCTCCTGAGGGGTATCCAAGGGCATAGCAATACAAGACATGCCACCTAAGCATGTAACTAATCTTAATCTAAGTTCATTATTTATTCTTAACCCCAAACTTGGGAGGGGGTTGGAGAGAGAGAAACCTTAAGCACTTAAATTTATTCTGTGAATGGGGTAGAGAAGGGAAGAAGTCTGATGAGAAGACCTAGAGGTTTCTTATTTCAAGTCAAATACTCTGATTTCAGCCAGGCAGTCATACAAAATTTGGGAGTCCTCGTGGACTGACTAGTGAGGCAGAGGAAAATCTTGACAGTCCCTGAATCATGATCCTTTTCTTGATACCTCCATCTTTGGACAATCCTCTAATAACTCTCTTGGGTTCTAAAGTATTTGTAAAATTTAATACTTATTAAAGATTAAATGGAAAACCATGCTCTGATACCAATTGAAATGACCCCAACTCTCAGTAACCCCCATTTAAGTAAGACCAAAAATCCAGAGCCGCTATCCCAAAATATGATCAATGGTTTTGCAAATAATAAAAAATAATTAATAAATTCTACCAAAGACTAAGCTTAATGCCAAAAATTTACTTTTCACATACCTTTCAAAAATAGGAGTTGGAACTTTACCCAATGTAGTGTTCTATCTAACTAAACCCTCCTTTCTTTAATTATCTTTGTTCTTAAAATATCACTTTAATATTTGTCCACTTTCAGATATTCCTAAAATGTCGACAAACAAAATGTCAGTCAATATAATGAATATATTGGTATGTGGTGGCAACCAAACTTTTCCACATATATTCTAACAGCCTAATCACATCAAATAGTTATTAACAATTCAAGATTACATTTTCAATATAATTTCCCAACCACTATTACTCATCCTCTGGGATACCCTCTATTAGGGCTTAGTCCTTACAAAGGACTTTAGGCTACCTTCTCCATCCTGAGCTTGGTACCTTATGTGTCACTTCTCTGGGTGCCCTTTGGTCATCCCTCTGGGGCTTGACCACCTGTGACCTTCCCTCCAGGGATTGGTCCTTGTAAATGTTACTTCCATAGATGGTATGTAGGTTCAAGCAAGTCATATATAATAACATTGTGATAATCATAGTCACTTTATAGATTGCAGAAAATAAAGTCATCCAAACAGTTATTTTCAAGAAATTGATAAATCCTCAGAAATCACCGTGAAACTAAAGCGAGTAATCATAAAATAACCACATACCTAATTTGTAGATCTCAAAGAATCAAGCAATTATCCAATCCAATCAGGCAGTCCAATCAACCAAGTCTAGCAAATCACACAAGCAATGTGAATCCTAAAAATCATGCATTACCTAATCATTACATACTCATCGTAGAATCTTTTATTGACTTGGGAATCCCTTCTAGGGTTTCTAGATTGAATTAGGGTTTCCTTAGGATTTCTTAGATTTATTTCTCAATGTTTAACAATTTAGGCCAACAAACCCTAAAACATGTTTTCTACTCATAAAAAACCTAATTACTCAAATTATCCACATTAAGGGTTTTTAATCTCAAATTTACTTTAGAACATCATATATCTATCTTATTCATGAAGTTTCACAATTAAAACCATTAAAAGTCATAATTACCAAAATTAGGGTTTCCAGGCCCATTAATGCATAATCATTTGTATATAACCCTAAAATAAGCATGTTATGCATAAAACTTACCTTTTCGGATCCCAATCTTCTTTTTATTAACAATATGTTATCAACTTCTCAAAATAAATAAAAAGAGACATTACATCCAATTTTCATCTCAACTTAGGGTTTTATCATAAATTAATACAATAAATGTAACAACTTTATACACTTTTTGAATAGAGGGCATATTTAGGCTTCAATTATATTTCTATTACAATCTAAGTATTTTTATGATCAACTTTCATATATAATTTGTCATAATATGATAATCTTATGATTACTTATGATTTATTCAAATAAATCACTTATTGACCAATATGAGCCTGCCACCTGGGCAAGGCATCCTCGGTCTGCCCAGCCAACCTAGCTAGGTCAGACAACCAACTCTCTCCCTCTAGGATGAGCACGTCTTAGGCATCCAGACCGCTCATGAGGAAAAACAAAAAAGACAAGTTTAGCCCTTACCTGACAGTAGAAGGATTGGGGTAGGTTGGTATTTCACCATGAGGTTTTCTTCAACCTTCAATCACGCATACAACGTAGGTTGAGCTAGTTAACTCTACCATTGACTCTGGGATCTCGATCCCCCATGCATCATGTAAGGGTCTCGTCACCTTCTCTGCTCTGAACCGAACTCATAGGTTCTCCCAATTCCTCTGGTGGTGATCGAGATCTACGGGTCAAGCAGGCGACTCTCCCCAATCTCCAGTGACAAGCAAAGTTGATCCAAACACAGGCTACAAGTGCAATTAGACAATGAGGAAACCATGCAAAGTCAAGGGGAAATGTCTATGGCTTTGATGGCTTAGGAAGAATCCATCACCCCCTATTTATAGGTGTGGGTCTCCGACATGGAGCATCCCAGTCCCATTGAATTGAGGAAACCGGGGGTAGCGCTCCAAACCCTGAAAAACCTAAGATAGATCGATTCGGGAAAGTAGCCCAGATGAAATGGGGAGGTTTCCATTGTTTCTCATGCATCTGAGCACGAGGAAAATAGAGATAGAAATTCTCCAGTTCCCACTTTGTCTTGGTTTTGAGATGATTATCCCACATCGTCAGATTGTGAGATCAACGATCACGATCACCCATATCATTCCTTAATTGAAAACATATCATATATACATTGTGACATTTAATGCAAATTTAATTGGTAGTTGATTCACTTTAGGATCATTTCTAAAATCCAATCTCTTAACTCATTAATCCTTTTACTTCCACATTTTATGTCGAACCCTCCTACTGACTGAATCTACATGTTTGCAAAGATTCAGTCCCAAATCCCAAAGCACAAATGACCTTTCTTCATATGCAAGTTATCACTTATAAAGCATATTTTATTCATATTTTCTCTCTCCTATTCCTTTATTTTCCTTTATTTGAATTCCTTTTACCATTAGAAACCATGTGGATTCAAAATAACATTCATGATAATCAATCTCACACATTATCCACATATTTCTTATATTTTCCATCAGTATCTCAAATTTCCTTCTTAATAATGCATTATTTGATTTCATTCAAATTTCTTTCTCTTATAATCATATTGGACTCATTATCATAATATGATCCACGAAATCACATACACAAAGGAAACATTGCAAAACAAATCCATTTATTTATCATAAATGAGACAATTTACACAAAAGTACATATCTTTTTACAAATTGCATTTACAACCCTACATACAAAGATCGAGGTTGTAACAACTGCATCGATGGATCTGCCTGCTCCTTGCACCAACAGTTACGGTAGAAATGGCAACAACTACCATATGTTCCCGACAATGAATCTAGTAACCTCATCTCCCACCTTCACTTTAGGATCTAATCTAAAATACCTTGCCTTAATCTCATTGCCCCTCATCCTCATCCACATTCAGAACCCAATCACACCAAACAGTCATTCTGTTCACCTAGCATAGATGGTATCTACCACATTAATATTCATATTGGCTCGTTGAATTGAGGCAGTACTATAGGTTCCTGAATCACTTCCCTATTGAGTGAGTCATGGGTTACACATTTATCTTTTGACCACAATCTACCTTGTCGATGGCCAGATTTGTGTCGAGTTCCTTTTATCTAAAGTTACTCCCCATCTCCACTGGTGTCTATCTAAGGAAGAGTAAGAATACCTTGCACCAACCATGTCTACAGAAGACATAAGGGCAAGTTTAAAAGGGAATCATGTTATTCTCAAGCCCCCATGCCAACTAGATTACTTTTGACAACATCAAAGGAGATCTAATGACCAGACATCAACCAAAACCCTCCACCTAGATACAAATGAAGGAATGGCGACTCAGTATACTGCATGGTAAGTAGTATACATATATCTACTATATTTTTTGAGAATTAGTTTAATATTGACCAAAGGTGATTTATAATTTAATCATGATAATATAAATGATAAATGCAACCCTAATAGACATTGAGATTAATATCTGATGAACCTTGTGCTCCGTACATATAAATATTATTGTCTATGATATCAATAGAATAAAGCCTTGAGAACCCTTAATATATCTTAATAATGAAATGATCCATATTGGATGATATGTTAATAAGGGCGTCTAAGATATATTACACGGTTTATATAATAATCTGTGTAATTTGATCAATATCCCTAATGTTTACCGGCTATACATTTATAAACATCTATCAAACAATAAATAGAAAATTCTATCATTGTAGTATATTTAATTAAGTATCCCATAAGCAATATCATTCATGCCATAGTATTGAAAAACCTAGATGATAGCATTGGTATTTACATATACAGTATGAATTGTATATGTAGTATAATTTATTCTAGTACTAAATGTAGTATGATGGTATACACACATCAATTTTTGTGCAGAAGAGGCGTGAATGTATTCACATATGAGTGTAGGTGAGATTTAAACCATAGAATCCACAATAAGAGCATTTTAGTAAATATATCTAACATGGTCTAACACTTGACCCAATTGACTAAACTTGAATCAATTCAATATAAAGAAAGAAAATGACATAACAAAACCAACTTTTAAAGAATGCAAACTATTAAACACATATATGTAACCTATACATACTTAGACCCACATTACTAAAGATGAATATTATAACTAAAATGGATATCTAATGAACCATATGTTCACTTAATAAAATTAAGAACCCAAAAGTGACATTAGGTGATAAGGATTAGAATAAGAACAATATGAAAATCTATAGTCGGAATGTACAGACTTGTTCACTTTAGTTCAACTAATGTAGATAATGTGTTCCTAGGATGAATATTCAACTTTGGAGACCAATTATACATGATGAGATAACCATTAGTCGTGAAGGTTAGACATGTACTCCTCCCTATTTCAAACTAGTAATTTCTCATAATAAGGTAGGTAATGGAATACTTATTCATGTTTTTACCACATGTTGAGATACCATATTCTCCCATTTAAACTCATTGCTATTCTTATGAAATTATTATTATCTTGTTGAATTGGGTCAATGACCCCACTTGCTTGGTTGTTATTCTTGGAAATGCAAATGGTGAGTGTAAATTGTCTTGCCACGCTATTTATGCATGTTAGATAATTTGACAGGTTTAACACTCACAGACACTTATGTTTAACCATTAGGGCATGCTACTTCTACCTGGGGTGTTCTACTTTGACTTTGATATATATAGAGGCACACTATTTCCGCCTAGGGTGTGTTATTTCTACCCATTTTACTTAGGCCAATGACCTAGTGGTATCATAGCCCTACTATAGTTACTTTAGTCAAATATATCGACATGAAAATATTTATGATTGAATGGTTGATAATGGCAAGAGTTTTGATTTTAATTCTTTAATTATATTACCTCATTCTTTTGAAAATTCCTTCTTTTGGTACTTCTCATTGAAACTTACCTAGCTTGAATGGCCCCTTCTTGATGGAAACATCTTACTTTACTTTTAAATTAATTAATGCACAAGTTAATCTTCTATTGTACTTACTCCGCCTTTAGTTAATTCATATCTTGTTTTTCCTATTTTTCTGGGTATTCCCTCCAACCAGGTGTTGGTGCTTTATAAGTAGAAACTCAGGATGATCATGAGCTAATTGGTGGACATAAGTACAAATTGATGTAACTGTGTTACCATCTTCAATGGGCTTTTGTGTAAATAGATGTAATCTTTTCATTTTGTTCCCAACTTAGGGTGAGCATATTATGTACATGGAAATATTTCATCACTTTATAAATAGTTATGTTTACCACTGCTTAATAATTTCATGGCTCATGTTGGTACCATTGAGTGGGCCCACTATCATGTCCCACTCTTACACAAGGTCTACGAGGTTCATGTTTTATAAGAGGAATTTGAGATTCCACAATAAGTTGTGACTATATTGTTCCTTTTTACATGTATATATTCAATGTTTTCTCATCAATCTCGAACCTCTTCGAGTTCTACTTTCCTCCCACTAATTCCTTTTAAAATAAATTCCTTTTTAAGGAATACAAAGTCCTAGAAACAAACACTTTGTTGTTAGATATAGTGCATAACTAATGTACCTTGGTTTCCTTGAGATATCCAACAAAATGACATTTATCTGATTGGGTCCAAGATTTTTGGGAAACAATTTTCTCACATAAGCTTCACATATGCAAATCTTCATAAAAGACACATCGGGACATTCCCATGTCATATCCCATATAGCGTCTTTTGAACTGATTTAGATCGCACACGACTTAGTGTAAATGTGGCAGCTTGTAGAGCATGTCCTCAAAAGGAAGTCATAATATTAGAAAAGCACATCATTGAACATACCATGTCAATAGGGTATGATTCCTTTTGAATGGTACACCATTATGATGTGGTGTACCAGGTGAAGTCCATTACGATACAATGACATAGTCTCACAGAAGATCCAAAAACTCTTAGGTTAAGTATTCTCCTCCTTGATTGGATTGTAGTTCTTTAATACCTTTACTTAGATGGTTTTGTACTTCATTCATGAAATCTTAAACCTTTCAAGGGATTTGACTTGTACTTCATCAAGTACACATAGACACACCTAGTGAGATCGTCAACAAAGATAGTTATGTAATGGTAACTTCCTCTATCATTCATTAGAAAAGGTCCACATACATTAGTACTTATGAGTCCTAATAGATCACTTGCTCTTTCACTATTCTAGTGAAATGTTCTTTTTTCGTAAAAGATCTCATCTCTACTTATAGAAAATTGACCTTTCTTTATAATAATTTTGAATCTATTCTTGTCCAAACAAGATACATATATGATGTTTTAATTCATGGAAGGTAGATAATAGTAATTCTCTAACTCTATTTCAAGTCCACTGGGTAGAGATAACTCATAAGTAATTGTACTAGAAGAAACTTTTGCTCCATTAGCGACACACAGTTCAACCTCACCTTTCTTTAAAGGTTTTTTTCTCTTTAGAGATCCACATCAGGTATCCAACACCCCAGATGAAGAAGTGGCAAAGTTAATCTCAATAATGTATACACCTAAAGTAGAGCTCACTATCCCTTTCTTCCTTTTCCCCAGTTCCTTTAAGTGAAAAGGACAACTTCCTTTTAAAGTTACCCGTCTCCTTAGCTTGAGTGTATAAGACTTGGGTTTCAGGTTAGCTAAAGAACTTTTCTTGGCTTTTCCTTCACCCTTAGGCTCCCCTTCATTGATCACTATCACAGGTTTGTCCTTCTTCATTTGTACTTTGGCATTTATCAATATTCCAACCAATTTAGATAGTAGTTTGGTCAATTTATACATGTAATAGTTAATGGTAAACTGGCTATATGATTCAGGAAACACTTCCATAATAATATTCATGGTCAACTCTTGGCCTATAGGAAATCCATGTCTCTCTAGGTCTTCTACATGCCCAATTATTTTGAGCCCATGAGGCCCAACGGAATCTCCCTCTACCATTTTGCACTCAAACAATACCTTTGACAAAACATATATTTCTTACTTTACATGATCCTAGTACATGTTCTTGAGATGTGTTACCATCTCAAGAATGTCCATGCATTCATTCTTCTTCTACAACTCATAGTTCATAGAGCATATCATGAGGCATTTGATGTCTACGACATCGTTAGCATTCTTCCAAAAAGCACCCACTTCAGCCTTAGGTGCATTGGTAGTTGGTTCCTCTAGCACTAGTGTATTTAGGACATAGAGCTTATTCTCATGATTGGGAACAATTCTCAAAGTCCTAAACTAGTCATGGAAGTTGGTCATGTTAAGTTTGTATTTCTCAAGGACCGATCACAATGTGAATGTGCTTTCCATTTATTCCTACAAAAGAAATTTGCGTGTCAAAACACTTTTGATTTGATTTGATAATATTGAGGATAATAACTAGGCATTTAATTAACTATCCCTCCCACTATTTTTTTCAAATGAATGGCTCTCACCACCACTTCAAAATATGGCAGCGTACAATTCTCTAGTGGACCAAGATCCAAAATACATTGAGTTAGTATCCAACCAATGTCAGCATCCATAACCGATTATAACGATAGAAAACATTTTCCAATTGCATCCAATGCAATTCTTGGATATATGGTATGCACAACTCTTTGTCATAGTCCATTTGTATGCTTCTAGGCACTTAATGTAATTAATGATGCCTAGTTAAGACTGACCCAAAATCTAACACTATAGAAATGAACCCTACTTTGATAGACCCATATAACTATCATCACATTTCCATGAGATAAACAATGTACCATGCTTTGGCATGCTCACACTTGGTCGATCAAGCTTTTCATTTGTGTTTCTTATGAAAAGCATCTTAGAATTAATGTTTATTGAGGAATTTTATTAATAAACACATATACATATCCAACTCCACACACTTATAGTACGAATCAGATACATACTATATTCACAAATAAAATATGCAATCACAGATATGGGAGCTATGGTTATGGCCACACTAATACAATTCTTAAGATCCACAAAGAATTATTGTCCACCTAGGGTGATACATCACATATATCAAACTATACTAGAAAAATCTTATGTTGGGAATAGGTTGGTCAGACAGATGGACCTTTCGATTGTAGGTTGAACCTCCTATCGATCAATTGATTTCCATCGGTCGATTAACTAGCTCCTGGCTCAAACGGTTGGATGGACTCTTCTAGTCGGTCGGTTGGGCCTCCAGTTGATCGGCTAGCTCCTTCTATCCTCCAGTCAATTCACTCAACTTCTGGTCGATTGAATCTCCTGGTCAAAATTCGTTCTTCTTGCCAAAACAAAAACTAATGTTAATCCTATCTATATATTCCATTGTGTAACTAGAAGACCTCAAGTTACATTCGAGGGGAGCATAGGGGGTTAAGCATTAACTACATTTGGATAAGAAAGAGGAACGCTTGGTATGCAAACTAAATTTATAAGACAAATAATAAACTACCCAACCATACGAGCATCCAAGGGGTATTTTCCATAATCAAGCATGCATCCACCATCAAAATCATTTTAGGATGACACATGTGAGTTTCATATAAATCATATCTTATATATAGAGGAACTATGGGACATATCCTAGAGTATGTGGTACATAATTGGATATGAGTATTAACCATTTAAATGTTCGCATCGTATGCAACATAATAAACAATAAAGTTGGGTCTAGTGGCATCAATTTAAATCATGATACATAGTAAGTTGATGTGGCTTTGTTACCACTATTGGAAAATACATAGACAAAGTAGGCGGCGAAAACATGATTTTCTATCCATCTTTCCTAACCAACAAATCACATAAATGATGATGTATCTAGAAAGAGGGTGCAATATGTAGCATGTCCTGGAGCAAGTCCAACAATTATCCTTTCATGGTGATGTGCTCTCTTCACAAATAACACATAGACAACAGTTGAGGGTGTCCTTATACTATGGCAACAACAACTTCCATGCCTCTACATAGTCCATACATACCACTGAGAGCTCCACGCCACACCTTCAAAGATGATAGGAAGGAGTTGTCCTTCCATTCATCAACATGAAAAAGTCGACTTCCTTTCTTCTTGATGTCTCTCCCTTTCTTAGGAAGACTGCTCAGGCTCTCTCACATGTTACCACAACTATGAGAAAATAAGTTTTTTTATAGAGAACCTTGGCCACTCCTCCTTATATAGGAGAGGATGGGCTAGGGTTTTTAAAACTCAAGGGATAGGAAAGGCCTGGTTTCCTGGTCTGATGGTTGTTGTGTGGGTCCAACTAGTCGACTGGACCATCCAGTCGATTGACTCATGTGTGTTCAGCGGCTCAATAACATTGGCTTTAATATGATAATTAATGCACATCGTTATGCATACCCTTATTTGTTTGACCCGTTCAAATAGATCTTTTTACATCTTTGTTTGACCAAGTCCAACTGGCCAATTCCAATCGATCGAATGGACGCTCCATTTATTCTACTGACAACCAATATTGTTTAAGTTGGTTACCTAAACACTTGTAGTGACCAAAATTAAATTTCATCCATTAGTAAACTCCTATTCCAAGTGCATCTTATGTATGTGTCCCAATAGGTCCCAAATTACGTCTGTAGTGAAGTCCATAACTAGTATGACTACACAAACAATGAGTGGTTCCTAGAAACACATCATTACTACCCAAGTAATTGAAAAGTTGGAGAACAACTTTAACCTACATTTGTGATTAGTGTTATCCTGATCTTATAGTATGATTGTTTTAGATATTCAGATTGAATGTGAGTCATGGTATCATCATCCTTTTAATACTTAATCTATGTTTCTTGAACTAGGGCAGACTGTCGAGATACATGTGATATCACATATCACATATTGACTCACATGACCATGGCCATGTGTTTCTCAGTCTCGCTTATCAAGTGGACACGATATTAACTCAGGCAGGAGGGGAAAATCCCATCTACATCACTCCCATTCAGTCCTCATGTGTCACAACGTACTCGAGCACCACCTTTATGGAAACCCTTATTCAAGGGCATGTTGGATGGTGTCAAAGTTCATCAAAGACATGTGATGAGTTTAGTGACTTCTTGTCTAAGAACCACAATCACCACTATCACTTTGAGAGTTGATTCTAACTCCCATTAATAGTTCCATGTATCACTCTCAAGGTGGGCCTATCTGGTACATTATTCTCTAATAAGTGTCTATGTGTTTGACTTGATATCCAATATCATAACTAATGAGACTATGTCATCAATCAACACACAATCTAGTCTTATGTATTATTTTCATCTTCTTTTCTTCCACAATAATATCTGACTAGGGACATAACAAGAATGTATGTACTCCTATCATACATGTGATCTCTTTCTTCAGGTCCTTAACCTAAGGACATATGTCATCGAGTAACATCATTCTTTATACATCTATCATGTTATATAATTATCTCATAAGTGAACAAAATAGACGAAACTTCCTTTTATTATATCAAATTAATTATATCATGCCACATTATGATTATCATATGAAAGGCACGTTGGGCATATATAACAACAATAAAATCATAGGCTCTTTTCTTCAAAATTTTGAATGGCTCGCAATTGTTCCATTTACAATAGAATGGTTGTTCCTAAGACAAAGTGGTCATACTGCATTTTTCTCAACACTAGCATTTTGCCAAGAGTGGTTGTTCTAGTTTCCAAAAATTCAAAATTTCTCAATATCTTTAATAATTACCATGTCCTTTCTGCGGGTAGAACTATTGTACTACATATTTCTTTCGCATTTTCTCAATTTAGTTTAAAATATCGACAAACTATGAATTCTATTGAGTTCTCACACAAATTTTCCACTTTTGTGCATCATGACTTCTCTCATATCATTATTATGGTTCACAACCAAAAATGAGACAAACCATTAAGTCTTTTGTGTGTGTATCATTTTGTGGATAGTATAAAAATAAAAAGTATAGGTTCAATATCCCATGTGAATTGGTGGGTTGCCTCCCACTACCATTAACTTTCATGTTCAGTCAGATCTGGAGTTCCTCCCTTAAATAAACTATTTCATTCCATTTGATCATCTTCTCATAGTAAATTACTTCTTCATGGCATTAAATGATAGTTCTTCACCACATGGATGAATCTCATTCAACATCAGCATGTTATAATCTCGATTTTTCTTATATGGGATTGAGTCTTTTTTCATTCACAAAGAATTTCTTTTCTCCTTCTTCAACAAATGTTAACTTTGACGGCAGAGTAAGATGTCGTGGGAGGTCTATAAATATGCCGGTATTATTATTTTCCAACATTTTCAATAATGCCGGAAAAATGCTGTGGTAAAGGATGCCGCCAAAAGTTTTCCGGCATATTGAGCAATGCCGGAAGTGGTATCAGAATCGGCTATACCCTTGCCGGGAATGGATAGACATTGCCGGAAAATGAGACCAAAGCAGACAAAAAGGCCAAAAATAAATGGAAAATGCCGAAAGATGCATGTGTATGGATACCACACACATGCATACACATAATTTGGGTGGGGGTGTAGGCGCACATAGATGAGGGAGGGGGCAAGCTCACATAAGATCAGTCTCGGGCAGATGTACGCGTGTAGTCATGTCCGTCAGCTGGGGAGAATCGATGTTGGCGGGCAAGCACAAGTACAGCGGGCCATACATGGGCACATGAGTGGGCAGGCAAGCGGGCAAGGGCGAGTAGGAAGGAGGGCGCGCACGGGCAGCAGAACGGTCACACATGCATGCAACCTCAACTGCTCGCTCATGGACGAGTAGATGGGAAAGGATGTACGTGCAACATGTTCATCGTTATTATGTATAAATAAATAAAATAGAATATGCAAACATCTATCTATTAAAATTTGAATTTGACATTTGTCTTTACAATACTCGAATGCATAACATATCACAACACTATGGGGGAAAAACAAAAACTAAGAACAAGACACCCATCTAGTTTACAACATTTAGATGTAGGCCATAAGGCCATAGAATGAAGAAAAAGTAAAAGAGCAGCAATTTTCAATCGAGAATAGGATGACACAGATCCTATTTTTCTAACATTTCTTGCTCGGCCTCTTAGCTATTGCCATTCTATTAGCCTTTGATCATTGTGTTGTAGTAGCAGATGCATTCTGAATCACCAGCTAACGTTTGTCAAAGTTGCTTTCCCTGTAACCAACCAAACAGATCGTTAGCTTTACAAAAATATAGTACAAGTATTTTCAAACAGGCAATATAATACTCCTATTACGTTAGCCATTTTCAAAATAGATAACAAAGAAGAGGGAGGAGATTTATCTGCCAATGCTATGACTTTTCAGGCTAATCCTGGCAAAAGGGGGAATGTATTAGCCAATGCTATGGCTTGCATGGCTAACCTTGACATAAACCAGGGGGTAGTGTGATGCAATTGCTGCTCATGTCTTCTAAATGGAGATTGCAGATCTTGACTTGGGCTATTCTCTGCACATTTCATATAACCTTTAATTTTTGTTTTCTTGAAGTACTACAAACTGAATCATCTCTTTCTTTTCAAGCTTTGGATCATTATCAGCCATAACAGCAAGCTGACGTTATAAAAATAGGAGAAGTTCAATAAAAAACATAAGAAATGACACCTGAAAACAAAATTAACTGCTATAAATGAACACTAACTTACCGATCAACTAATGCCTCCTACCACAGATAGTTCGGTTCTTGCTAAGCCTCTAGGAACATTTTTATAAGGAAACAACAATGAAGGAGTTTGAAACAAACCCACCGCCGCCGAGATGCTAACGGGTATCTGATCTGTTGTACGTAGTGCAGCTTTGGATGTTTGTGCATCTGATCTGCAGTCTGATACCGACTCATGTATAAGTTCCTCCAACCAACTTTCAGTATATTCATACCAGTATTAAACAACTGCAGAAATTCCTGTGGCGTGCTTTAAAAATGCAGCAAAATGGTCTGATCTTGATCAGGTATCCACATGCAATTGTTAGGACCCATATATGAACCTGTCGATCAATTAGAAACTAGCTAGAATCTTTAGAGCCAATCCCAACTACATGACAGATTTACGCTCTAGCTATGGAACCTAGCTGCTCAACTGCTTGCATCCAGGACTGGTAACGGTTCATTGTCCACGAACAAGGAGTTTGCACCAATGATTATTTGATTTGATAGCGATGCCTGCTAAGCAATTAGTGTTGCAGTGGATGATGGGGTCATGTGAACGTGACTGTCATCAAGCAAGCCGCGGTCAGCTTATCTTTGCAGATAATGTGCGGCGGGGAGTTGTTGACAGTGGCTGCTGTAGGTCTACAACCCAAAACGGAGGATAAGAGAGAGACAAACATGACAAAAGAAACGTCCATATATCTCACCCTCTGTATCGTTCTTTACCTTTCGGTCTGGAAATGATTCCGGATCAAGGTCCACCACACCCGCTAGCTGCAGCCAGCCACAGGGAAAAGGACAGAGGACCGTGCGTGGAGGTGGAAAATCTTCTCCGACTTGGATGTAGGCAACAGCAGCAGATACAGTTGCAGCAGTGGATCTCCAAGGTATACACCTTTCTTGTGGTTTATGTGGAGTTAGATCCAAACTCAACTTTGGTTGTTTTTTGGTGTCGACATGTACTCATCCTAAGCCTGCAACAATAGGCTTTCTGCCAACAGGGAATTCAGCATTATTTTCGTATTGCGTGGAAATGATGAGAAATCTAGTAGATCATGCAATATTTCCAACATTCACAATGTTTTAAACTTCATATACTGATTTTCTACAACAGTGCTGGATGTAGGGGCACGAGCATGTGGTTGAGCTCATGATTAGACAACTTCAAATAACCACCCAGCCGCACTAGAAATGAAAAAAAGATGTTTTCTTTTATTCCTTAATGGATCCATATAGTTGAAATCCAACCCACTTTTTAATGCACATTCCTATTTCACTGTTGCTCAAGGGACGGTTTTACATCACCAGGAGAAGAAAAGATAAGAGGGGAAGATGAGAAACATATTATACAACTTCTAAAAAATATAACAACTTACAAGAGAAATACATAGTGTGATGCACAAAACTAGTGGGTAGAGGGCTCATGAGTCAAATGGTTAGGGGTATACAAATCGACACTCAAGGGGTCATGTTTTAGTACCCCATTTGTCAATTTCATGTTATACGCATATCTAAAGAGTAATGTTACCCATGCCCGCTCACCCACCCGCCAGCCCACCCAGATCTCGGGAAAATGTAACCAGTAGCCTGCAGCCATTTTTGTATTACTACTCATGCATAAGTCATGCAAAATCCATGCAAAGCACATGCAAAGTGCAGAGAATATATCCACCCACCCACAGAATTTAATTCCATCATAAGTTATAAAAAACATTAAAATTCAAATTTTGAATCTCGTATATAGCAGTAAATCTCCTCAAACATCCCCCTCCCTATTCATTTCTACCAAGTACAATACTCACTCCCTTACTCTTGATTTAAGTTTATCAAATTTACAGTACAGTACCTACCAAATCATTTTCGTCAAGTACAGTACTCACTCCCGCTCCCTATTCATTTCTATCAAGTACAGTACTCACTCCCTTACTCTTGATTTAAATTTGTCAAATTTACAGTACAGTGCCTACCAAATCATTTCAGTAAGTATAGTACCCCATTATGATTTTCGTTTCTGTAAGAAGTAAAAGTACAGTACCTAACAAACCATTAATCACTTATACAATCCAACAATAAAACCAGTACCTAATTATTATTCTCGTATCAGTAACAAACTTAATTATGCTACTCAAAAAGACATTAATCTCCTCAAACATCCCCTTTTTGTTCATTTTCGTCAAGTACAATACTCACTCCCTTACTCTTGATTTAAGTTTGTCAAAATTATAGTACATTACCTACTTAATCATTTTCATCAAGTACATTACTCACTCCCACTCCCTATTCATTTCCGCCAAGTACAATACTCACTCACTTACTCTTGATTTAAATTTGTCAAATTTACAGTACAGTACCTACCAAATCATTTTAGTAAGTACAATACCCTATTCTGATTTTCATCATTTCTGTAAGAAGAAAAAGTACAATACCCCTTATTTGCCTCAGAGGGGCGGAGCTGGTTCAACTTGAACAAATAGTATGTAAATTACTTACTCAGTGTTGGGAGGAACTGGTTCAACCTGAACTAATGGCACGTACAATACTTACTCTGGGCGGAAATGAATAAGGAGGGGGATGATTGAGATGATTTGCAACTATATATGAAATTTGAAATAAAATGGAGGAAATCATTAGAGGAAAATAAAAAATTGAGGTGGTAGATTTTTATTTGGTGGCGAGATAATCATTTCATGCATGGCTTTTGCATGTAGAAACATGGAGAATCGGTGTCGCAGATATTGCTTTAAATATGCATAGGGGCGCAGCAGGTAGTTGGGCGAGCAGGTGGGCATTACCGATGTCCGGGTAGGGCCCCGGGTATATGGCCGGTTACGCTTAGAATTACTCTATCTAAAAATCATAAAGAGGAAATAAACTTTACGAGTAAAAAGATGACAACATGTAGAAGAAAAATATAATGAGCCGCACAAGCCTAGTGGGTAGAGGGTTGATAAGTCAAACAGTTAAGGGCATACAAATAAGGGGTTCACATACTGATACAGATTTATATCCAAATCCTCAATTCTGCATTACACCCATATAAGAATCATAGAAAGGGAAATTTGGAGTTCTCATTTATGAGTGGGTTATCACATAATGATATACATGCACAAACAAATCACTTTATTCCATAACCATGCCAAGATCAATTTCAAAATACCTAGATGTAACAACCCGATGATGTATATTACATTTGAAAATTCTAGGTTATGGAAGATACATATTTGTTTTTCTAATCTATAGATTTAATGGAGGATCAACAAAGAAAAATAAGAAATGGATTATTACAATTGCATGATAACATGATTTTTTATAGTAAATGTTTCTCTTACTTAAATTGAACTTGAAGCCAAAAAAAGAATATGCATTTTCTTCAATGTAATTCAAGACAATTTCTTTGAATATCAATACTTCACATGTTACATTTCATGTATAAGAAACTTATTCCCTTGTTAACGGGACGAAACTCTAGAAACCAATATTATGATAGCTATCCAACAAATTGCTAAATTACTATGTTATGACAAAATATTTTTCCTTTGACCATGATATCTAGGTAGAAGGATTGCTTTTATAACACAAATTTCCTTTAGCAACAAAAGTTCAGACAATATCACAAAAATAGCATGCTATATTCATTTTTTTTTACATATAACTCTCCACGTCCATGTGGTTGTTGTGAAATAAAATACATATATATGTTGCAATAAGGTAGTCAGAGTAGTACTCCATACAACCATCCAAAAATCATACCATTTATAATGTCTTAATAGGATGTAGGTACGCACTCTTGATATAGAAAGCACGGTAGACATTTTAATTATTTCATCCTTTTGCGTCTATTGTATATTAATTTCGCCCAATACAACATAATTTTGATGCTGGTAATTGGACTAATACTTTATCATTGCATCCTTACAAGTGAATAAGTGTAAAGACAACACATGTACCAAAGTTGAGAGTGTATATAAGAATTCAATACTAAAATAGCTACATTAACCAATATTTTTGTAGCCATATACATAATGAAGTTAATGCATTGCCAATCTGAAATGAAAACATCTAGCTATTGCTTTGTACATCAGCAAATAAATAAGTTGAAAAGTAATCAGGTGAATGAGGCTTATTAGCTGCATTTTGCACTTAAACAGTGAATGCCTTAAATCAGTGAGCTTCATAAACTCCCATAATGTATATATTGGTTTCCAACAAGGTTGTATACAACCACTAATCATAGAAATAATAGAGATCCACTACTTCAATAAAATTTTATTGCTAACTCAAATCATATTTGAAATATCAAAATTGTTGGATCCTAGATGTGTGACTAGATGCTCTAGAGGGGGGGTGAATAGAGCTGAATGCACTTAAACAAAATTCATTAGACCTTCAAGATATATAACAAAATAAGATTGCTAAATAGGTAATTTGAGTGTAACTAAAACATGCATAGCAAGGGAGAGAGAGATTGAACATACAGAAGTAGACAAGCTATTTAGAGTGGTTCCACACTTCAAATTAGAAGTGAGTCAGTCTACTTATCTAGAGAGGTCAACCTCTAGGATTTCTTAACCTTGCACCTTCATTATATTCATTATAAGAGATACAATACATGACCAACCAAATGACTAACCTATCTAATGCAAAGAGTCTTCAACCTTACCAAGGACTTATCCACTTTGTAATGAGTCTTCGGCCTTCACTAAGGACTTACCCACTCTTGCACAAGACTTCAACCTTGCAGAGATTACCCACTCTTCTTGGATCTTCAGCCTTTCACTTTACCTGCACTCGGAGAAGCGTCCACCAATGACTTACCCACTTGAGCAAGGAGTTTTCTGCCTTCACCAAGGTCTTACCCACTCTTGCTCCAAGTCTTCAGCCTTGATCTTCACCACGGGATGCCTTCCCTTGTTCTTCTTCACCTCTCTTATCCAAGAGAGAGAACCTTCATCTTCATGGTTGAAATGAGAGATAGGGAGGTGGTGGAAGTGAGAGCCTCACAAGATATACATGTAGGACTAGCTCTCTTACAAATTTTCTACTCACTCTAACGAATATAGCAAGTGATTAAGCTTAGAGAGAGAGAGGAGGCTATAGGAAGCACTCAACTATAGAATAGGAACCTCACATAGAGTTTTGCCTTGAATGCTCAACTTTGGAATGAAGCCCAAGGGGTCCTATTTATAGCTATGAATGCCTCTTAGCCTTTGGTAACACTTAAGAACAAAAACTAGCCATTTTGTGGCTAGCAACAGATATATTTTCACTTGTTGCAACTGCACAATGCCTAGAAACACTTTTCTATACTTTTCTATATAGTGCAATCGGTTGAGTTTCTATAAACGTAACTCGACAGATCTCACTAAAAGATAAGACCAATTTAGGCCATCGGTCGAGTTTTTCTTGGGGTAACTCGATCGATTCACTTAAATCAGTTTTGGTCAGTAGAGGGATCGGTCAAGTTCTATGAAGTGTAAACTTGACCGATCAAAAGTCATTTTTAAGATCCAATCAGGATCGGTCGAGTTTGCAACTCGACCGATGAACAACCTGATGTGAATTTTGGAAAATGGCTTTTGAGTGCTTAAATATTCGATCTTAGTGCTCCTAATTTTTTCTAAGCATGATTACAAGTCATACAATCATTACAAGTGATTTACAACATGATTCTAATGGATTTACATCATATTACAAAAACATGCACTTGTATTGACTTTGACTTGTCTTTTCTCTAAGTTGAGATGCGCATGTTAGGGCATTTTGAGTGTGTCTATACCTAATCTGAAATTACTCAAGTAGAGACATTAGACACAAATAAGTGGAATGGTTTAGTAATAATCAAAACAAGGGTTTTGTCAATTTAGACATTGAGTTAACATTCTCCCCCTTTTTGAAGATGACAAACTATTCCATAAATGTATTGAAAGCATTTATGTAAAGTCATACCTTTGGAGAAACCTAGGGGTTTCAATAGAATTGTGTTCATATGATCCCTCTCAATTGATGCTAGTGGAGTTCTCATACTCCCTCTCAATTGATGTTATTTCTCCTGCACAGTTAGCTTTCATAACATTTATAGAATATTATGTCTTCTACTCATATGTTCTACACATATATGCCTTCTCCCCTTTATCTTCTCCCCCTTACATGGACATACTTCTCCTCTTCATGTAAAACATGCCCTCTCCCTGTTTTATCAAAAGAAGACATACCTTTATCCCCCTTTGTCATTTCAAAAAGTGGGGGTATGAAGAAATAAGAAACACCACTTGTTAAAGGAAAGGAGATAACAAAAAGTTATATAAGGAGACTAGAAGAGAATAGATAGGGGCTTGTCCAAGCATAGAAAGAAAAACAAGTTAAATCATGCACTTGAACAACCCAAAAAATGCAAGATAAAGTGCTACAGAAAAACAATAAATCATAATTTGGATCATCAAGATGATGGAATTTGCCCAAAAAGTGTTTGGGCTCAGGGCAAAGCGATGAGCCTTGCTCAGAAGGTCATTTCTGCATAAAAAACACTACTCTTGCAGCAAAAACAGAAATTGAAGAAAAATCTGCATCAAATCCAAAAATACTCCAATTTCTACATATAATATAGATCTATGTACCCTGCATCACAATGTTATGTAAGCAACTCAAGATAGTAGATATGCAATTCAAGGAACAAGCTTGAGCATGTATGAGACAAGATACAAGCATAGCATATAGTGAAATACCACTAGATGAACAATGTTACCAATTATAAACAAGGTTAGAACTACATGTATGTGAACTACTAGTAGATGATATCACAAGTTAGGACTACTAGTAAGATCTAGATCATAGCAAGAGATACCAGAAGGTACATAAGATAAAGCAATCTATGAGTAGATTTAGAGATATATCCAAACAAAGTGATATGCAATATTAGAAGCATGAAAGGATATAGCTCACATACAAATATGCATCATTACCAAAGGATGATTACCACTAAGAACCTTAAGGTTGTATCAAAACAAGATATACACCTAGATAGATGTAGCAAGTTAGAGTACAACGGAAGCAATTTTAGACACAACCAAGAGATCCAAAGAGATCATCATCAAAACCTACAAAACAACTCAAAGCAAGTAATTGCAAGATATAGGTATACAAATTTAGAGCAATTAGAGAGATAGAGTTGTAATTAAGATAGGAAATTTAGAATATGGAAATATGCATATATAAAGGTACAAAATGAGAGTGCCAAAGAATAAGGCCAATGGTTGAGAAAATCTAGTTGAGAGGAAAAATCTCATCCATATATCCAAATGTATATTCTCTGCACAGTGATATCGGTCGAGTTCTATGTATTGACAACTTGACCGACAACAGTTGTTGGCAACACCCATTGGTGCCTATCCGTTGAGTTTCAAATAGGAAAAACTCGACCGACAGAGCTGTTGTCAAAAAGCACATATGTTTCATAAAAACATATTTAAAGGCATGCTAAAAATACAAACCATATCCAAACATGTGTTAGCAAGTTAGTAATGCACTATAAAAGCATTAGAAATAGTTTTTGAGCAAGAGTGTGAAGAGAAACACAAAATACCACTTTTGACTCAAAAACCATATGTATAGTGCACACTATCTTGACAAAAACAAGTTAGGATTAGTTATAAGCAAGAAAACCTTTACCTTTGTTCTTACCATTCCTTTTTCCACTTGTTTTCACCCTCTACACATCTCACCTTCCTTCTTTCATGTGGATTGAGAAATCAATTTGTAATTCAATAGATCAAGTCAATCCATTTGCAAGTACCTACAAGAAGAAAGATGAAATGGTCCCCAATCATGTTTTTGGGTCCGGAGGGGTTAGCTTAGAAACCCAAGTCCTATTTCTCTTGGGTGCTTTCCTAAAAGGACAACAAGTAGAATAATGACCAATTTCATTGCAATAGTTGCATGTGCCCATAGTCTTGGAACTAGAGGATTCTCCATGGAATATTGGAGGTCATTTACCTTTGTTGTTCCTTTGACTACTATCATATCCTAAACCATGTCTACCAATTTGTTTAGTAGTATGGTGTAGGATATCATTAAGGCTCTTCTTTCCAACTAAGAATTTTTACAAAGATCTCAAACTATGATCATCATGCATAAGATGAGTAATAGTAGAAGGAAAATTATTTATATTATCTCTAGCATGCAAAAGATCATTTTCTAAGCAAAGAGATTTAGTTAAATAAGAATCTCTAACAATATGAAGAGAAGCAACATTATTCTCTCTACTATTAGAATTAGAACATGATTCCAACACATTGATTTTAGCAAACAAGGAGGCATTTTCTGTTTCAAGCAAAGCAATCTTAAAAAGACAAATACCATTTTCAGATTCTAATCCTTACAAAACAAAATATGTGTCCCTGTTTTCAGATTTAAGAACATCAATATCATGCATGAGAGAATCAACAATTAAAGTATGATCTTCATTTGAACTAGGCATAAGAGGTTGAGCTTCTAGAAATCTAATCTTGTCAAGTAAGCTAGCATTTTCAAGTTTAATAGAATCTACATGGCCAAGACAAGCATTTTTATCATCAAGCAAGCAAGAATTGGCATGTTCAAGATCATCTAATTCCACATGCATATTATCAACAATTCTAGCAGGCTTTTTCCTTATATTTTTAGAAGACTTAAGAGAGGCACGAGTAGTATTAATGATAACAATCAAAGATTATTTATCTAAAGAGTTTAGATTTACCTCACTTGAGTCCTTGCTTGTTGATGCCATGAGAGAAAAATGTCATTCTCCTTCTTGACTAGCGCTTGATCTTCCACTTGACTCTTCACTTGATTCTTCACTTGAGCTTGAGTTGGAAGAGACACTTGAGCTTGAGTGTCATTTCTCCTTCTTCTTGTACTTCTCTTCTCTTCTCTTTTACAGACGAGTCTTCCTGCCTTGAAAACAATCTATCTTGAAGTGACCCTTGTTTCCACACTTGAGGCACTGGATGGAGGAGGAATTCTTGCCTTTGTAGAATTCACCCTTGGAGTACATGGCATCTTATTCAACTTGAGAGGATGGAGAATCTTGACCAACAATAGCCTTGATTTGAGCTTTGATTTCAACCTTCTTCATTCTCTTAAGTTCTATCTCTTCTTGTCTTTCTACTTCCTCCCTCTTGTCAAGTGTGGCTTCATGTGCTTGTAGATTTCCATTGAGCTCTTCCATAGGGACATCCTTAAGATACCTTGCTTCTTTAATAGAAGTCACCTTGGGTTCCCACCTATTGGGGAGAGTTCTAAGGATTTTTGAGTTGATCTCTCCTCTAGACATAGGATGGCCTAGAACAGAAAGACCATTCACAATGGTGTTGAGCCTTGAGTAGATGTTGTCTATCTTCTCCTCCATTGCCATCTTGAAGTTCTCAAGCAGCCCTTTGAGCATGTAGACTTTGCTTTCCTTCACTTGAGTTGTCCCCTCGTAGGTGATTCATAGCTTTCTCCATACCTCATAGGCTGTTTCACATGAAGAAATCCAGTTGAACTCGGTGGGGGTCATGGAGGCATAGAGAATGTGCATGGCTCTAGCATTTAAGGTTGCTTTCTTCAAGGTAGCATCATCCCATTCTTCAATCTTTTTCTTCGGTAGCTTGTATGGGCTGTTCACGATTTGCCACATTTCAAGACTTCATCATTGGATGTAGAATTGAAGCCTTCTTATCTAATAGAGTAAATTGATCCCATCAAGGATTGGAAGGTTGATCATATATCTCCCTCCTTGGTAGTCACCCATATTCTCCTACTTGTTGAAGTATGCTTGGAGAAGCCCTCCCTGATACCAATTGTTGGATCCTAGATGGGTGATTAGAATAGAGTTCAATGCACTTAAACAAAATTCATTAGACCTTCAAGATATATGAAAAAATAAGGTTGCTAAATAAGTAATGTGAATGCAACTATAACATGGATAGAAAGGGAGAGAGAGATTGAACATACACAAGTAGACAAGTTATTTAGAGTAGTTCCACACTTTAAATTAGAACTGAGTCAGTCCACTTACCTAGAGAGGTCAACCTCTAGGATTTCTTAACCTTGCAACTTCATTATATTCATTATAAGAGATATAATACATGACCAACCAAAGGATTTACCTATCCAATGCAAAGAGTCTTCAACCTTACAAAGGACTTACCCACTTTCCAATGAGTGTTCGGCCTTCACCAAGGACTTACCCACTCTTGCACAAGTCTTCAGCCTTGTAGGGATTACCCACTCTTCTTGGATCTTCAGCCTTTGACTTCATCTTCACTCGGAGAAGCTTCCACCATGGACTTACCCACTTGAGCAAGGAGTCTTCTGCCTTCACCAAGGTCTTACCCACTCTTTCTCCAAGTCTTCAACCTTGATCTTCCCCAAGGGACACCTTCCCTTGTTCGTCTTCACCTCTCTTAGAGAAGAGAGAGAATCTTCATCTTCATGGTTGAAATGAGAGAGAGGAAAGTGGTGGAAGTGAGAGCCTGACAAGATATACATGTAGGGATAGATCTCTTATAGATTTCCTACTCACTCTAACGAATGTAGCAAGTGATTAACCTTAGAGAGAGAGGAGGCTATAGGAAGCACTCAACTATAGAATAGGAACCTCACATAGAGTTTTGCATTGAGTGCTCAACCTTGGAATGAAGCCCAAGGGGTCCTATTTATAGCTAGGGATGCCTCTTAGCCTTTGGGAACACTTAAGAATAAAAACTAGCCATTTTTTGGATGGCAACAGATATATTTTCACTTGTTGCAACTCCACAATGGCTAGAAACACTTTTCTGCACTTTTCCGTACTGTGCAATCGGTCAAGTTTCTATAAAGGTAACTCGACTGATCCCACTAATCGACAAGACCAATTTAGGGCATCGGTCAAGTTTGTCCTAGGGTAACTCAACCGATTCACTTAAATTAGTTTTGGTCAGTAGAGGGATCAGTCGAGTTTTGTAAAGTGTAAACTCGACCGAACAAAAGTCATTTTCAAGATCCAATCAGGACAAGTTGAGTTTGCAACTCGACCGATGAACAACCTGATGTGAATTTTGGAAAATGGATTTTGAGTGCTTAAATATTCGATCTAAGTGCTCCTAGTTTTTTCTAAGCTTAATTACAAGTCATACAATCATTACAAGTTATTTACAACATGATTGTAATGGATTTACATCATATTACAAAAATGTGCACTCGTATTGACTTTGACTTGTCTTTTCTCCAAGTGGAGATGTGCAAGTTAGGGCATTTGGAGTGTGTCTATATCTAATCTAAAATTACTCAAGTAGAGACATTTGACACAAATAAGTGGAATGGTTTTGTTATCATCAAAACAAGGGTTTAGTCAATTTAGACCTTGAGTCAACAAAAATTCCATACCCAAATCTCAACTACATAATCCCAAAACACATGATATAATCAATAGAAAAAAAAATCATTTCTAGGCTTGGAAAAAAAGCTTAATTCTCATAATCATGTCATACCTCAACTCCTTGAAGAAGAAGCTATTGCATAAATATCAAACCAATTTTTGGCATGGAAAAGGAGAAATGTGGTTGTGAGCATCCGACTTGTTTTCTCTAATTAGATTCAATTCTCTTTACGTCCCTCAAAGCCCTGGACATGGAACTGATTATAGATAAGAACAACTGATCGATAATAGTAAAACTTAAAATGAAAAAAAAGAAATGTGGATTGATCGTGTTAGAGACGTGTCAATTTCCTAGAGACAAAAATTTAACATATAATTCACGATGACCACTCTATTGCCCACTTTTGTGAACCAAACCATAAACAAATGTCCATGAAAAAATAGATTTCATTATGTTGGGGCTGATTAGAGCTAGTAATACTAGAAATAAAGTGTTTAATTACCTCAATTGTTGGATTCTAATTACCAACCCTATAAGAAATATGACTTTTAGAAGAATATAAAGATTGTACCTCAAAAAGAAGTCTTTCTTTGCCTCTGTTACAGTCTTCCTTTGTCCAGGAAGGTATAGGACAAAAGGTGATTCCATGCCCAACATTCTTGGTCCTCATCTATGTATCGACGTCCATGTTGTAGATCAATCTACCCTCTATGGAGTATATACTCTTGCAACGACCATTGCGGAAGAGAGGAAACTCTCCTTGTTCATAGATATAAACCTTGATAACTTTATCTAATTCCTAACAATAGATCAACCAAAGAATTTTCAAATTGAAAAAAATGCATTAGATTCTAAAAGCCAAACAATAGTGACAAATGTGCCTGATTTAACCCCTAGAGATATACCATAGGCCACAACTAAAGTTATTGCCTTAGTGTATTGCATAAGAACACTAAAATGGTATGATTCAAAGGAAATAATATGAACCTTTCGCAAATGTATTAGTTTGATGTGAAGCATTTAAAAACTGATCTTCGGTAATACTCGACAAATCTTCATATGAATAGGTATGTAAAACAATATTAACATAGCTCAAGTGGAAAACAATGACACTGACAGACTGGACTTACATTACAATCCCCGACTTCTGATTCTATCCATGGGAGTTGAATGCATACCATAAATGAAAAGTTGCATGGATGGAATCTTCTGTTCATCTAAATCCAATTGTATCTTTTCATAGTATCTAAAATACCCGAGCGATAACATAAATACATCTAGAATACTCCATTAAAGCATCAGTTGCTTCAATTTGGCTGCCACCAAGTAAGCATAGTGGAATGAAATGATTGTTTGACAAATAAAGTCCCTCTACACCCACTAGTCATTTATATCTTTACCTTCAAACCTCTTTGGAGCTTTTGCTTATCTAAATGGTCATAATGGTAGCTGAAGGATTAACTTGTAGGAACTAGTTTGTGAGAGATCTTCCAGTGCAAACCGCAGCCCAACAAACCAAGGACCAAAACATGCACTATGTCTACTATTAGCGTCAGAACCCACACAAACATTAAAACCATATCCTCCTGAAAAGAGAAGAACATGTAATGAAAGTTTCATTACATGAGGAAAGTATATGAGAAATCCTCCTACACAAGAAAAATATATTGCACAATATAACACCCACACCTAAGTCTTGTATACATGCCTAAGCTTGATAGATGCAACAACCAAGACTAAATCAATCTTTACAAGACTGATCCTAAATCAATCATCTAAGAGACTGATCACCATCCTTTTAATGCCAATTACAATAAATTTTGTCTTAACTGACAGAGTTACCTTTGAATGGAAGATCCCTCTCTCAAATAAAGCCACTCATTTGTATCCTCATAGAGCTCTGAAATCATTGCAAAAAAAAAATGAAATAACACTCCAGGAAGATCTCCTTCTATCTAAGACGATCATTATAAAAAAAAGATAAACCCCTACATTTGTTGGAGAATAGGGACATACATAAGTAGTGAATAGAAGCTTATACTACAAATATTTAGACCTATGTTCATCATAAGCAAAGAACAAAACTGAAAATTAGAGTACTTGAAAGGAAAATAAAGCCTCTACAACACTTAGAGCAATATATCAAATGCCCATAGAACACAAGTTGAGGAACAGAGAGCCCACAATAGGGAGGGAATGAGATACTAGCTTGTAGCTCTGTGAACCTATAGGCAATCAACATTGCAGATTGTAATAGGAAATTAGGAATAGACAAGCATGGAACTCCATAAATCCAACATGCATCCATCTCATTAACACCATATGAGATCACAGATAAGTAAATCAAATCCACATCGAACTCACAACATCTTCATGTAAAAAGAATCATCCATGCAGGATTAGCAAGAGTGTTCAAGTTGAAACTTAGTAGCTAGAAACACAACATTTGAGCTTGACAACACAAGAAGCATACTCAAGTTGACCAAGAAATCATCACAAACAATTCCATGACCAAACTTGACCAGAGTGAAGCTTCATATTACGAATTCTTCTCAATAGACAAGAAATGTCATGTCAAATCATGAAGAAAACAATAGAAATCTAAAGGACACATGCTTATAAATAGACTTCAATGATTACCAAAGCTTAATAGAAATATATATGAATTTAATTCTAAGATACCACATAAACCAATGTTTTTGTTCCAACTATATAGTGAGGTAATACACTACCAATCTTTGATAAAAAACACTTATATATTGCTACAAATAAAATAATAGAAAAACGATCATATATGACGTCCAATGCTTGGGTTTTTCATCAAACCAATAAGTTCCATTAGTCCATCAGTTATAGGAACTCCCATCTTACTCTAAAACCAATAAATAAATAGTGTTATTAATATGATCAATGATTAAAAATGTATCATTAAATTTATGCAATATCTCATCATTAGGGTTGTCAATATTCATGACATCTATAATCCAACTAGACTTTATTACATTAAATAACTATATGATGTAAGTGTGAGCTTTCTTAGCATCCTGATCAACCTGTTTAGCTCTAGCTCTTGCATCTGCTGCAACTTTTTCTACCTGTTCAACTCTAGCTCATGCATCATTGGCTTGTTTCTTATATTTTTCAATCTCTTTCACATGAATAAGATGTCTATAGTGAGAATGACCTGCAACTATACTTCCTGCATATGTACATGGCATGATCTTTTAGGTCCAAAGACCTTCAAGAATATCTCATAATCACTAATTTCAATTGTTCCCTATTCACGTTGAGACACCAAATCTGTGATTTGTGCCTAAACAACAAATTAACTTGTTAGCATTGTCATTATACAAACTCATTAAAATTGATGTCGAGCTATAACCATAGTTACCATCTTTTCTTTAGCAACAACATCCATGAGCTTTTTGTCTTTTCTTGTTTGGGTCTTTTCAAACATCCTCACTTGACTTGGCACAACTCCATTGTTATTGATAGTCTGTATTTTTAAAATAATAGATTATGTAATACGAATTATAACATTAGACTATAAAAATAGGAATAATAAGATCAAATTTCACACGTCCTTGTGTTCTATAACCAAAATTGAGTCCTTCCAGTGCAGTGAAGCATTGACTATTTAGAACAACTAATCATGTTACGAGTACTGGTAGCCTTGACAATAAACATGGAAAATATCAATGCATAGAAGCATAAGGAGAGTGAGAAATTGCTATAAGAATATATCAATCATAAAGAGAGTAGATCATTGGATAGACTCACAATATATTTTGTTTTTACCTAAAAATAGTCACTGTTCTAGTATTTTTTCACAAGAAACTCCTAATCATGTTTTATTACATTTGGAGGACAATTTCTGAGAGCTTCATCATCAGTAGAATATTTCAGATAAAGTTCATGCAATTTAGTCTTAAATTAATGCCAATCGTTATTCAGTGATTGATATATTGAATGTGTTCTAATATCATTTTCCTTAGGTAATAACTCATCACTATGAATGATAAAATCATCCTACGTAATAGTTAAGTAAATATTAAAAATGTACTTTGATAATTCAATGAAAATAACACATAGAAACTAAATGAAACTTGAATCAATTTGATCATCTTCTCCTTATTTTCACTAAGCATGTGACTCCACCTTGAATAACTAAGAGGAGAATTTATGGAACTATAAACAATAACTCCAACTTGGCTGGCCAGATGAGTTTGGTTTTTACTTATTGCATTACCTTCAAAATTAAATTCTATCTTTATTTTATCTCCACTACTATTTCTGGATGACTTGAAGCTTATATTTTTTGTTTTCCCTCTAACTCTCTTTCTCTTTAGTTGACCTAAGACATGAATAAAATAATGAGTAATTTAATTATAATTAATCTAGAACTAATTAAGTATTACCATGATGGTTATATGTCTCTTTCATGACTTGATTTGGATCAGTATGTGGTTGTGAGTGATTGTCTGAAGTATGGGACCTCAACACCCTATTACTAACAGTAGCCTGCCTTATGGGAATATCATCATTCGCTGAACCTTCATGAACTCTATTTTTGACCAAATCTTCCACTTCAGGTTGAGCTTCTAATTATTAGGAATTTAATCACTAAAATAATATGTAAGACTAATAAACACATATAAAATTAAAATTTTAGTTTTACCATGATTCATTCTATCAAGCACAATAGGAGATGGGACACATGGCATGTTATGTAGATAAACACCTTCACCACTGGATGACCCTCTTATTTCTTTCCCAACACAAACATTTTTAGATTGACGTGTATCACAAGTTTTGCTACCAAAATCAACTGCATTTTGAAAAAACGAATGCTAAAACATTGATTATATAGAAGCTGTTTTGCATTACTTGTGTACAAATGAGGTCTAGTTCTCACCAATATTTTTTTGGTTGAGTTTTGAAGTGGTTCAGCAACCCAGGAAAAGGTATTATTGACATGTTGATCCCTCAAGATCCTTTTTATAGTATTTTCTTGCCTTACTAAAACATGATCATCCTCTGTGTGATCTTCAAGAACATCATCCATGGTGAATCCTCCATCTTCACAGTGAATTGACATACATTCAAGTCTACACAAACATTCAGGACAAGCAAACACATACCTGGATATTTAAAATTTGAATATAACCCTGAACTTTTCTAGCATGTGCAGTGGGAGGTGCTTCACATTGCTTCGCATGAAAAGAAACACTCACATTGTTACGTTCCCCTCTTTTTTGTTTTGCTACTCCAAAATGTTCAAGTTGATGTAGAGGATTACAAGCTTTTTTGCTAAATTTGATTGCATGTCATGAAAATGATGCTAAAACATGGTGTACATAGAAAAGAATATTGTAATAATTTTGTAGATACAAAGTATTATTATCACCAGAATTCTAGTTCAGATTTTGAACATTATTTGGGGCCAGTCCCTTCTCTACATATTGAACAACCATACATTAGGAACTATGAATGTATACATATATAGGATAAAAAGACACATATATCAAAGATTGGAATTCTAATATTACCTTGATCATTTCTAGATACACATTTGGAGGATCTTCACATTTGTTTTCATGTAGAAAGAAATCCTTATTGTTCAATGCCACTCTTTTTTCTTTCACAATACTAGAATGTTCAAGTTGATGTGAATTACAAGTTGTTTAGCTAATTCTAACTACATTTTATAGAAACAATGTAAAAACATTGTGTATACATAGGAAATATAGTTTACTTGTAAAGATACAAAGTGAAATTATCACCAAAGTTATTCTTGGTCAGATTTTGTACTTGTTGAGCAGCCTGCCCAGTATTTTGAGACTTTAGAACACTCTTGCCAGTATTTTTTTGCCTTAGTGATACTTCATCTTTGTTCATGTATTCTTCACAAAGATTATTCATGGCCATTCCCCCATCTTCATATTGAACTGATATACATACAAAACTATATCAATATACATATACATATGAGATATATAGGCATATATATAAAAACATATAATTAATGTTACCTTGAGCTTTGCTAGCATGCACATTTGGAGGAGCTTCACATTGCTTGTCATGCAGATGTGCCCCTATCTTCTCTTCCAAAACACCATAAAAATCAAATTGATTTGGATTACAAACTTTTTGGCTAATGTTGGCTGCATTTTATACAAGTAATGTTCAAACATTTTGCATATAAAGGTTTTCTATATTACTTGTAAACATACAAAGTCAAAGTATGACTAGATTTCTTAGTAGACATATATCTTGGACGGACCATCAACATTTGTGAATGTTTTTGCAAAGTGTCAAGGGCCAGTGTTTCTAAAAGAAAAGGAAATAAAAAAATTTAGCAAACTAATACATACTTCTATCCTTTAAAGTAAATTATGTAATATGGACTGAAGGTCAATAGCCTCCTTGTCATGTTGAACATGATGAATGTTTCACTACCTTTCATATATGGAATGTAAAACACTAAGTTGATTTCTATGTTTGGTATACTTAACAAAATATAGAAGTCAATAGTTAATAAACCTTCACTCATCTTTTTCTTCAAGAAGTCCTTATAGGTTTGAATATGTTGAAGAAAACCATCATACCGGGCATCTATATATTCTTGTCTCTAGAAATTTTAATGGGACTTTCTCCCATGTGAGGAAGGTATGGTGCTACAAATATTAGAATGATAGTGGTAATATAAAAAAATGATCCAAGTCAAATGACATTTATTAGCCTAGATATATTGTAAGATGACATAAGTAGATTATTTATTGATTGGTAGACGGTCTTCCACCCTGACATCTCCATTTTGAGCCAACATTGTGCTATTGTTTACTATTTTGCAAAACCTACATTGGTTTTCAATAATAAATGTATGGAATCAATTGCCCATGTAGGGTTGTTTTGATGAAGAAATAAAATAAGCTATCAAAGATCAATCTGATTGTACCATGGTATTCTGGATCTCCCACCTTTGATAGAACTACAGATTAAGAGATTAGCAAGCTACATATGTCATTCATTTTTAAAAATGCTAAAGTAATGGATAGCTTACCTTGGCTCCTATTACAATGGTTAGCCATTAGTTTCTCATAGTGACCTACAAATTGGTTGTTTGCACGAGATATATTGACCATATTTCGTACAAGCATCTCACGAGACGTAACTTCTATCAAGTTTAGCAATAAAATGACAAAGGTACTTTTGACATGATAAAATCACAAAGGTAATAATGATACTGGGTTGCTAATAAAATGATAATTGTTCTAGACTAAAATGTAGACATAACTTCTATCATGTTTAGATAAATACAAATTGAAACATCCATCATAGAAAGTACAAATGAATAAAAAAGAACAAATTCAATTGATTGTGTCCCATATATGATGTCCATCATTGTCAATCCATCCTTTTTTCTTTGCAGCAAACACTGACAAATATTGGACTACATCGTTCCTCTTCTAATGGCGAACATCAAGTGCATCATAAGGGAATGACGAAGCCATAGTCAAATTAGTGCTTTCCTAAAATGCATTCTCACCATCAACAATCCCATTGTCTCCTTCATGCACATTTTTCATGTTATATGAGTCACAAGGTGGTGATTCCGTTGTTAGAACCCAATTAATTCTAGAAAGGTCATGAACATAGAAACATTATTCTACTTGACATGCTAGTACAAATGGTTCCTTAGTTTTCAACTTACGTTATGTATTGAAACTAACAAAACTATATTTATCCCACTCAAAGCCTCTTCCTTCATGATGCATGTCCCACAAATCACACCTAAAAATGTGAGCCCATCTTCTACCAATGTAATTTAACTCTAAAATTCTATCCAACACACCATTATAGGAAAACGGCCCATTTGTTGACTCTACTTTAACATGAACACCGCTAATTTTTGTTGTCAACCTACTGTTAAAATATTGAGTATGAAATTTGAATCCATTGATGTCTATACCCATAAAAGATAACACTTCTTTATTAGGTCTGTGCACTAAACTTAGAAGTTCATCATCCACCATGGAATCTTTATAATTGAATCACCTATCATAATAGCCAAATAAACGTCAACTACAAAATTCCATTAAGTTGCAAAGTAGTTGAAGTAATTTTATTGCCGACCCGACTCTCCAACCACTCTATGAAGAACTTCTCATGTACCATCTCAATATCTTGAATACCAATATCTTTAATAATGTTTTGTTCTCACTAAAATAAACTATTAGTATAAAAGTGGTAACTTAACATTATATAATGCAAAAGTAAAGTTAAACAGAGATATATTACCTTATGAAGGGCAATATATCATCACAGTTTTCAAGAATATATTGATGAACTTGTTTCCACTCATTAACATTAAGGTTGATCGTAGTCCCTACTGATAATGTTTTCCCAATATGCCTAAAAACTGACAAATGTGATGAAATTTATGTATCTTTGAAGGCATGGAATCATGGTAGATTCAATCTAGTCTCATTCTCCTTTGTATATCTTGAGCAAAAAACTAAACATGCATTAGTGATATACATCTTAGCTATCGAGCCCTCTGGTCGATTCTTATTCCACACATATGACTTTAATGTTTGAAGATACTTACACAAGTTGGTAAATTTCAAAAATATAAACAATTAAGTAATAATTTATAACATATATAGAATATATTCACCTCTCAATCAGATACATCAATCTATATTGAACACGACCTACCCAAATCGCTTGGTTCGCTAGGTGAATGGGTAGGTGCACCATTATATCAAAGAATGATGGTATGAATATTTTCTCCAATTTACATAGTGTAATGGCAATATGCAATTCCAACCTGTGCATGTCTTCTACACCAAAAACTTTAGGGCACAACTCCTTTAAAAATATGCTAAACTCAGTTAATGCCTCAGATATAGATTTTGGAAAGATCCCACGTGTTGTGAGAGGAAGAGTTTTTTGCAAAAATACATGAAAATCATGAGATTTCATACCCAAAATTCTACGCTCATTCACAATCACATATCAAGAAATATTTGAGCACAATCCATTTGGGAACTTGATTTTGGTTAGGAATTCACAAAGACTCTTTTTCTTCTCTATAGATACGGTGAAACATGGAATTGGGACTTCTAATTTTCCATTTACAATTCTTAGTAGAAGCTCTTGCCTTGTTTTCATAGATTTTAAGTCTTTACGAGCTTCTGAATTGTCCTTACTGTTCTCATCAATATCCATGATTGTTCCAATTAAGCTATCACAAATATTCTTCTCAATGTGCATTACATCGAGATTGTGACGTATATGAAGACTCTTCCAATATGGAAGCTGAAAGAAAATGCTTTTTTTTCTTCCAAGAATGAGAGAGCTTCACTGTTGAAGTTTTTTCTTTCTATTTTCAATGTTTGTTTCAAATATTTCATTCAATTGCACTAAAGCTTCTTCTCTGGATAGCTCTTGAGGATGAGGTCTTACTTACTTTTTCCCATCCAACGCATGTTCATTGTTCCTCCATCTATGATTTTGTGGTATGTATCTACAATGGCTCATATAACAAATTTCCCCCCATGTTTCAATCTATGAGACCAACTATGCTTATGACAAGAAGGACAAGATAACACACCTTGAGTGGGCCGTCCAGATAAATATCCATAAGCAAGAAAATCATTGATTATCCACAATAAAGCTGCATGTAGTTTCAAATTTTTTTTTTCAAACAACATCATAAGATTCAACACCTATGTCCCATAATTCTTTTAACTCCTCAAATAATGGTTGTAGATAAACATCAATCTTGTATGTAGGAAACTTCTTCCCAAGAATGATCATGGATAATATCAGATAATCTTGTTTCATACAAAGCCATGGTGGCAAGTTGTATGGGATGAGTATAATATGCCATATGCTATAAGAAAGACTCATGTTTCCATATAGATTACAGCCATCAAATGCCAATCCAAGCATGACATTGCGAGGGTAGCTAGGAAAAAAAATGGATGCATCTTATCACACCTTTTCCATTCTTTAGCTTCTATTGGATGTCTTAATTTACCATCATTTATACACTCTTTTTGATGCTACCTCATCTCTGAAGTTATTTCATAGAAATGTACAAGCATTTTAACCTTGGCATTAGTGGAAAATACCATAAAGTTTTATAATATTCCTTTTCGACCACTTCAACTTTTTTCCTTTTAGCATTCTTATCTTTTTCTTTGTTGACAATACATTTATATTTCAATCTTCTAGCTTCACATTTAGAACACATGTCATAATTTTGTTTATCCTTCCAAAACAACATGCAATGGTTTTCACATACATCTATCTTCATGTAGTCATGTCCTAGATTGGTGATATACTTTCTTGCTTCATAAAAAGAATTTGGCAACCGAGAACCCTTAAATGCCTTTGATAACAATGAAATTAGGCTATTAAATAGATTATTACTCATTGCACGAAACCCCTTTAGTTGTAGTAATGTTATTGTGAATGATAACTTTGAGTATCCCTCACAAACATCATAAAGTGGTTCCTTTTCATCTTTCATTAGCTTAAAATTTTTAATAACTTCATCACTCAACTCCCTGATATCATAATTGTCTTCCATTTCATCAAATGATGGAATATAGCTATCAAAAAATCCTATCCCATCCCTTATCATTCCATTTATGTCATTATCCTCATCCTCATCCTCAACATCATCACTATCGTCACTACTAATTACATGAGTTTGTTCACCATGAGCCACCCAACATGTATAAGACTCAGTTATTCCATGCACTATTAGATCAGTTGTTACCTCATTCTTTGTCTTTCAACTTCCATTGTTACACTTGATGCAGGGGCAAGGTATTAATCTGTCAACTTCTACATTTATAGATGCAAACTGAATAAACTCAGCAACACCATGTTTGTATTTATTTGATAACCTATTCTTATTTTTCATCTAGCTCTTGTCTATTCCTTCCATTGAATCCTAAAAATATAAAAATCATTGTTGTTATAACCTCAATTTCTTAAGAATTTAGTAAAAGATGTAATTCTCTTATAAAGAATAAATTAAATCTATTTCTTTGATTTGTGATGGATTTCGTGTGAAATGGCCTTGATTGATTGATAATGGGCATTGTTGGACATTGAGCCCAATTGAAAAGAAAAGAGAAATAAAAAGGAAAAGGATTTGATTAAATAAAAGGAGAATAAGTGAAATAGAAATAGATAAGAGAATAAAGGAAAGTAAATATTCTCCAATATGGGAGTTCGTTCCTTTAGGTTTTCTTGAGGTCCAAGGGACCCGAAATAACAAGATAATAGCAAAGGGAAAAGAAATACCAATTAATTTCGGATTAATTAAAGGATAACTTAGGAAGGAAGGAAACCTTCTCATCCATTAATTAAAGGATAACTTAGGAAGGAAGGAACTTAGGAGTCCGGCGACTAGGAGAGGGTCACGACGTGATTGCACCTGCAATTGGAGCCCTAGCCAACTTCGACGGAGGAAGACGAAACATCATGGCCCATTGGCATGTTCGAAGGCCGACTAGATCAAGAAGTCAACCTCAGAGTTGACCCTCACAACAACTGTGAGATCGGGAGGTTGAAGAAGAAGGGATCCTACAGAATTACCAAAATACCCCTTGCCTTCTTCTAGTGTGTCAAGGTTAGTTTGGTCCTTTGTTTGTTTTTTATCATAAATAGGCACGCGCATTTGTGGTCATTGGATCCTAAGTGGACCAGCGGACCACGGATCAAACGATCCTTATTTTTCTGAAAATTGCTAATAAAGCAATGGAAATGGTTTTTCTTACAAAAATCATATCTTGAGCTAGAAAATTTGGATGAGGAAAGTTTATACATGAAAATTGATCAGAAACATGTGAGGAGTAAACTAAAAATGGTTTGATAAACTAACTATGTCTCTTTTAATAAAAACGTAGTATTTTGATGAAAAAGGCGTTAATCTTGGTTAGAAACCCTAATTGTTAATCAAGGATATATTTAATATTGCAATTAGGTTAATTCAAGCATGGTTAACTTGTTTAATGATAAAGTTAGATTTTAACCTATTTTGAGGATGGAATTGCAAAGTTTAGGGTTTTAAACCTAATAAAATGGTTAATATGTTTAGAAACCCTAAGCAAGAGAAAAAGAAAAGAAAAGTGCTTATAATATGAAATTAGGGTTTCATATTGCTGAAAGGTGATCGTAGGATCTTTTATGAAATTAAGATGAAATAATTAGGGTTTGTAAGTGATTTTATAAAATTAGGGTTTAAAGTAATAAAAATGAAGTGGAACCCTAATTATGCTCAAAACCCTAAAAAGGAGTAATAGGCCTAGGAAACAACTAGGATTAATAGATCATGATGACATGATTAATAATAGAAAAATTGGATGTATTTCATGATCAATTTGTGTGTGCTTGCTTGATTTCTGGATTGATTGAGTTATTTCTGCATTCAAGTCTTCTTGGCAGATATGTGGTTAATTATGGTTAATCACTTTAGTTTCCCAAAGGTTTTCCGAATGAATTGATCGCATTGATTGCAATTAACCAGTTTGAATGTTCATAATTGCAAATTATAAAGTCACAACGATTATCACAACTATAAATATAGGTGCATTCTCACACCTACATGCCACCCTGATGGATGATGCAAAAAGGTTAAGCCCAAGAGGGAAGACCAATGGGCACCATGAGAGGTGACACCAGACACCAAGCTCAGGAATGAGAAGGTGGTCTATGTTGCATGACTAAAGGGAACCATGAGTGGTGACCCTAGGCACCAAGCTTGGGATTGAGAAGGTGGCCTTAAGTCAAACCCTAAAGAGGGTATTCCAGGGTTAGGGAAAAAGCAGTGGAGATTAACACATTGAAGATGTAAATTGACTTGTTAATTACCTTGGTTGTGATAATTAGTTTGTTAGCCATATTTGTGAACTTTTGGTTGTCCCAACATACCGACATATTCTTATATGCTGACCGTTGTTTTGTTTATCAGTGTTTTAGGTACAACCCTGAAATGAACAAACAGTAAAGTGACACATTGTGAAAATAAGAAATAAAGTGCAAGGAGGATTAGATAGAATAATTCATGTTGTGGATAGATAGATTTCCAAAGTTTAAAAATGGTATGCAAAATTTTATTTTATACTAGATTTCAGTCTAGTTGGTAAAATTTCTTAATTATTATTGATTAATTGTCGAACCTTTTATCCGGTTTATTGGGATAACGGCTCTGACCTTTTGGTCTCCCTTAATTGTGGGTTAACGGGAGGTGGGGTCATTACAATTGTTATCAGAGCATAGGTTCCTCATTTAATCTTTAATAATTATTAAATTTTACAAATTCCATAGAACCAAGGGAGTTATTAGAGGATTTTCTGAAAGACAGAGGTGTCTAGAAAAGGATCACTTCCGGGGGCTGGCAATATTTTCCTCCGCAGCGCTAGTCGGAATACGAGGACTCTCGAATTATGTGATTGCCTGACCAATGTCTTAGGATTTGACTGGAAATAAGATACCTTTAGGACTCTCTCATCTTGATTCATACCTTCTCAACTCAAATTCTATTAAGGATTTCTAGGATTAGGATTCTCTCTCTCTTCCTCACCCTCTTCAGGTATGGGTAAGGTTGATAAGGTTTAAGGAATCCTCCACCAAAGTAATAAAAGATACATAATTAAGATGTCATCGACATAAGTATAATTAGTTAAATATAGACTAAAGGTCTGTTTGTGTGCTTATGTAGACGGCTCGTACAAAGACTGTGGCTATTCCGGTTGCCACCAATAGTGGTGGGCCTCCCCACAAGGAGAATGGGTCTTCTGAGAAAAGGAAGCAGAATCATGGTGGTGAAACCTCAAAGTAGAGAAAGAGACCTGAGGGAACTACTCATGAGGCTCCCAACCCTGACCCAATACCCTTCAGCAACATTGAACAGGAGGAGGGACCGGGATATGAGGAACAATATGAGTACGAGGAAGTCGCCCAGATGGAGGAGGACCAGTCTGGAGGTCTAGAACCGACCATGGTAGTTCACACTATGGAATTGATGGAGCAACAGAAACAGCTGACTGATGCTATCCATGCCTTATCCCTTAGGGACATAGCTAGAGATAAGAATGGCGAGGCACTACCTATTCGTCCTCGACTGGGAGCCACCTTCTTAGACTTCATCAAGCATAACATCGAGAAAATCTGGGGAGAAGATAAGTCTGAAGTGGTCGACAAGGTGGAAACTTGGCTGCTTGCAGTCGAGAATGGATTCCATATGCTTGAAGTGCGGCCAAACAAGAAGGTTCTGTTTGTTACTCACCTTTTGGAAGGTGCAACCAAGATATGGTGGGAGAACCATATCCCAGGAAGAGACCTAAGTGAAGAACTGATGGCGTGGACCGATTTCAAGACCATTTCACTGCCAGATTGATCCTCTTCTCAGCTAAGAAGGAGAAAGAAAGAGAGTTCACCAACATGACACAAGGAAGCTCGTCAGTTGCGGACTTTGGTCACAAGTTCCGCATCCTGGAACATTTCGGTCACATGATGGATGAAGAAAGAAGGGTGGACCACTTCATCGAGCACCTGCACCCTCCCATCAAGCCACATGTGATGGCTAGTAAGACGAAGACCTTCGCTGAAGCCTATAACACCACCTTAGACATGGAAAGGACGGTGATGTCTGCACATAATCAATCGAAAGGGTACTTAGATTTCACTGAAGGAGCTCAAGGGCATAGGAATGAACACAAGAAGGGACATGGATGCAACCACAACAAAAGCAAGCATGGGCACAAAGGAAATCCCCATGGTCGCCTCCAGTAGTATCGCACCTGCGGACGGACACATCCTGGGAAGTGTCATTTTGAGAAGAAGGTGTGCTTCAGATGTCAGCAAGAGAGATACATCATCCCCAATTGCCCTCAACCCGACCTAAGAGGACCTTTGGGGTCACAGCCTATTGTAGAAAAACCAATCACTGCAGCACCTCCAGCCGGATCACCCCCAGCTGGAGAAAGGAGACAAGCTAGAGTGTTCGCCATCGACAATGAAGAATATCAGGCGAATGCTAATAGGATGATCGAGGGTAATAACCCTTAGATGTTTTTCCTTTTAGTTCAGTAGATCATGTAATAGCTTTCTGATGTGGTATAACTATGTAGGCTTGTTGGAAGTCATGGGACAAAATGTAAAAGCACTCTTTGATTCTAGTTCTACTAATACTTTTATTTCGGGAAATCTGGAAACTGTGCTTGGTTTGGATATCAAGGATTTGGGTTATGTTCTGTATGTCACAACCCCGAGTGGTCATATTTATACCTCTCTTTTGAAAACCCCTATTTTTCCAGTTAAGTATCTGAACCATAAGCTTCCCACTGACTTCATCCTTCTCGATATGAATGATTTTAATGTAATCATCGGTATGGATTGGCTTTCCACCTACAGAGCCCAGATTGACTGTAGAGAGAAGAAGATTCTTATTAGGAAGATCAGACATCCACACTTCACCATTCAAGGAAGGAGGGATGCGACAACCACCCTTTATGTGTCCGCTTTGAAAGCAGAATGTATGCTATCCAATGGTTTTTGAGCCTACCTAGCCATAGTTACCATACCTAAAGTTAAGGGACGATCCTTAGAAGAGATAGAGGTGGTCCTGGAGTATGAGAATGTGTTTCCGGGTGATCTACCAGGAATTCCCCCTGAGAGGGAGGTAGATTTCTCTATTGAGTTAGCTCCTGGGACTAACCCTATATCTAAGGCACCCTATAGAATGGCCCCTGCTGAGTTGCTTGAGTTGAAAACCCAGTTGCAAGAGTTGTTGGATAAAGGCTTCATCCAACCCAGTCCATCACCTTGGGGAGCACCAATCCTCTTTGTGAAAAAGAAGGATGGGTCGCTTCGAATGTGTATTGACTATCAGATGATCAACCAGGCAACCATTAAGAATAAGTATCCTTTGCCTAGAATAGATTACCTGTTTGACCAACTCAAATCAGCTCGAGTCTTCTCCAAGATTGATTTGAGGTCAGGATACCACCAGGTGAGAGTAAGGAGTGAGGATATACATAAAATGACTTTTCAAACCCACTATGGCCACTATGAGTTTGTGTCATGCCGTTTGGATTATCCAATGCACCTAGTGTCTTCATGAACCTCATGAACAGTGTGTTCCAGCCTTTCCTTGACTCTTTTGTGATAGTGTTCATAGATGACATTTTGGTGTACTCGGATGACCTAACCCAACACTGTGACCACCTGGGTAGAGTCCTTTATATCCTAAGAAAGCATAAGTTTTTCAAAAAGTTCTTAAAGTGTGAGTTTTGGTTAGACCTAGTCATGTTTCTTGGACACATCATCTCAGGAGGAACGATCAACGTAGATCCAACCAAAGTATCGGCAGTTCGAGACTGGTCGGCACCAAGAAACCCCTCTAAGATTTGCAACTTCTTGGGGTAGGCCGGATACTACCGTCGCTTCATCAAGGATTTCTCAAAGACTACTTTGTCGCTGACCATGTTAACCCAGAAGGATGTGAAGTTGGTGTGGTCTGGAATATGTGAAGCTCGCTTCCAGGAATTGAAGGAGAAGCTAACCGCCACCCCTATGTTGACTCTACCTTCTGGCAATGAGGGTTTCATAATATTCACTAATGCTTCCAAGATTGGACTTAGCTGTGTGTTGGAACAAAACCAGCATGTGGTTGCATATGCTTCTCGACCAGTCAATCCCAATGAGGTGAATTATCTAACACATGACTTAGAGCTAGCTGCTATTATCCATTCCTTGAAGATATGGCGACATTACATGTATGGTGCTACCTTCGAGATCTTCACCAACCATAAGAGTTTAAAATACCTACTGATACAGAGAGACTTGAACCTACGACAGCGACGATGGATGGACTATATGAAGGATTACGACTTCACTGTCGCCTACCATCCTGGTAAGGCAAATGTCATAGCAGATGCTTTATGTCAGAAATAGCTTAAGTGTGCATCTATTTTGTCCAGACAGTGGAAGAGTTTGGAGGAGCTGGTGGAGTGGACTCCACAACCGCTAGAAGATCGAGTTTGTTTGGCTAATATCCAAATGCAATCTGAGTTGCTGAGTGAGATCATAGCAGCACAGTTTACCAGTGAAGAGCTAGACAAGATGAAAGGTTAAATGATGAAGCCACAGACTTGTCTATCCATGGGAGTAGATGGAGGAATCAGGTTTGAGAATCGCATATGGGTTCTGGAAGATTCATCGATAAAGAAATGTATCTTGCAAGAAGCTCATGGATCCAAATACACAGTACACCCAGGAACTATTAAGATGTTCAAGGACTTCCAGAGGTTTTTTTGGTGGCCAGGAATGAAGAAAGACATTGTGGCATGTGTGGCCAGCTGTCTTACGTACCAGATGGTGAAGGCTGAACACCAATGACCCGGCGGGCTTTTACAATCGATAGAGATTCCAGAGTGGAAATGGGAGCAGATCACCATGGATTTCATGGTGGGTCTACCCCATACCAAGAAAGGTCATGATACGAAATGGATTGTGGTAGATCGTCTTACCAAATCAGCACACTTCCTTTCCTTTAAGACCACTCTAAGGTGTCAGACCTAGCTGAGTTATATATCAGAGAGATAGTGTGTTTGCATGGTGTACCCAGATCGATCATCTCTGATAGAGACCCAAAGTTTACTTCCAAGCTGTGGAAGCAAGTTCAAGAAGAACTGGGTACCAGGTTGAAATTTAGTACAACTTATCATCCCCAGATGGATGGTCAGTCAGAAGGGACAATCCAGATGAAAGAAGATATGTTGAGAGCTTGTGTGCTCGATTGGGGTGGCTCATGGGAGCAATTCTTACCTTTAGCTGAGTTTTCCTACAACAACAACTACCAAGACAGTATCAAGATGCCTCCGTATGAAGCTTTGTATGGGAGACCGTGTCGGTCCCCACTTCACTGGGATGATGTGGGTGAGAGGACCCTGTTGAGGTCATATGAGCTCCAAGTGTATGATGATAAAGTTGCTTTGATCAAGCAATGGTTGAAGAGATCCCAGGATCGACAAAAGTCAGATGCTGATGCAAAGCGCACTGATGTACATTTCACTATGGGAGAGCATGTGTTTTTGAAAATCCGACCGCTCTGAACAATAGCTAAGAACAGAGGAAAGTTGAGTCCCTAATACGTGGGTCCTTTTGAGGTGTTAGAATGGATTTGTGAAGCTGCATATCATTTGGAATTACCAGCCCCCTCAGTATAGCATGATGCATGATGTGTTTCACGTGTCCAACCTGAAGTGATATGTGCAAGATCCAACCCATGTGTTGAGCATTGAACCTATAGAGCTTCAAGGGAAGCTGACTTATCCTGGAACACCTTTGTGGATTCTACATACCAAGGTGAAAGATCTCAGACGCAAGAAAATAGAGAGGGTAAAGGTTCTTTGGAGGCACCATGGAGAGAATGAGGCCACATGGGAGATGAAGGTGGACATGGAGAAAGCATACCCTAAATGGTTTGTTTGATTGCTTGAATTTTGAGGGAAAAATTCCTATAAGGAGGGGAGGATGTTATAACCTCAATTTCTTAAGAATGTAGTAAAAGATGTAATTCTCTTTTAAAGAATAAATGAAATCCATTTCTTTGATTTTTGATGGATTTTGTGTGAAATGGCCTTGATTGATTGATAATGGGCCTTGTTGGCCATTGAGCCCAATTGAAAAGAAAAGAGAAATAAAATGGAAAAGGATTTGATTAAATAAAAGGAGAATAAGTGAAATAGAAATAGATAAGAGAATAAAGGCAAGTAAATATTCTCCAATATGGGAGTTCGTGCCTTTAGGTTTTCTTGAGATCCAAGGGACCCAAAATAACAAGATAACAGCAAAGGGAAAAGAAATACCTATTCATTTTGGATTAAGTAAAGGATAACTTAGGAAGGAAGGCAACCTTCTCATCCATTGTAATTTGTTTCCCAAATTTCGTAAATATCTAGGTAATGTAAAGGCAAACATTCCCTTAAAATTTGAGACAAAAAGGAGTTATGGTTTGGGAGATATCAATTTCTCAAGTTATCTCCAAAATAAGGCATTAATTTGGCAAATAGAAAAAGGTATTTCCTTTTGTTTGATCGCGTGCAACGAAGGTCATTGGATCTTGATCCAATGTCTGGCACTCATCGTCTAAGTCCCACAGGGAGTGGGACTCTATGCCTTACTGAGGGACTTTCCCTCTCGGATTTCTCGCGAACTAGGGAGTGTGCAAAGTCGTGGTTGCTTCCATTGGACTCAAGAGAGGAAACCACAGAGGTAATTCGTCCCTGCTTTGTCTAGGTTTGGCTGCCAATTGGGAAAGTTCCCAATTCTCGCAACTCTGCCTCCAGCCCTATATATAGGGGCGGGTGAAGGGGGATATTAGCACTCCTTTTTTCTAGCCCAAACGTTGCGGCGGAACACAAGGATTGTTCCCGTGCTTTCAATTTCCTCTTTCACCTTGACATGCACCCTCATCACCACCGCGAACCTCACCAGAGTCTGACGACTAGGAGAGGGTCACGACATGATCACAACCGTAATTGGAGCCCTAGACAACATCGACAGAGGAAGACAAAGCCTATTGGCCCCTTGGCATATTCGAAGGCCAACTAGATCAAGAAGTCAACCTCAAAGTTGAACCTCGCAACAGCTGTGAGACCAGGAGGTTGAAGAAGAAGGGATCCTATAGAATTACCAAAATACCCCTCACCTTCTTCTAGCGTGTCGAGGTTAGTTTGATCCTTTGTTTGTTTTTTATCACAAGTAGGCGCGCGCATTTGTGGTCATTGGATCCTAAGTGGACCAGCGGACCACGGATCAAACGATCCTTATTTTTCTGAAAATTGCTAATAAAGCAATGGAAAGGGTTTTTTTGCAAAAATGATATCTTGAGCTAGAAAACTCGGATGAGGAACGTTTATACATGAAAATTGATTAGAAAAATACAAGGAGTAAAATAAATCATTTGAAAACCTAAATCTATCTCTTTCAAACAAAAGTGTACTATTTTGATGAAAAAGGTGTTAATTTGTGGTTAGAAACCCTAATTGTTAGTCAAGGATAGATTTAATATTGCAATTAGGTTAATTTAAGCATGGTTAACTTGTTTAATGATAATGTTAGATTTTAACCTATTTTGTGGATGGAATTGCAAAGTTTAGGGTTTTAAACCTAATAAAATGGTTAATATGTTTAGAAACCCTAAGCAAGAAAAAAGAAAAGAAAAGTGCTTATAATCCGAAATTAGGGTTTCATATTGCTAAAAGGTGATCTTAGGATCTTTTGTGAAATAAAGATGAAATAATTAGGGTTTGTAAGTGATTTTATAAAATTAGGGTTTAAAGTAATAAAAATGAAGTGGAACCCTAATTATGCTCAAAACCCTAAAAAGGACTAATAGCCCTAGGAAACAACTAGGATTAATAGATCATGATGACATGATTAATGATAGAAAAATTGGATGTCTTTCGGGATCGATTTGTGTGTGCTTGCTTGATTTCTAGATTGATTGAGTTAGTTCTACATTCAAGTCTTCTTGGCAGGTATGTGGTTAATTATGGTTAACAACTTTAGTTTCCCAAAGGTTTTTCGGATGAATTGATCACATTGATTGCAATTAACCAATTTGAATGTTCATAATTGCAAATTCTAAAGTCACTACGATTATCACAACTATAAATATAGTATGTATTCTCGCACCTACATGCCACCCTGATGGATGATGCAAAAAGGTCAAGCCCAGGAGGGAAGACCAATGGGCACCATGAGAGGTGACCCCACACACCAAGCTTAGGAATGAGAAGGTGGCCTATGTTGCATGACTAAAGGGCACCATGAGAGGTGACCCTAGGCACCATGCTCGGGATTGAGAAGGTGACGTTAAGTCATACCCTAAATAGGGTATTCCAGGGTTAAGGCAAAAGCGGTGGAGATTGACGCATTGAAGATGTAAATTGACTTGTTAATTACCTTGGTGGTGATAATTAGTTTGTTAACCATATTTCTGAACTTTTAGTTATCCCCACATACCGGAAAATTCTTATATGCTGACCGTTATTTTGTTTATCAGCGTTTTAGATACAACCCTGAAATGAACAAACAGTAAAGTGACACGTTGTGAAAATAAGAAATAAAGTGCAAGGAGTATTAGATAGAATAATTCAAGCTGTAGATAGATAGATTTCCAAAGTTTTAAAAAGGTATGCAAAATTTTATTTTATTCCAGATTTCAGTCTAGTTGGTTAATTTCTTAATTATTATTGATTAATTATTGAACCTTTGATCCAGTTTGTTGGGATAACGACTCTGACCTTTTGATCTCCCTTAATTGGGGGTTATCGGGAGGCGGGGTCGTTACAATTGCAGTTAAATATGTTTAACAAAAATCGTTAATGTGATACTCAATGGTTTCCTTTTGTACACTATATAAAGAACAACCTTAGATATCATTATACTAGGGAGATAAGTTAAAGAATGATGCAATCAATGTATACATCAATTAATAATTTATAATTTGACAATTTGTTGTGATAAAGGAATACATATTATTCATTACTAAATAAAAAGAACGATTGATTTGATAGTTAAACAGAAACAATCTACTATTATCATATGTAAATAGAAATGTAAACATTTCAAAATAACACTCACTCAATTCTATGGGTTGAAGAGAGCTCCTTTTTATTATAAATGACACAATGCTTAATTGTAGAAATTGCTAAGACCCTATTAAATAATTGAAAAAAAATTGCATCATTAAAGTTTTCCATCATTAGTGGATAAATTTTACAAATATCACAAAATACATGATCTTTGGAATCTATTACCAGAGATATATTAACACATAATAGATTCCATAAGCTTGTATAAGTAATAAAGACCAGGGGTTGAATACCATCGTAGGAATTTTTTCTATTCACTTCTCATTTAGTAATTTTTTGGGGGTGAACTTCATACTATTTTTCATGTCAATGCTCCTACTATTTCTCATATCCTAGGAGGAATTATGAGGGAAGATACAATGGGATCAACAATAGGTTTGATTTGATAAAATTAGCTTGTATTTGTGGGAAATTGATTTGATTTCATCAAATTAGGGCTCATTTTGGGGAATGTAGGGCAAAATAGGGAAGTTAGGTTTGATTATGTCATATTATGCCAAATTAGGTCTAGCATAGTGCTAACTAAGTCAAATTAGGTCTAATTTAGATCATTCTAGGTCAAATTAGGGCCAATAATGTAATGAGTTGGGAGAAAACAAGTCTGATTTGGCAGAAAACAAATCTGGCTTGGACAAAAATAATCTAATTTGTAGAAATTTGGTTAGATAGATTATATTAGAGTATATCCAATGTATTTAGCTTGCATGAGGAGGGCGGGATGAATAAGGTTGCCTCCCGAATTCTTAAAAAAAGTATATCCAATGTAATTAACCATCCTTCTAAGACATTATACATATATAGTGGAAAGGAATTCCTCATTTTTGCATGTTTATAATTGTTGAAATTATATCCCCTAGTCTCTCCACGTTCTTCTCTTCTCTACTTGCAAGGCAAGGTACTGCCTTGAGATTTGACCGGTTCTATGGTAGTCCCATTGGTCTTCCTCCGACCAGTAATCCTGGCTTCCTTGGTACGACGATACCCCCTAGGCTTATCTCCAATTTTCTATCATTCACAACTCTTCTTCTACTTTTTGATATACTCCTCATTTGATATGTATTCTTGTCATTTAACTTATGTCTCTTATCTAGGATGAAGTCATCCAGTCTCATATCCTTCATTCATTTTTTGTCACCTTCCTGATCCACCACCATCCTGGCCTTACTTTGGTAAGGTGTCTATATGGGATCTTCTCTAATACCGATATTTGACCCTTATATCCTTGAAACATTGTCCATCTATTGGTAATGTATAGCTTATCTACTTGTCTCCTTCAAAATTTCCATCTTGTTGACTCCATGTGTCGTATGATCTGCTACATGGAATGCATCGATTAGGATGCATGAAGCTTCTAATGCCTTCAACGTTTTATCTCACCTCTGAGTTGATCCCCTCTATAACTTCTAAAACACTTACATTCACATAGAATCGCATGTCCTCCACTATCATGACCAGGATGTCTGGTATGTCTTTTTGAAACACCACCACTGCCCCCAGAACACTTGCTGAGTCATTTGGATGACGAAGCTAGGATGACATGCCCCTGAAGTCCCCCACTCCCTTCAACAAAATCTCCTAGATGGATTTTTGGTCACAACATGAGTAAGGATTTCCTTCCATCGAACACCAACACACCTGTCTTTTGTTCTAGTCCAGAACCCAATTTGTCAGTGTTATCTTTAGAGGTTGTCCTTCTATCTCCAGAAGCTTCATCGTCTTGAAAAATGTTTCCCCCTTTGTCGTACCTAAGAAAACCAAGGCTTCCTTAGAGTTCATTCTAGCCACGATCACCGTAGATGGCCAAATTTATTCCAACATGTTATGTATTACTGGCCATTCCAGATCTGATTCCCTTTTCACCTTAATAGCGAGCTCCAGATCGAGATCGGATTATTTTTGTTGGCTTTGGTTATGGTCAAGGGCAACCTTCACTTTTATCTTCCCTGCCTTCCCCCAACCCGCTCTAGAGTTGATATCCCCATTGCCCAGGGGGAGGAAATCCCATGGTCTAGCTTCAAACATTCTAGCTCTTTTGCCTTGCTCTAGGCAGCGGTTGGCCGTGGAGAAGCACTTTTGCAAATGTAGCAAGATCTAGCACTCATACATTGTCTCTGCCAGTGGCCCTCCCACAAACACCTATATCATACATTTTTCGGTAGGGAAAAGGTCTTCCCTCTTTAATCCCATTAACAATCTTCGCCTGAGCATTTTGGTCACCCTGTTGTATATTCTCCGATATCAAAACATCATCTCCGTCCATTGCATTCACTTCCAAGATCTTACTCGCTATTTCATCAGACCCCTCATCAACCCCATTTTTGGATCTGAGCATAGATGATGCATCTACAGTACCTCCTCCATTGATTCCTTAGAGGTTGCCTCTTCCATCCTCCTCACTCTCACTATGTAGCAAACCTATAGACCGGTCAACTTTCTCTAATCCATCTTCACCAGTTAGGTAGAAACAAGATGGTAAATGGGTGCCATCATCACACGTGAAACTCACTGCCCACATTGGTCAAGGGGATGGGTTTGGATGGTATATGAGATTCCTTGACCTAGTCAAAAGGTTTACCTCTAGGAAAAGTTGGGGGAGAAACCACACCCAAGATCCACAAATTGAAAACCACACCTTCTACATCAGTGTTTTTGGTGGAGGAGATCAGCGAGATTGGTGTTAGGGAATTGGGTGAGATGGAGCAGAGATGATATCTACCACGATGAAGGCCATCGGGGATTGGGCTGGCTTGCTCGCCGCCCCTCACGAGAGTGTGCCATCATGATTCAATTCTCCCATGTCGCCGCTAGGCCTAATCCATTCATAGAACAGACATCTCACTAACTCATGTTCTCCAAAATGTTGTGAAATCTAGATTTTTGAAGTGTGGATCATGCATTTTTTATTTTACTATTGTGTTATTGATATCATTTCTAGTCAAAATTCTTGAACAAATTAATTGTGACTTCCAACCATACTGAAGTAGTATGTATGATTTATAGTTAAATAAACTTATATGTCTTCTTACTCATATACTTAATCTTGACACTAAAAAGAACATTGGCAATAAAAAAAGGTACGTTTCCAATTTAAAATGCAACTTGTATCATTGCATTTCATTTCATTGATAATATAAATAACATAGTTATCAAGGCTCCCATCTAGGCTCTGCCAAGGGGCGCTTAGGCTCTGCCAAGGGTCCATATGCTTTTAGATGACTAAAATGGATGCCTAAGATATATGTAGAAATGGGATTTGAGTAAAAGGTCCTCATACCTTACCCTCTACCACACTAAAATGAATTAGAATATACACAATTCCTTTTGGTATCTTACTTTCTTAGAAAAAAATATATAACTCCATGTGACCATACTATATGCATATCTATGCATGCTTGTGTGTCTTCAAGTATCCATGTGTCTCAACTTTTTGCATGTATGACTCAAATCCATCATTCTTAAACACATCTAAATCATACTATATTTAAGAAGAAAAATAAAATTATTTAAATAGTCACAATTTCAGTTGCATTATAAAAAAAAAACTAGATAGAATATATTTACCAAGAACTTGGATGACAAATCCTAGCTTGGTGGATGCATGCTTGATTCAAGTGCATTAAAGGATATAAAACTAGTTGCACTATGATTTGCTTATAAACAGGCACCAAGACACATTTGTGCTCCAATATACATTTTTATGATATATTGTCTTAAATCTAGCAATGTGTGCACATATGTGAGTCAATAAGATACATGGATAACTATGCCAACACATCTTGAAATGAGGCATGTTGAAAAGTAATCTTTTATTAGGGGTGAGAATTCTCTCAACATCAATACCATTGTCTTTACAAGATGTGTACATGTAGATAAGCTATTTATGTAACACAATTGGTAATTAAATTTGCATATAGGAAGGAAGCTAATTCTAAAGTAATAAGTAACTTATCTAGTATGATTTTTTCAACTTAATTGCGGTTTTTATTGATCCTCTTCTAGATATAAAAGCAATTCTTGATTTTATCATACATATGCAAATCTAAATGATGTTCCATAGATTCTGTTATGACCCCACCTTCCGGTAACCCCCAATTAAGGGAGATCGAGAGGTCGAAGCCGCACACATAATTTCCGGATCAAAGGTTCGGCAATTAACCAAAACAATTATTAAATTTTAACAGACTAAATTGGAAAGTTGTAAGAAAATAAACTTTTGCATACCTTTTGAAAATTTGGATCTCTAAACATCTATCCACACACGAATTCTATTCTAATGAATCCTCCTTGTATTTTAATTCATGTATTTCACAATATGATGATTTATAGTTTGTCCTTTTGTCTTTGTACCTAAAATGCCGACAAAAAAAATGTCGGTCAGCATAAAGCTGGTATGTGGGGGAACCAATAATCATGTAAATATGTTAACAACGTATTCATTCAATTAATCATTTAACAACCATGATTACAGTTTAAATATAACTCTACGATCCATGAGTACCCTATCCTCTGGGTTGTCCCTGCAGTGGACCTGAATACTACCTTCCTTGTGGTAGATCCCCATTAAACCCCTTATGATCCACCTATCAGGTGAACCAGTTTCTAAGGTTGAGTCACATGACACTACCCATAGGTAGACCACTCCTTAACTCATGGTGTGCTAAAGAGTCTCATGGCACTTCACGTGGGTAGCCCAGTTTCTAACACACGATAATCTAGACCTTACTCTAGGTTACCCCTTTTGAGCCTTTACAAGCCACAGAGGTGGATTCCGATCTAGCCAATTATATATATATTCATAGTGATAATCATAGTCACTTTATAGTTGCATGAAATAAAAGGCATCCAACAGTTATTTTCAAGCAACCGATAAACATGTTTGGAAATCGCCGTGAAACTAAAGCGATTATTCATAAGCATAACCACATACATGTTCTGTAGATTTCTCAAGCTAATATCAATTCCAACCAAGAAAGCCATCCAAGAAAGTAGTTCAACCGCACAATCAAGATTCCTGAAACACACATGTACTCTATTTGCTACACACTTTATCAAGATTCTTTCTATTCAACTTGAAATTGCTTCCTATGGTTTCCTTTTCCATTATAGTGTTTCATTAGGGTCTTTCTTCACTTTTCATCATTATAACCACCAAAACCCTAAAAATAGTAATACTGAGAGAAAACCCTGAGTTCCTCATTAACATCTTCCTAACAGGCTTAGGACCAAATTAATATTACTTTTATGCAAGACATCTCGATAACATCTCATTAGAAACCATTATTTACCTAGATTAGGATTTCTAAGCCCATTGATGCATATTAACATATTAAAACCTTAAATGAATATATTTAGCCCATGGATTATCTATTTAGATCTTCCAATCCTATTTTTATCAATAACAAGTTAATAGGCTTGTAGATTACCCATATAAAACATCCCAATTCATATAATCACCAAGTTAGGGTTTATCCCCATTATAAAGCATTACAGTTATCATCTTTGACTACTTTTCAAACTATGATCAGATTCAGGCTATAAAACTATTTCTATTGGATTCCTTGTATTCTTCTGATCAATTTTCATATATAGTTCTTCTTAATCTGAGTTACCAATTATTTTCTAAGAATTAAACAAAATAAGAACTAACTGACCAATAGATGGCTGCCACGCTATCTATTTACCTGGTTTTGTCCATGCAGGCAGCCGAATGAGATTTAGTGTAGAAATACTAATGTGCCATTGTGAGTCACGTACATAAGGAGGGACATTTCAGTCATTTTGTTATAACCCTTCCCCTACCTCTGTTGTTTCCCTTCTCGCGAATCATCCCTCTCGCCGGATGCTGCAAGTCGGCTCCCGAAGAAGGCTTGGCGATCAGGGATCCCAGACCTGTGCTCCCTTTCCGTCACACCCAAGCAGTCTGTACGGACCACCGCTACCAATTGGATCATGCGCTAACAGAAGTACATGCCTATGGCCGTGGCTTCTTAGTAGTGAGCCTGCCGGAGGTGGTCGCTGCTTGTTCCAGAACAAGCGAGGAGGTCGAACCCAACTAAGGGGTGACGAAAAAGAAGAGGACCCAACCATTCTCGTTTATGACTATGGACCATGCTGTAGCCTGCAACTGCATCTATACTTCAGGTTCATCCAGAACAGTTCCAAGCTAGAAGAGTCATGAAAGGCTCTAGATCATCGTGGTCACGGCTAGGTTCTCTTCTCCAGTCTTGCCTCCTTGGGATTACCTGCGGCCAGAAGAGACTAGGTCCTGGTGCCAGATGGAAGTTGGGACTCCAAGGCCTATATATATACTTGTCTAGGAAGAAACCCTAGACATTCCTACGTAGATAGATGAGAAGGGGAAAAGGGAGAGATATATAATCTCATATTGCTTGAGTCATTAGGAAAGGGAGGTGATTCCCATACTGCAAACACCGACTGCACCCCTTCCTTCCAATAGTCACGATTCTAACCTTAGTGCAAATCCTAAAAGGATAATAACGCATCTTACCATATTGGCATTAACGAGTTGTTTCCCCTTTTATCCATTATTAATGCACATGTGTATTCGTCTTAGGCCAAACTATCATCTTTTTCTTCTTTATTCCTTTAATAATATATTTCCTAAATCTGTTAACCATAATTCACTCTAAAAGCTGTAAAGGAAGACACACCCTTACCTGGCTCTTAATAAGAATATTTTCTCTCTCCTTGTTTATTATTTTTCACTCAAAATTTAGAGGAATCTCGGTCCTGGCATTATCTACTTGTATATTAAATTTGAAACCCAATTCCAAAGGAAAAAGGGTGTTTCCTTCATATGCAAGTTATTCATTAATAAAAACAAATTAATTGATATTTCCTCTTTCTTTTTCTCCATTGGGGATCCTTGGACCCCAAGAAACTATAATATTTCGGAATTCCTTTTTAATGATACTCATTATCCTTCTAGATGCATTTACGTGCATTATCTCTCATTATCTTGTTTATTTCTTAATAAAATAGCTCTTTCTGAGGATTTCTCTTTATTTCTCTTTTATTTTCCTCATTGGTATTCCTTTTAACATTATAAATCCTTGGGATACGAAATCCCACTAAGGATAACTCAATTCCACCTTTTTCCACTTGTTTTTCTCATTTTATCATTGTTTTCAATTTCTTTCTTAATAAAGAAATACTTAATTGATCTTTTCTTTTCTTATTTCTTTCTCTATGCAACTTTGGACTCCTTGGAACCCAAGGATCCAATGAAGCACGAAATCCATCCTTGGATTACATTCTTTTGCCTTCCAGAGGTTTCCACGTCATTCTTTTCTCAAAAACTCAATTATTCATTTACTAATTTAATAATTGAATTTTTTTTTGGTCGGTCAAAAAAACGTGTTACTATAAAACCAAAAACTTTGGGCTCAGAGAACCCCATTACATCACAAGGAGCTAAAAAGCTCAACCAAGGAACAAATACCCCACGCAGGGGGACACACAAGTAAACTGATGAAACAAAACTAAGGAAACCAGGCAAACTATACAAGCTAGGTCCAGACGGACCAACCAGAAAAAGACAACATCAAACCACTATTACATGCATTCAGCGTAGCCATAAATAGAAATAGCAGTTTGACATCGAACAAAGTCTAGCAAACCAGCCTGTACCTAGACAATCAGCTATCCAACTCCAGGTAAGAACCACCGCGTTTAAACAACAAAGAATTGGAGAGGAAGATCAGCAAAAACAAAATCCTTCATGCAGCACAACACCAACTGTCTAAAGAGAGCACCCACAAATTGTGGTACTAAGCTAGGATTAGGGAGACCCATCGAGCTAAAAACCCACCCCACCACCTAATTGCTCACCCACAAGGTTCAAGAACAAACGGTGGTAGCTGTTTACACAGCAACAAACCGCAGAACAAAACAGGCTACGAACCACTTCTGATAAAACAGAAGCATTCCACCGAATACTTGGTGCTCGCATCATCAAAGAGGACTGAGAAGAAAGGAAGAAGGAACCCCCCCATCCCAACCCCACAAGAGGCTGCATACAACACATGACATCTAGCTCATGATACGGGTGTCCAAGAAGAAGCTAGAAAATACTGCAACAAAGTATCGAACACCTTGAAGGTGTTACTACACACAACTACATAAGAGCACAAGGAGAAGAAGAAGCCCCTCCCCCTTGAGTCCAACCCCAACTGAGACACCATAGAACCACAGAGACTCCACATCAACACCTAGAGGGCATCAACGTGTGGCACAAACATGACTCCGCCACACATCTTGGCCCCAAACAGGTCCCGAGCCATCTTCAGCCTCCCTATAGCCAAGGAGGCAGACGACCGACGAGGGCACCACCATCACAGCAAAAGGAAGGCCTCATCTCTGAGCATTCCAGAAGAGAACCAGATGCCCAACGAGGACGCCATCACCGCCGGACGAGACCCACCGTCGTCGAGGAAGCATCGGCATCGCTCGGAGTTAGGATGAGAGGGTGCTAGTGAGGAGGGGAAGAGAAACCCATCGTCGTTGGCGTGATGGAGCAGCAATCGATCTTCGAATCTGGAGCAGAGTAGCTTCTCTCCATCCACCACTCTTGAGCAAGCTGGAGTCGACAGAGCCGAAGTAGCCAACTCCCATCCCAGATCCGACCCGCACGCATCGCATCCCTCGACAAAATCAAACCACCGAGAGTCACCAGGCCTGCTCCTTCCTCTAGAGAAACGCTCCAACAACTCGCTTGCCTTGACTGATGATAGGTCAGGGGGAGGAAAACATCAGAGATGCTTCCTCCCCCCAGCGCTAGCCGCCGGGAGGGTAGAGAGAAGGGAGAGTTGTGAACCCTAGAGAGAGAGAGATGCACACACAATAATTGAATTTCCTATCTTCATTTCCTTGTTATTGGGCCCAATAGCCAATAAGACCACAACACAATCATCAAGGCTATTGTAAATGAAATCCATTTTTTCAAAACAAATTATATCAATATTTGTTCAACTATCTTTAATATGAGAAATTACATTTCTCACCAATTGAACCCAATAATTGGGGTTGTAACATCCTTCCCCTCTTATAGGAATTGCGTCCTCAAAATTCCTATGAAGCAAAAAAACAATTCAGAATAAGACTTTTCCATGTCCATCATTGGCCCCTATGTGGCTTTACCGTACTCATGGTGCTACCAAAGAACCTTTATCATCACATTTTCTTTTCTCTGAGTTCTTTCATTCTAGCATCTATAAACTGCATAGGTGACTCAGGCCATTTCAGCCTCCCTTGGGGCTCACTAGGTTCATTGCTTGCACATGGTCTGGGTACCTCACATAGTGCTCTAAATTGGACACATGGAACTCATCACATATTACTTTATCTTGAGGGGTAAGATCAAACATAACCTTCTCCACCAAACCATGTCAAAAGAACCCATGCATCGGGGACTCAACTCTCTTAGCTATAACTTAGAGGGGTCGGATTTTCATGTCACATATTCTCCCACAGTGAACTGCATGTCAGTCTACTTTGCATCTGCTCACAACTCTTGTCGTCTCTAGGCTCCTTTCAGCCATTGCAGGATCAAAGCAACTTCATCTACATGCACTGTGGCCCTTTTCTAACCATCACGCGGTCCTTTCACCAACATCACCTTATTGAAGTTGTGAACGACACAACCTCTCTTACAAAGCTTCTTTAAATCCCGATATTGGCTATGGTGGTCATCATCACATTTTTCATAGGACAAGAATCGTCTCTAGATATCACCATGAACAAGCACACATGCTCTCCTCAGATCCTTTAGTCTGGATCATACTAACAATTAGTTAGGGGTGATAAGCGGTACTAATCTCGAGTTCTTCATGTACCTACTTCCACCTTATGGAAGTGAACCTTTAGGTCATACTCAAGAACTTTTGAACTCGGATCATGGTGTAGTTGAACCATCTCTCTCATGTATAGTTCAACCAGATGTGTCCCTTGACAGAACTCTTTCTTTCTCATGTCATATAGGTAAGGCGATCCACCATGACCCATATTGCATCTCGACCTTCCTTGGTCTAGGGGAGACTTACAACATCCATAGTGATGTACTCCTATTCCCTCTCAAGAACTCTTTATACTTTATATCCATGCATTGGGTTACTAGTGTTCATCCTTTACCTCCTGACTTGCATGGACACATGCCACATGCAACTTCATCTTAAGAATTCAAAGTACTACTATCACTTATTATCTTGGTAGTACCACGGTATATGGTGATCTTAAGTCACGATCTCATGTATTGTCATGATTCCTTAAGATAGATTCCTCAGAAACCCTAAACCACTCTAGTCGGGGTTTCATCACCTTCCTTTCCAAAGAAGTGCATTTGAGGCTCTACAACCATCCTTTCATTGCATTAAGGCCTAGGCTGGCTAACCAAACAACCATTAACTTGTTCAATAGATCTCATTACATCAGAGTATTAGCCAAACATATCTCCTTTCCAAACTTAGGGTTATCCTAACAATGTCTTCTATCTTCTAGCCAAACTAGTCAGATACATCTCAACCAGAGCATCCATTACCACTTAACATCCTTAGGTATTAGGTAACATTGAAGACATACATTTCCATGTTTTTCACTTATCCTCTCGAACTCGAACTCTAAATCTATGTTCATCAAGAAAAATCTGAGCTCATTCCTTTGGTGATCAAATTCAACCTTGTATGACTCATATCTCATGATAAAAACATCCTCATAAGGTGACTACCTCATTCCTCTTAGTGTTGGTAAACCATTAATGTATTGTTCACTCCACCAGGGTATGTTATCATCTCTATCCTCATACCTCGTAGCAACGTTCCAACTCACATCATCTTTTATCCTTAGTGTATGGCATGCATACTGTCCTATATCTCAGTCCCATAACAAGGGGAGATAAGCATTTGGATGCAGTCCAAATACAGAGTTCTTCCTATTCTAAGAGTAGAGATGGTACATCGCACCTTGCTAGTACACCTTTAAATCTAAGTTGAAATGTGTCGTTTATGCCTCTATATTGCAATCATCTTGATATCAAAGTTACCTCCATGGAAAATTGGTTTTGAACCTACTTGGGTCCACACATATTCCTTGGTCATCACCTCTAGGTCTATAGGGTGCCGACACTTTTGGGGTCATCCCTCTTCCCTTATGCATCCAGAGAGTTCCCTACTCATCTGCCCTTTGGGTCCCATGAGTTCATGAAGGTGATCAATCTCCTAACACATGGCACTCAGACAATGATAGCTGTTACCTCCTGACCCTATGGTCATGTGCAACTAGGGAATTAGGCAACTCCTACTTCCATCAGTCTTACCCCTACCTAACCCTAAGATAGACTTAGGGTTCTCTTATAGTACATGTTCAACTTAGAACCTTACCCAAGCCTTCATCATCCCTCTCTCTACATTCAAGGGTTGACTTTCATCCTTTCATAGGGGTCATGGAGACCTACCTACCATGGCAGGCCCCTATACTGATTACCATCATGGTAACACATCCACATGAACTTAGAGATGGTTATCTATGGGTCTATAGGTTCATTGCCATACCATGTACCTTTCACTTAGCTTATTAAGATCCTATGAGACCTCTTTAGGTTAACTTGAACCAACAAAACTGGTATACACCCTATAAAAGGGTCCCGCTCCCAGGATGAGAGGAAACTACACCTTGATAACCAAGGTCACAAACCTCCTTATATCTAGCTTGCTTAACCCTAGCAAGCCACTAAGGCCCAAGCAGACCACCTACTCAACCATGTCATCAAATTAGCTGTGAGGGGTTCGTCATACATACCTTAAACTTATGGGGTTTCCTTTTCCTCTATATGAAGAGTACCATGCTCAAACTATAGAAACTCAAAACTCATCATGAGCATCGGGTACAACACTTCCCCTCTTAGGCCTAAGAACCCTAGGTTTACTTTTGGGTGTTCAAATGCATGTTCAATCCCTTAACCATGAATCCAGCATGTATAAGGCATGACATGCACTTCCTGTCATCCTTCTACTCGAGCAACACTTCAGAGTGGAGTCCTTCTCAAGGACAACTAACAAGGTACAAGGCCTTAGAACCTACTACTAAACCTCTCCAGGTCTAAGGAACTCTTCTCCCTATCTCAGGAGGTAAACACCTATACCATAGGCACAGAGGTACAAACAGACTCATCCTCTCTCTAGGGTTTGGTTCCTCTCATTGAAACCAAGACATCATCAGCCTCCAGGGATCAAGCATGAGGTCGTATCATCCTCAACTCCCCACTTTTCCTCATATCCCTGAATCTAGGCTCCCAACCTTCTTGCTTGCATCCTACTTTCTCTCTATAGAGCTAACTCCACATCCATCCTTACTACTAGAGGTCCTATCTCCATGCAAGATCAAGTTCACAAGCATACCTCTACATGGGTGAAGCCTATATTCAAGCTTATGTTTTCTCAATGTTATCTGTAGCTCTATATGCTTATCTCATAGGCTATTTCCTCATACTCTCCTGGCCAGGGTTTCAACCTATTTCTCGCACTACTGACACATTATGGGTGCCTATTATGCCCATATAAGCTCATGGGGTTTCCATAGGTTCTTCTCTATCCTCATCAATGAAGGAGCCATCCTTCACTCAATCATGCACGACCCTTTCCAGGGTTGGGTCACCAGAGGTACTAGGTCATCCAACCTCTCATGTCTCATACGTCATCTAGGCATGTCCATCCAAACACATAGTCTAACTCATCATGCCATCTCTCTCTCTCTCCAACCTTCACTTAGGGTTAGGGTTAACATCATCCTCAGAGGATGTGCCAGGTCTCTACTTGTAATGGAGATCACTATCTCCAAGAATAACTCTCTTTATTTATCCTCCTGACAAGAAGGTCTAGCCTCAGGTCTCTTCTCTGAGGGCTTGACAACTTATGGCATATGACCTAAGCATGTATCTATCCTTTAGTTTATGCTTAATCTATTAAGCTTATGCCCATGACATCTTATTTACATACTTTTTCATTAATTTGGTGGAGGATTCCTTAGACCTTATTAACCTTACCCATACCTCAAGAGGGAGAGGAGAAGAGAGAAAATCCTAATCGTTAAGGTCCTTAACAGAATTTGTGATGAGAAGGCATGAATAAGATGAGAAAGTCCTAAAGGTATCTTATTTCAATTCATACCCTAAGACTTTGGCCAGGAAATCACACGGATCTGGGAGTCCTCATATTCCATCTAGCGGTGTGGAGGAAAATATTGCAAACCCCCAGTCGTGATCCTTTTCTAGACACCTCCGTCTTTCGAATAATCCTCTAATAACTCCCTTGGGTTCTATGGAGTTTGTAAAATTTAATAATTATTAATGGTTAAGTGAGGAACCTAGGCTTTGATACCAAATGTTACGACCCCACCTTTCGGTAACCCCCAATTAAGGGAGATTGAGAGGTCGAAGCCGCACACATAATTTCTGGATCAAAGGTTCGACAATTAATCAAAGAACAATTATTAAATTTTAATAGACTAAACTGGAAAGATGTAAGAAAATAAACTTTTGGATACCTTTTGAAAACTTGGATCTCTAACCTTCTATCCACATACTAATTCTATTCTAACGAATCCTCCTTGTATTTTAATTCATATATTTCACAATATGATGATTTACTATTTGTCCTTTTGGCTTTGTTCCTAAAACGTCGACAACCAAAATATCGGTCAGCATAAAGCTGGTATGCGGGGGAACCAATAATCATGCAAATATGTTAACAATGTATTCATTCAATTAATCATTTAACAACCAAGATTACAGTTTAAATATAACTCTGCGATCCATGAGTACCCTATCCTCTGTGTTGTCCCTACAATGGACCTGGATACTACCTTCCTTATGGTAGATCCCAATTAAACCACTCATGATCCACCTATCAGGTGAACCAATTTCTAGGGTTGAGTCACATGGCACTACCCATAGGTAGACCACTCCTTAACTCATGGTGTGCTAAAGAGTCTCATGGCACTACATGTGGGTAGCCCAGTTTCTAACTCACGGTAACCTAGACCTTACTCTAGGTTACCCCTTTTTAGCCTTTGCAAGCCACAGAGGTGGATTCACATCTAGCCAGTTATATATATATATATATATATATATATATATATATATATATATATATATATATATATATATATATATTCATAGTGATAATCATAGTCTCTTTATAGTTGCATGAAATAAAAGGCATCCAACAGTTATTTTCAAGCAACCGATAAAGATGTTCGGAAATCTCCATGAAACTAAATCAAATATTCATAAGCGTAACCACATACCCGTTCAGTCGATTTCTCAAGCTAATATCAATTCCAACCAAGAAAGCCATCCAAGCAAGTAGTTCAACCACATAATCAAGAATCCTGAAAAACACATGTACTCCATTTACTACACACTTTATCAAGATTCTTTCTATTCAACTTGAAATTGCTTCCTATGGTTTCCTTATCCATTATAGGGTTTCATTAGGGTCTTTCTTCACTTTTCATCATTATAACTACCAAAACCCTAAAAATAGTAATACTGATAGCATACCCTGAGATCCTCATTAACATTTTCCTAATTGTCTTAGGACCAAATTAATATTACTTTTATGCAAGACATCTCGATAACATCTCATTAGAAACAATTATTTACCTAGATTAGGATTTCTAAGCCCATTGATGCATATTAACATATTAAACCCTTAAATCAATATATTTAGCCCATGGATTATCTACTTAGATCTTAAAATCCTATTTTAATCAATAACAAGTTAATAGGCTTGTAGATTATCCATATAAAACATACCAATTCATATAATCACCAAGTTAGGGTTTTTTCCAGTTATAAAGCATTAAAGTTATCAACTTTGGCTACTTTTCAAACTATGATCATATTCAGTCTATAACACTATTTTTATTGGATTCCTTGTGTTCTTCTGATCAATTTTCATATATAGTTCTTCTTAATTTGAGTTACCAATTATTTTCTAAGAATAAATCAAAATAAGAACTAACTGACCAATAGGCGGCTGCCACGTCATCTATTTACTTGGTTTGGTCCATGCATGCGGCCGACTGAGATTTAGTGCAGAAATACTAATTTGCCCTTACGAGTCACGAACATAAGGAGGGACATTTCATTCATTTCATTATAACCCTTCCCCTACCTCCATTGTTTCCCTTCTCGCGAATCAGCCCTCCCGTCGGCTGCTGCAAGTCGGCTCCCGACGAAGGCTTGACGAGTAGGGATCCCAAACCTGTGCTCCCTTTCCGTCACACCCAAGCAGTTCGTACAGACCACCCCTACCAACTGGATCATGCTCTAACTGAAGCACGTACCTATGGTCGTCGCTTCTTAGCAGTGAGCTTGTCGGAGGTGGCCGCTTCCTGTTCCAGAACAAGTGAGGAGTTCGAAGCCAACTAAAGGGTGACGACAAAGAAGAGGACCCAACTATTCTCATTTATGACTATGGACCATGTTGTAGCTTGCAACTGCATCTATACTTCAGGTTCGTCCAGAACAGTTCCAAGCTAGAAGAGTCGTGAAAGGCTCTAGATCATCATGGTCAGGGCTAGGTTCTCTTCTCCGGTCTTGCCTCCTTGGGATTACGCCAGAAGAGACTAGGTCATGGTGCCAGATGGAAGTTGGGACTCCAAGGCCTGTATATATACTTATATAGGAAGAAACCCTAGACATTACTATGTAGATAGATGAGAAGGGGAAAAGGGAGAGATATATAATCTCATACCACTTTAGTCATTAGGAAAGGGAGGCGATTCCCATACTTCAAAAACCGATTGCACCCCTTCCTTCCATTAGTCACGATTCTAACCTTAGTGCAAGTCCTAAAAGGATAATAACACATCTTACCATATTGGCATTAACGAGTTGTTGCCCCTTTTATCTGTTATTAATGCACATGTGTATTCTTCTTGGGCCAAACTATCACCTTTTTCTTCTTTGTTCCTTTACTACTATATTTCCTAAATATGTTAACAATAATTCACTCTAAAAGTCATACATGAAGACACACCCTTACCTGGCTCTTAATAAGAATATTTTCTCTCTCCTTGTTTATTATTTTTCACTCAAAATTTAGGGGAAACTCTGTCCTGGCATTATCTACTTCTATATTCAATTTGAAACCCAATTCCAAAGGAAAAAGGTTGTTTCCTTCATATTCAAGTTATTCATTAATAAAACCAAATTAATTGATATTTCATCTTTATTTTTCTCCATTAGGGATCCTTGGACCCCAATAAACTATAATATTTTGGAATTCCTTTTTAAGGATACTCATTATCCTTCTAGATGCATTTATGTCCATTATTTCTCATTATCTTGTTTATTTCTTATTAAAATAGCTATGTTTGAGGATTTCTCTTTATTTCTCTTTTATTTTCCTCATTGGTATTCCTTTTAACATTATAAATCCTTGGGATATGAAATCCCACTAAGGATAACTCAATTCCACCTTTTTCCACTTATTTTCCACATTTTATCATTGTTTTCAATTTCTTTCTTAATAAAGAAATACTTAATTGATCTTTTCTTTTCTTATTGCATTCTCTATGCAACGTTGGACTCCTTGAAACCCAAGGAACCCAAGAGGCATGAAATCCATCCTTGGATTACATTCTTTTGCCTTCCAGAGGTTTCCACATCATTCTTTTCTCAAAAACTCAATTATTCATTTACTAATTTAATAATTGAATTTCCTTTCTTCATTTCCTTGTTATTGGGACCAATAGCCAATAAATCCCACAACACAATCATCAAGGCTATTGTAAACGAAATTCATTTATTCAAAATAAATTATATCTTTATTTGTTCAATTATCTTTAATATGAGAAATTACATTTCTCACCAATTGAACCCTAAAATTGGGGTTGTAACAGATTCACAATGTGTAAACTCCATAGATGTGACTGGGATCTCAATATTTATGTATGTGCAATGTTGTATTTGCTTGTTCACATGTTTATAATACCAACAAAATAAAACATTATCGTGTACTGAGTTAGGGATTGTAAAAGTATTTGATAGTTGAATATTAAATAAAGTGCATATGATGCTTCCAGTTCATCACTCAATCTTCTAACCACCAGATCCATTAAGTTTATCCAACATGTTTTATTAGTTCAATTGTAGCTATTATGCAAAAATGAGGAATGAACTCGGCTTGTTTGGCTAAGGACCACAACAGTGGAGCAGTGTGGACTTATATCACAGGTCATAAACATTCTGGATATGAATTTTTCTACTTCACTTATGAAAGTTGTCCTCCCTTTTCCATAAAAATGAATCTTCATGCATTCATGTTGGAAATAAAGGTCCCTATATTACTAGTCTCAAATAAGATGTTAATGTTTAGGTTCAAGATATAATTGATATCGGAACAGATACAACTCATATGTGAACAAATTTTACCATCATCATGTATATCTCTGTATACATAAACATATAACTTAAAATTATTATCTATCAAATAATATTGTGATTTTTTTTAATTTAGGAGCATCATACAAAAATCACATTTTAATAATTTTTAAGTTTCCATCTATGTGAGGATGAGTTTTTCACTTTTATCTATTATTAAATGTGGTATTGTCTTTTCATATGGTTGATACTACTACAATATTTTTTGGTATTGATAGAGTATTGTCACAATTTTTCTAACTATATAAGTTGTTTGTTTAGAATGTTTCAAACCATGTGTTCTTATCATTATGATAAGATGGACTCATGAAAATGAACAAAACAATTAGATTTTGACTACTAATTTGTGGGTATAAACTTCACTAAAATTTCTTTCTACTTCTAGTGTACATTTTTTCTTATACGTATCATTTTTTAATCATTGTAAATTTACATTTATGTTATAGTAATTATATGTATTTTATTTTTTAATTGCAGGATAGTAGATATGTCTATCCCACTTAGAAGGAGGTCCATTAACTGGTAATGAAATTATGTGATACAAACAAAACGAATAAAATATGCATCAAATGGCCTGTCAAGAAAAAATTGATAAAAAAATGCATATCACATAGAGAAACAACTTGAATTCCTTTGTAGACATCTGTATTATGATCTTTTCAATTCTGTTGTAAGGAAAGATTTTTTTTTATATTTTGGGTTGTAACAAAATAAGCATTACTTTGTTGAACATTTACTTACAGAATGATAGATATGTCTATACCACTTATAGGAAGATCTACCATTTGGTGATGAAAATATGTGAAGAATATTCTTCAAACGACATAGAAAGAACAATATTGATAATGCATGTCACGTAGAGGAACAACTTGAATCCCTTTGTGGACATGTGTTTTATGATCTTTTGGGAAGTCCAATAGACTGCATGGTTAAACATGTGACTGTAAATGCATGTCCTCTCTCCCTCTTAACAAACAATTATCTTATATAATATTTAACACAAAGAAGTTAATGCAGAAGAGTGAATTAATAATGGTAGTATAGACAACCATCTACTTTGATGATTGGCCACTATTTATGTCCTAAATGTTTTATGTTTGTGAAGACATTTTCTATTTGACTATTTATGAAGACATTTTTTGTAATACGAGTTTGGTTCATTGAATATTAGAATTTAGAAGGAGAGGTTAACAAGTAATTTACATGTAACTTAGGAGTTACATCAAGTAATCATAACCTAAATAACTAGAAATGACATTATATTTGAAGTATTTTATTATAGGTCTAAGTGTTGATTTACTGTAATCTCAAAACAAAATATGCCTTGTGGGATCCTTATTTGTAAGTTGTATATATTAATTTAGTGTGATATATAATAATTTATGGTTTTTATTTTCAATGCTTAAATTAATGATATATTGAAATAAGGAAATAGTGGTAAAAAATTATGTGATTTCAAAATTGCCATCATTAATTATTTTTCTGTATTAAATCATGTGTGTTTAATATTCTATATGACAATTGGGGTTTGAGAGGGAGAGAGAACATGTACTTATTGTCGCATCTTTGAGCATGTAATTTATTAGACTTTCAAATTTCCATGTAAGATGATTAAAAACTATTCTCAATAATTACACCTAGAATTTGGAAACACAAATGTTACCATAGACATTCATAATTTTTGAATTGATTGGTCTATGCCTTTATAAGAAGAAGAAAAAAAAGAACCTAAAACAAAATACATAATTTTCTAAAAAAACATATTTGCACAGACCCGAGCTATAGATTATTTTGTCAATCCTAAAAGAAGAAAGATAAATATTTTACCAACTAAAACACAACATATTTTGTGGAACAAAAAATATAAGATCAATGAGCCAATCATAAAAATAAAAAGAGGAAAACAAACCTAACTTTGATGAAAAATGAAAGAAACCAAAGTTTAACAAACTATGAAAAATATAGAAAGAGGGATTTGGATAACGAGTGGGGGTGTAGACCAAATAATTTATATAAAATAAAGGAATCAAATTGAGACATGTTTATAGTAGATACTTGATAGGTTTTCTAGTTTCATAAAAAACAATAGTACTTACACCTAATATTAATATTTAGGTTTTCTAGTTTCATAAAAAACAATAGTACTTATACCTAATATTAATATTTAGGTTTTCTAGTTTCATAAAAAACAATAGTACTTACACCTAATATTAATATTTTATTCTTACTAATGTATTTAAAATGTATATAAAATCTATTACATACAATCCTCTAGTATGTATTGCGGATCCACTCATCTTCTCTCATTGCATTATTGTTTTCATGCTTCTACCTATGTTCTATTCTTTCTTATAACAAACTATCACATGTATGTAAATAGAACCTAGGTTCAAGTAATTAAAATAGAGTTCTCACAAAGTTATCACACATAATTGTAACTACTATATACAAAAATCCAAGAAGCAATATTAGGCTCTGATTGGTTTCTTGAAACTGTAACTTTTCATGAATTGGTTTTCCAAAAATTAAATTTAGATCCTGGAAATTGGTTTCAGTTGATTGGTTTAAAAATAGAATCAATTCAAAAAAAACTACAATGTGATAGTTACTTTGTAATTTTAGTAGAAAATAAGCGAAAATGTATAAACATCTTTCTATAATTATCATTATTCATAACTATAAGAACAAAATAAAATATATACAACTACTTTTCCAGCTTTGTAGAAAATAAAATTCTTGTCCATAAGAATTGGAAACCAATTTGAAAATGTCTATTACATACAAATCATATACATAGCTTTATATAATGTTCTATTATTCTACTATATTCACAACAGTAAAAAGACCACAATATTTTACCAAGTTTATATTGATTGAGTCGTGTTCTTGGACTCAGCTATGTAACCTTTTACTCTCTATGCTAGAAACAAAAAATACCTACACAACCAGTAACTTGGCAAATGAGATTAATAAAATATCATAACACAATAAGTGGAAATTTGGGGCTAATCACTAGAATTTTGTTGATTTGATTAGTATGGTGATTTATATTGTGGATTAACCAAATGAAATAGGAAAGGCCAGAGTGATTGTCATCCCAAAAATCTTTACCAACCATCGAGACTTTGATTCATTTTCCCCCTGCATGCGGTGCATAAATAATCACAGATATACTAGATGAAAAAGGGCAGATGGGAGACGACGCAGTCGAGAGGTTTTAGGATTGTACTTGTCTTTGCCAGTGGAGTTGTGATCTGCTGATGAGTATGGATAGAACAAGCTACCTTCAGTCGAGAGAAAAGGCCAGTTCCCAGTCAATAGAAAATGAAGAACACATCTGCCAATCAAGGGAAAAGGAGGAGAACGTGTTAACTATTCAATCAGCGAGCATGTTGGTGATTAAAATCATTATCTAAATAATCATTACTGTAGTTATTCACTAGCCATGCACATACCTGCCTCTGGTGATTGCTTCTGGTTAATGCGTCTTTTGGAATAATTGGACGGATTGTTTAATTAATGATGGGCGACTAGACAATATTAGGTCAAAGGCGGGAGAAGGGGATAGATGGGAGAGGGCATAGATGGGCCATGATGTGTGAAACATAGACAATTGGAGTAAAATTTGGAAGAAACTACCAATGAACAAAGACGTAAGGAATAGACAGAGAGGAGGAAATGTGTGTGGACTGGAGATAGGTGAGAAACGCAGATGGGAGAGGGAGAGGTTTCTCCAGAGAGAAGGGAAAATGTAACACCCCTCCAAGCACATACATGACAACGGAAGCAAACCCTATGTTTTCTGTAACATGGGTCACTCAACTTGGAGGAACATCACAAATCATGATATGCATTGCAACAAGATAAATGAAACACCATGCATTAACTCAAAAATAGATTCATACATAGTTGTTTAAAAGGGAAAACATAAATTGTCTCATCTTGATTCCAAGCCTAAAACATGTATGCTAAGCAAATCTAAAACATGGAATGATAAACTAGACTAGATAATCTATTGAATGGTAGATGGCACCCCACCAAGATAAAGTCTCATTGAGTCAACTACACTTGAAGGCTCACATCAATTTTCCCTCTTGCCACTTGAACTAGGGAATCTCGTCCCATGGCCATGCAAAACAAAGAAACAACATCAGTAACTGGCACTATACAAATTATAAGAAAAGAAAGTACATATAATTGACTTGAAAGAAAATCATGACATGAATTTAACTTAAGCATTCTTGAAATTAATTACTTGACATAAATAAGAATTGAATAAGTAAAATATGTACTCTCTATGATTTGCCAACTTAAGAGCCTATAATTGGCATGAATGCCCATGATTTGGCTAAAAAGCCCATAACGACCCATTAAGGTCCATGACTGGCTATGAAATCCCATAATTGACACAAATGCCCATAACGACCCCTTAAGGTCCATGATGGCGAGAGCATATAAAACTTAATCAAATTCTTATAACATGATTCTTAAGTTGAACATTAAATCTTTAACATAATGGGATTTCTTTTTTTTGGTCGGTAAAAACTCGTGTTGCTTTTTATGTATTTTCTATTATAGTTTCTGTACAATGCATCCTACCTTCAAAGGAAGGTAGAGAGAAAGAAAGAAAGACTATACAGTCTACATAAAAAAGAATGGGGAATGAGAAAACTAGGGAGTAGCCACAACTGGAAAGTATGACAGAGAATCCACAACTTTAACTATGAGACTGAGAAGGACTTCAGAAATCTTTCGCCATCCATACCAGTTTAGCATTGAATGCTTAGCAACTAGAAGAAACTCAACCATCACATAAGTGAGATAAGAGCAAAAAGCCACCAAAAAACCTTCCAAGAAAAAGATCAAAGACAACAGCCTTTCAAGAAAAGATCATCAACCAAAAGCCATAACTAAACACCTGCAGTGATGCAGAGCATAACCAGGCTCCAACAAAGAACAGACTCAACCATCACTGAAAGTGAGAGGGGAGCAAGGCTCGACCATCACTGAGCAGTGAGAGTGGAGCACAACCAAGCAACTTGACAAAGCACAGATCAAAGCCATAACCCTATGAGCCATTAGTGACAAAAGGGTACAACCATCCAAGGATTACTGATCACAACACCAACCCCAACTAAAATGAGCAGAGAAAGGAGAAACCAAGCATATGAATCTAATAAATCAATCATCACTAAACATATTGGACCATAAGAGGGGAGCATCCCAAGCAGAAAGAACAGTAGCACCTCGACCATAACACCTGCATTGGTAAAAGGTATAGCCAGGCACCCGGAAAAAAAAATTAGACTCAACCATCACTGAAAGTGAGAGGGGAGCAGAGCTCAACCATCAGTGAGAAGTGAGAGGGGAGTAACACAAGCAACTTGACCCTATACGAAGATCAAACAGAAGTAGAACCATCAAACTACAGATCTCAAACTCTAAAGGAAAGTCCAGACCAACAGAGAGTCTACCATCACTTTATCCAACAGTTGCAGAATATGACGAGCAAGAAGATCTACTACCATTCCTCTTCCTACCATCGTAGATCTTCCAAAAAGCACCCACACCAAATCCCTTCCTGAGGTAGATATTCCTAACCATAGATTCTACTCTACTAAAGTACCAGATTTGGTCATTATGGTGCAAGCTCCTTAAACATAATGGGATTTCTCCCACATGATATTTATATTACGTGATTTACATGAATCTTTTTTCAATAGCTTAACCATTGCATGATCATAATGTTAACCTAATGAGAATCTATGATAAACATATGACCTTATGAATATAAAAACAACATGCAATTATATAATCTGAGGCATGATCATTATCTTGATTTCATTCATTAACTTGACATTTAAAGCATAATCATAAAGCAGACATAACATGCAATACAACCAAGGTACATATGTATAGTGGCATGACCTGCTTAACTGGAGCAAAGAAAATCCTAACTTAGTCTCCCTGACCTTGATTCAACTCCTAAGTTCTTGAAATTAACATGATTTATATCATTTATCACTTTGAACACCATCCTAAACCCTAATTTTTTCTTTTAAGGAAACATGGTCAGGGATGATTGAATTAGGGTTGAAAATACTAAAATCATATTCATTGTCGAAAACCCTTTCCAAAACATATTTTTTGGGAATTGTTTGATCAACTAGTGATTTATTATGAATTTTTAGATAATTAACCAATCAGAAATCAAGGAAAATTTGACAATTTGTATCATAGGGCAAAAAATTGACCAGCAGGTCCCTTGCTCACCTGGCCCATCACCCAGCTGCACCAATCACAGATTGATGTGTTGGCGACATGCTCACACAACCAAAAAGCACAAACAAAGTGTCACCTAGACATGAAAAATACATTTTTTCCCATTGGTTTAAAATGAACTTCATCGAGAATCCAAAGGCAAAGACGTTGGTATGGGTCCTAGGATCTTCATCCCCTCGATGGTGGAATAGGAACATGATGATGGCAATAGGAAACCATCAACCAAAAGCTCGAAACCTTCATCTTGTTTGTGAAATGACAACACAATTGAGTTCCTCACTCTATTCCAAAGTCAGCAAGCCTTGGAATGGGCTGTTCTATGGTTTGGTTCTCCAGAACCACCACCCGCCATGGCGAGGATAGGAATCAGGCGACTGAAGATGCCAATGTGGCTTAAAACTCGATCAACACCACTCATAGAGGATCTTCAGGGACTAGTACTGAGTGGAGAACCAACATGGTTGAAACATTGGACGAATCGCTAAAAATGCCTTGAAGGTCTAGAAATAGATGAAAAAGGGGGAAAACTAGGTAACTCGAATTACCTTGAATTAGGCCAATAAGAAGTACGAGACAGATTTTATGAGTCATGATGGATTGCTTGGTTGGTTCCCTCACGTCCACGATGGTCGTAGAGCTGGAGACACACCTCTAGTGAAGTTTCGAGCATGGTGGAGCTCGGTAACAGTATTGCAGGATGATTGTGGTCAAACAAGCGACTGCAATTAGTTTCTCTTCGTTTGAGGACGGAGCACAGGAGATTACTTATAGGTCCAATTCCCTGGTGTGGTCAGGAGTCCCAACTATAGGGAGAAACCAGGGAGGGTCAGAGTCCCTCTAGGTCAGGGGTAATTTGGGCATCAAACCCTATTTATCTGGTATGAGAAAGTTCGGCCCAAGGCTTAAATTGCAAAATGGGAAACCGCTCATGATGAGATGATATGGAGACAGATATTGGGAGGGGAGTGGATTCTGAGAAACATATAGTCCTAAAGACTAGGGACTTCGGCTGAGAGAGACAAGAGTAGGGTTCCGTGAATCCTCCCCGTGTTGTGACTGAGATCCATGTTTAAAAACAAACTTGTGACACATAAAATTGAAATGGAACATTACTAGATCAACACTAATAAATCCATATTCAATTAATAATCATATATAATTCTTTCTTAATTAATTTAAGTGATACAATAAGGCCCAAATGACCTCAAATTTTGTCCATAGGTGGATTAAGGAGTCTAGAATCTATCCATCCAATTAGTTCTACGTTTCGATAAATTTTTATCCATGAAATTTGCATAGGTTATTATCTAAGTGTATATGTATTAATATATAAAGTGAATTATCCTATCTTGAAGGAGCTTGTTGAGTTAAATTTCGAGGATTGAGAGTGTTCACCTCTCCAAGAACTTCATAATATATATACATATATATACATATATATACATATATATAATATCCATAAAGGGATCACTAAGAGAGAGAAAATAATGTTATTTATCTTTTTTGTATATTAAATTCTTTTTAACCATAATGAAATAAAAGAGGAATTATATTTCATTTTCTTTTTTCATCAAATATCACATAAGGTATTTAATATTTAGGGTATCTTACATTAAATTCTAACTTTTACAATTTATGGTTGCAAATTTTGCAATTAAAATCCTAAACTTGTTATATTTGAAATTTGGGATGTTACAATTCTACCCACCTTAAATAAATTTCATCCTCAAAATTTTCTTAGGCTACTACCCACCTTAGGGTTTCATTTATCCCCTCTTTAGTTTCATAGCTCTTCATAAATGCATAAATTCAACATTTAAGGCTGGAAACATATGAATTAAAGGTTACCTTGATCGTCATTTTATAAGTCCATGGAAAAAAAACCTAGCTTGCCTCTTAGGTGGAGGATCATGGTTTCTATTCTAATTTGGATTTTGCCTTCTTCTTCAGCAACTTTGGGCAACTTGACCTGAGGTGTCCATTCTCTCCACAGTAGAAGCATGCTCCTGTACCATACCTACATGGACCTGCATGGTTTTTCTTGCATGTTGGGCATAAGGGATTCTCAACTCCTGCATCAGGCTCAGGTGCCTTCCTCTTATGGTTGTTGGGAGGTTGATGTTGATGTTGATTGTTCTTCTGAGGAGATTCCTTCTTGTAGAATATTCTGGGGTGGTCTTCTAGCTCTAGGGAGGCATCTAACGTAGCTTGAAGGGTTCTATGGCCACTTCGTGATAGGGCAAAGCTTAGTTCGCGCTTGAGTCCTTAGATAAACTTCTTTTTCTTATATCTCTCATCATAAGCATAATCGTACTTCTATAGGATCCTGAACTTCATGGCATACTGGGTCACCGTCATGTCACCCACATGAGCTAGATTGGCAAACTCGAACTCCTTCTTTATCAGGGCTTCAGACACATAGTGCTCCTGGAAGGCTTCAACAAATCCTTCACATGTGAGTGCAGGTGAATCATCCGCTCTTGAGTTGAGGAAGTTTTCCCACCATGTATGAGTTGCTCCCTTTAACATGTGGGTTGCAAAGTGAACCCTAGACTATTGAGGACAGTCCAGGTCATGAAAATAATGTTGCATACTCACAATCCATTCTTCTCCCTTAGTGACGACATCATCCTCTCCTTCTCTAGCGAAGGAGTTGGGCCTGATCTTTAAGAAGTCCATCAAGGTCAACTTGCAATGTCTAGGTTGACATTGTCCTTATCCTAGGGCATTGGTGAACAGTTGGACTAAGTCCTCCAAAGATTCTTTAGGGTTAATTCTTGACCCACTTCCCTCTCTAGAAGATCTAGAACCATCTTCCCTATCCTTTCCCTTGTCAGACTTCTTAGGAGCCATCTATAAAAACAAGGTATACCTAGGATTAGAATATGTGAATCTTTAGCTTAGTGACATTCTACTCATTGCTATGATACCATATTGTAACGCCCTTCCAAGCACATACATGACAGTGGAAGAAAACCCTTTGTTGTCCATAACATGGGTCACTCAACTTGGAGGAACATCACAAATCATAATATAAATTGCAACAAGATAAATGAAAAACCATGCATTAACTCAAAAATAGACTCATACATAGTTCTTGAAAAGGGAAAACATAAATTGTCTCATCTTGATTCCAAACCTAAAACATGTATGCTAAGCAAATCTAAAACGTGGAATGATAAACTAGACTAGAAAATCTATTGAATGGTAGATGGCACCCCACCAAGTTAAAGTCTCCTTGAGTCAGTTACACTTGAAGGCTCACTTCAATTCCCACTTGCTCCTTGATCTAGGGACATCTCGTCCCACAGCCATCCAAAACAAAGAAACAACATCAGTAAGCGGCAATATACACATTATAAGAAAAGAAAGTACATATAATTGACTTGAGAGAAAATCTTGACATGAATTTAACTTAAGCATTCTTGAAATTAATTACTTGACATAAATAAGAATTGAATAAGTATAATATGCACTCTCTATGATTTTCCACTTAAGAGCCCATAATTAGCACAAATGCCCATGATTTTTCTAAAAAGCCCAGAACTACCCCTTAAGGTCCATGACTAGCTATGAAAGCCCATGATTAGCAAAAATGCCCATAATGACCCCTTGAAGTCCATGATGGTGAGAGAATATAAAACTTAATCAAATTCTTATAACATTATTCTTAGGTTGAACATTAAATCTTTAACATAATGGAATTTCTCTCTCCTGATCTTAATATTACATTATTTACATGATCCTTTCTTCAATACCTTAACAATTGCATGATCATAACATTAATCTAATGAGAATCTATGATAAAAATATGACCTTATGAATATACAAACAACATTCAATTATAGAATTTGAGACATGATCGTTATCTTGATTTCATTCATTAGCTTGATATTTAAAGCATAATGATAAAGCTTACATAGCATGTGATTCAACCAAGGTACATATATATAGTGGAATGAATTGCTTACCTGGAGAAAAGAAAATCCAAACTTAGTCTCCCTATCCTTGAGTCAACTCCTAAGTTCCTAAAATTAATATGATTTATATCATTTATTATATTAAACACCATTCTAAATGCTAATTTGGTCTTTTAAGGAAACATGGTCAAGGATGATTGAATTAGGGTTTGGAAATACTGAAATCATATTTCTTGTCAAAAAACCTCTCCAAAAGATATTTTTTGGGAATTTTATGATCAAAAATTGATTTATTATGAATTTTTAGATAATTAGCTAATAAGAAATCAAGGAAAATTTGACAATTTGTACCATAGGGCCAAAACCTTACTATTGGGCCCTTGCTCGCCTGGTCCATCACCCAACTAGACCAATCATTGACTACTGTGTTGGTGGTGTGCTCACGCAACCAAAATGCACAAACAAAGAGTCACCCAGACAGGAAAAATACATGTTTATCCGTTGGTTTAAAATGAACATCATCGAGAATCCAAGGGAAAAAACGTCAAACTGGGTCATGGGATATTCGTCCCCTCGACGATGGAAATGGAACCTGATGATGGTAGTAGAAAACCTTCAACCAAAAGCTCAACACCTTCATCTTGGTTATGAACTGACAACATAACCGAGTTCCTCACTCTATTCTGAAGTCAGCAAGCTCTAGGATGGGCTATTTTATGGTCTGGTACTACAAAACCACCACCTGCTGTGGTGAGGATAGGAACCAGGTGACCGAAGATGCCAAAGTGTCTTAAAACCCGATCAAAACCACTCATAAAGGATCATCAAAGACTAGAAAAATAGAAGAGAACCAATGTGGTTGTAAACATTGGACAGATCACTGAAAATGCCTTGAAGGTCTAGAAACTAATGAAATAGGGGGAAATCTAGGTACCTCGAATTACCTTGAATCATGTAGATAAGAAGCATGGGACATATTTCCTGAGTCACGATGGATTGCTTGGGGGATTCCCTTGAATCCATGGTGGTCGGAGAGTTGGAGCAGCACCTCCGGTGAAGGTTGGTGCAAGGTGGAGCTTGGTAATGGTATGGCAAGATGATTGGGGTCAAACGAGTGACTGCAAGTAGTTTCTCTTCATTCGAGGACGGCACACAGGTGATTACTATAGGACCAATTCCCTGGTGTGATTATGAGTCCCAACCGCAGGGGGAAATAAGGGAGGGTCAAAGTCCCTCTAGGTCAGGGGCAACTAGGGCATGAAACCCTATGTATTTGGTATGGGAAAGACCGGCCCGAGGCTTAGATTGCAAAAAGGGAAACTGCTCATGATGAGATGATATGGAGATAGATATTGGGAGGGGAGGGGATTCTAAGAAATGTAGAGTCCCAAAGACTAGGGACTTTGGGTAAGAGAGGCAAGAGCGGGGGTCTGCAAATCATCCCTGGGTCATGACTGAGATTCGCGTTAAAAACAAATGTGTGACACATGAAATTGAAATCAAACATTACTAAATCGACTCAAAGAAATCCATATTCAATTAATAATCATATGAAATTCTTTCTTAATTAATTTAAGTGAACCAATAAGGCCCAAATGACCTTAAATTTTGAACATAGGTGGATTAAGGAGTCCAGAATCTATCTATCCAATTAGATCTAGGTTTTGATAAACTTTTATCCATGAAATTTGCATCAGTTAATATCTAAGTGTATATGTATTAATATATAAAGTGAATTATCCTTTCTTTAAGGAGTTTGTTGAGTTAAATTTTGAGATTGAGAGTGTCCACCTATTCAAGAACTTCATATATATATATAAATGGATCATTAAGAGATAGAAAATAATGTTATTTGTCCTTTTTGTATATTAAATTCTTTTTAACCATAATGAAATAATAGAGGAATTATATTTTGTTTTCTTTTTGCATAAAATATCACATAAGGTATTTTATAATTAGGGTATCTTGCACTAAAGTCTAACTTTTAAAATTTATGGTTGAAAATTTTGCAATTAAGATCCCAAACTTATTTTATTTAAAATTTGGGATGTTACAGAAGACGTGCAGAATTGAAATGGAGAGGGCAGTGCAAGGGTGAGGAGATGGGGAGGCAAGGAAAGAGAGCGTGCAGAGATGGGGGTGAGATTTCACAAGGAGAGAGATGTTTTCCCTAAGTGGTTAGTGTTTATGATAATTACAAAATGTGATAATGCTTCCATAAGATGCACGTGGATTGGGGAGTGGGAGTCTGACCGTGCGGCAATCCTGACTAAACATTTTGTAAAAAAATGTCATCTAATCACATATTTGTTGTAGTGTATTTCAACTAAATCACAACATCCCTGGATGGGTACACATGTTTCACCTAGTAGGGACCTTCCCACCTTGATCTTATCATTCTTAGAAAGAACTTCATATGAAAGTTGTACATCTAAGAAAAATTGGTTGGGTTCAAATGTCTTTGTTTGGATTAGCTTGTCATATATGGCTTTCAACCTTGCCTTGTAGTTATTAGACATCTTGTATTCTTCATGTAATGACCCCCTCCTCCCTATTATTCTGGTGGACCTAGAGGTCAAGGTCCAATATTATCTTTCTAGAATCTAGGTGTAGAAAATAACCAACAATAATTCATATTTCATTGAATAAAAAATAGATAAATAGCACTTTGAAGATAAATATCCTCAAATGATTTACATAAGTAATGAAAGGAAAATATGCTTAGAACACTAAATAGAAACTATCTAACTAATCCGCTAGTAGTATTTGGCCATATCTTCTTTTTGTGCCAGCTTCAAGATGTCCATGCCTTCAGATAAAATAAGTCAATTGACCTAAAATGCTAGCAAAAAAATATGCAGATCATTATATCTCTATATTGTATACATGGTGCAACTAAAATATGTGCATGCATGTGTAACAATGTATAAATAATATCAAAAATTATTAATAAGTAATGAAACTTGCATTTTCTATACAACTTTGTCACCTATAGTTTCCCTATCCCATTGGGTACATTCATCCATTAATCCATCATTATGTTTCCATGGTTTGGTCCAACATTGGACTCATGGTGACTATAGATCAACATACTTGGTCACATGTACATCTAAAATGTCAGATACTTCCTCAGTGACATGTCCTTAGTTTTCTGGGAGTATTACCTCATTCAACTACCACTTAGAGATTGCATCGTGGATTCAATAAATTATGTTTATATATGTGATACACATAGGGCCTTATTGTAACGTCCCAGGATTTGATGCCTCAGATAAAATGATCTGAAAAGGAATGATTGGACTACCCATATTACCAAGGTGCACCTCCTTTCCATGAAGCCCATCTCCAAAGAACTCCGTAGTTAAGTTTGCTCAGCTTGAAGTAGCACTAGGATGGGTGACCAGTAAGGAAGTTTATCCTATCTTGTATGTGAGTGAGGACAAAACACGTAGTGAAGTCTAGTGGTGGTCTGTGCGGCCAGTCACCATTCTTGAAACTTTGCTAGAACCTTGGACAGTGGGCACAATTGTTACAAATGGTATAAGATCACCAAAATTTTCAAATAATAATTAATAGTTTATAATTTCAAGTAATCTATAAAAATATGAGAGAATTATTAGGGCATTTTATAAAGGTTGAGGTGTCTAGAAGGGACCACAATTGGGGGATTACAAAATTTTCCTCCATACGGCAAGTCAGCTTAGGAGGACTCCCAGACCTGTGCATCTTTCCAGGCCAAAGTCAGAAGTCTTTGCCCTTAGTAAAATACATTTAAGATTCCTTCTCGTCTGGATTCATCCACTTCTCATCCTCTTGTTTGATAAACCCTAAAAGGAATTTCTCTATCCTCATCTGAAGTTAGGATTTTTGAGAAAGTATTAAGGCATCCTCCATCAATTAATGTACATGTAATGTATAAATGATAATGTACATGTAATGTGGAAATAATAATTTACATGTGATGTGGAGATAATGATAAAATAAAGAGAAAATGTTATATCAGTTTTCCCTAGGAGGATAATCCTAGATGGGACTAGGGTTGGTTTAAAAGAACCCCAGTCGGTCAAGGGGCGTGGAGACCCTAAAATGTAGGGTATAGTCCCTAACCCTAAAAACCCAATCATGAGAAATGTGAATAGTGTGGTGATATAGTACCCTGCCCAAAGTCAGAAGACTTTGCCCAAAGTAAAATACCTTTAGGGTTCCTTCTCATTTGGATTCATCCACTTCTCACCCTGTTGCTTAATAAATCCTAAAAGGAATTTCTCTGTCCTCATCTGAAGTAAGGATTTTTTATAAGAAGTAGTATTAAGGCGTCCTCCGTCAATTAATGTACATGTAATATAGAAATGATAATGTACATGTAATGTGGAAAAAATAATTTACATGTGATGTGGAGATAATGATAAAATAAGGAGAAAATGTTATATGGGTTTTTTTTTGGTCGGTCCAAAAAGTGTGTTACTGTATTACCAAAACATTGGGCACAAAAGAGTTTGTGCCCCCATTACAATCCTGGATGAATACATCCAAACAATCAGGGAAACAAACTAAACACAAGCTACACAGTATCCATCTACCTAGATAAAAGAAGAAAACAAACCCGCAATACTAACTCAACAGATGACAGAGAACCTGAACCGACTATCCAAACTAAACATGCCAACACTGGCAATAGACTCATCTTCTGAAATTGTGGCAACATGGGCAGCCGAAACATCACTTCAACAACCTGGGAATCTCAGGAGCAATATCGTAGAATCCTCCACTGCTATCATCCAGGTCTTCAAGTTTCTGGAAAGCAAAGGAAACTGCCAAGCGGACATGGTTATTTCTTTATGCAAGAACTAGAGACCATGCATTGAATGTTGTTGTTTGCACAACAGCACCCCACAAGCACCTGAAGGGTGAACCTCCTGTCAAACCATCTTCTCAAAGAAGACTCCAAAGACAACTAAACAGACTGGGACAATGCTCCATTCAATCATCATATTACTCCTTCACACATGCCAGTATGATCATCCTCTGAGGTTAGTGGTCAGAAGAAATACAAAGCTTGAATGAATGCACCGAGCAGAACTGATTAGTGTCTTGGTGAATTGGACGAGCAGATAGAGGCAGAATCATGGAAGCATCCCAGAAAATGTCTGAAAGATGTTGCCCAGGCAGGGGATGCCCAAACCCACCACTGTGTCTTGGCCACACCTGGACGGAGAGCCACCACCTTCGTGTCCAACAAGAAGACTCGAAATTGAAATTAGAATCTAGGACCTAGAAAAGGTCGAGGATCTGAACCCCAGAATAGGGCGTCGCCATCATAGCAGGAAACCCCTCGCATGTGTCCATTGAGGACCATGTCTACGACTGAATAGTTGGTTTACCAACTTCACCTGCACATCCCTCTCAGGCGGAAGATGGACAGAGTCCCGCAGGGAGCAGTAGGACTCATCCACATCTGAGGGTCGACTTGGGCCCGACATTGACCCGCCCATGTCTGAAGAAGAGGGCCATCCAATGACTAAGGAGGGAGGTGTCGACATCAGGAGAACACAACCTGAGACGAATCGCCCGATCTCGGTAGTTTCCCAGTGCTCAGCCGCCATCACCACCACCAATCAAGTCGAGGTCGAATCGAGGCTGCCATTACACTAGGCAAACTGGCTAATGGCTCGGGGGAAGGAGGAAACAAGAGACTGAAAAAGGAGATCGAGGGATCCCCTTTTCTTTGCCTGGACGAAGCGACATCATAGGAGACAGATCTAGGGTGCAACTCCTCTCCATCCATCACTTGTAGACGGGATGGAGTCGACAAGTCAAATCGCCGAATCGCAAAATTGGATCTAAGCTCCACAGCAGCGCATCGCGTCTCCTCCTCTGCCCAGCCAAGAAATGATCCAATCGAACTGAAGGGCGAGCATGAAACAGGATGCCTACTCTATCGCCTCTTGAGAACCGCTACACCCTTCATACCCTAGCCTTCCGTTGTTGGGCCAGGGGGAGGAAGGCACCGAGAAGGCACCCCCTCCCCCCAACGATGGCCATCGGAGAAGAAACTAGATTGAAGGTAGAGCACAACCCTAGAGAGAGAGAGAGAGAAGGCGGACAATCAATCCATTTGGTTTTCCTTAGGAGGATAATCCTAGATGGGACTAGGTTTGGTTTAGAAGAACCTGAGTCGGTCAAGGGACGTGGAAACCCTAAAAGGTAGGGTATAGTCCCTAACCCTAAAACCCTAATCATGAGAAATGTGAATAGTGTGGTGATATAGTACCCTACCCATGTGAACTCAATTAGGATAAGAAGAAAGAGAGAATATATATTTTTTTGGTAACCCATGCATGAAGGATGCATGTGAAAGAATATGAATATAAACAAGTTAAGTGACTCAGTCTCCCTTGCATGTGTGCATGTGGAACTAGACATTAATAAGAAAAGTTTTAAGAAACTTTAGAAGAACATGTGATATAATATAACTTGCTCAACTAACTCTGATGAATGTATGCAATACTTGTGGGATGTATGATCGGGCCTATCTAATCACCTTGGTTCAAGAGGGCCTATGTATGGTCACTGTGGTGGTTGATGATCTAGCCCAGAAAAGATAATCACCTTGGGCAAAGGCCTATGTATGATTGACACTATAGTGATAGGTGATTGGGCTAGTGCTTACGTATGAAGTCCAATGCATGGACAAACCTGATGAGAGGGTATCCTAGAGATTGAGTATTGAGAAGTTATAATAATAATAAATATGTAAATATGAAACCTTTAGGGCTAGTGTGCCAATCCAGGGAGGGTCGACCCAAGAGTGGGAAGATGACCTATGGGGGAAGGCAGAACCTTAGAACTTGGGGTCAGGTTGTGTCTAGAGAAGCCTAACTTCCTTCTATGAGCCAATAAGGCATCTTGGGTTAGGACCTTCACTAGAAAGTTCAGTTGACTAAATGAAAAGATTGAGGAAACCATGGATGTCAAAGATGAAAACACATATATTGAGTATGATTCTTTGAACCCAAGTATGCCATCTCTGAGGAACCCAAGGAAGAGTCACTATGGAAGTGGATGATCATATGAGACCGAGTCTGGAGGAGAAATGTTTCCATGAGTTCAATGAGGGTACATAAAGTGAATAACAAGCATTATAAGAGATGGAAGAATCTAGTTTAAAGAATTGCATACGAAAATAATGTATTATAAATGAGCCCTTGGGAGGAGTAGAGTCATAAGTCAATCCTAAGGTCAAGTAGGGTGTATTAAAGGTACATAGGACCAATGATATTAGGAGTTGATTGTGCCCTAAATGCATAAGACCATGTGGTCGGGAGGTAACAACTATATTTGCTCAAGGCCCATGTCTCTGGAGGTTGGCCTCCTCCATGATGTTCATGTGGACCAAGGGGTGAATGTGAGAGGCACTCCCTAGATGCATAAGGATGAAATCACTCCAAAAGTACCTATACCCCTAGATACCTGAAGGAAGTGGATAAGGCTCATAATACATGAGGTATAAATATAACAGATACAAGAAGTTCTGTAATAATGAAAGGAGTTGTGTACAAACTCAAGACTGAAAAACAACTTGGCTTCATGAAATATAAGAATATTGTGGAATTCAAAGAATGTATGGTTTAGAGTCATGTTGAGAATGATTCAACCTAAAGTATGAAATTTTGAGGTAATGTGTGGATATACCCTCACTACTCTAAGAATGGGATGAACTTTTGTAATTGGGATGTAGTGATATACTTATTTCATCTCATTATGAGTGAGAGAGATTGGGTGGGCACATGTTATGCTTGAACATATGAGAATGAATGCCTTAATTTGAGATTAATGACATGACCTAGGGTTTGAGGTCACCTCACCCTTATGTGAAAATAAATTAATAATAGTTTGAAAATCTTGGTGAAAAGGTAGTCAACAAATGGAATTAATGAGAATGTGGAAATACCATGAATTGAATTCTGATATCAAACTTAGTCATTGTAAGGAAATTGCATATCAATAAGGTGATTAAGATATCTATGTAGGGTTACTAACCCTATGTTGTGAACCAAAGATGACTTATCATTCACCTTGAGCTTACTCAGTTTGAATTTTGGAGACAAAATTCCTTTTAAGGAGGGGTGAATGTTATATCCTCAATTTTGGTAAAATTGAATGATATAAATATAAAGCATGTTTTGATAAAATGGTTTTATTGATAGAAAAATAACGTTGATCACCTTTGTAGCCCGAGTGCTTGTGGCACTAGATAAATAAAAAGAAGGAATTCATACATTAATAAATATTAATGACTTTTGATAAATGATATAATTATCAATTTTTCAAGAAGAAATAAAATGCATGGTGTTTTAAATATTTAAAGGATAATTATCTAATTAATATTGGCAATGCAATGGTTAAGGCATCAAATGAGAATATTTTGTCTCAACTTGTAAATAATAAATAAAGGAAGAAAATTCTAGATAATTGGGAAAATAAGGATATACCAAGGATGATGGTTGTTTTAAGTACTTGTTTAAAAAGAGAAAGTTTTTAGGGGAAATATATCTCGTTAGATCCCACTTACAATGACAAGGGAGAGTATATTAGTGATTTTCCTAGAAATATGAATAATTGAACTAAAGGAGATAAAGAATGATCTATAACCCAAGTCATTAAGTGATTATTTATAGATTAATAATCAATTAGGCTATCTAAAAATTCACCATATAAGTTTATGCTCCCCTTTATGACTTTTGGTTTTGTAAAATCCAATAAATCATAATAGAAAGGAATAATTATGTCCTTTTCTGGATTGCATTAAGGATATGATTGTGATTTATGATAGAAGGATATGGATTCGGTGGTCAAAGTGTTATAACCACCTTCCTTTTTTTTTGGTGGATCATGGTATGTGAGTATATCACTCCCACCCTTTCACCTTTTCATGGAAGCCATTACGGTTTCCCTAGGAGGCCTATATAAAGATAGTAGGAACTCTAGCAATCAGGGGCATATAATAGATTAGCGGCTTCAGATGATGCTCTGGTTATAGAGGGCCAAGGAAATGTAGATAGTCTCTAGCAGTGAAGGCTGAAGTAGTAGCACTAGTCTGAGGTTTCGACGTTCAGTCTATCACCAATTAATGTAGACGATGTGGTGTATGTCCCATCAGATAAGTATCAAGGAAGAGAGAGACAAGAGGGAGGAGAGTGCTTCTATGCGAACAAGGAGCGGAAGCTAGTCCCAGAAGAGGGGTGAGTCATAGTCTCGGTGCCCATATTGAGCGGCACATGGGCATGTAGTACCTTGTGCTAGGTCGTAGGCAACAGTGTGGTATCTCCCGATGAAGCCTGAATTGTCTGCATACAAATAGCCCTGCCAACCATTTGAAAACTACTAGAGGGGGGGTGAATAGAGTTTTATAGATAATTTAACAATTATTGAACTCAAACAACCACAGTGAAAATATTGGACAAGGAGACACAAGGTTTAGAGTGGTTCCAACTATAGCAAATACTATAGCCGTCAGTCCACTACCTGGTTGCTTACCCAACCGGGATTTGAAAAGAAATTTATTTTATTACCTCTCAAGGAATTTACATAAAATACAATCTCTTTTCCCAAACCCTTCAAGCAGCCTTCACCTAGAAGTAATCGCCAACCTTGAAGCAGCCTTCCCTTGAAGTAGATGCACCAACTCCCGTTGCACCAGCCTTCTGAAGTAGCTTCCCTTGCGATAGCCTTCTTGAAGTAGCTTGAAGTCCCCTTCTCCACCTGAGAAGTCAACCCTCTCCAATCCGCAGCCTCCAACCCTAGGAGTAGCAAGGAGAGTACAAAAGATAAACAGGAACAAGAAAGGAAAAAGGAAATTACAACTTATCCTTTAAGCCTGAGGCTTGATATGCCTAGATCAAGCGTAAGATCTCCTAGCCAAGTATGTGAACTTGTGATTGCTGTGGGTAGGAGAATCTAGCCTATAGGACACGAGATTGAGCTAAGAAGAATGTAGGCCAATGATCACAGTGCTCAGATTGCTTGCAAAAGATTGCTCAAGTATGCTCAAGTGTATTCTCAAGTGTAACAAGTGAATTCTAGTGTCCTATGGCTTGTCCTATTTATAGGAATGGCCTAAGTATGCTTAAGGACGTTCTAGACAACTTCTAGGAGTTTCTAAGTGCTTAACTAGCCGTTAGGTACAAAGTTGTTGCTTTTACAACGGCTAATTAATTTATTCTGCAGTTGCTGTCAGAGACCATCTCGGTCGACAAATGGTCGACCGAGACACCTACTCGGTCGAACTTTTGTCGACCGACAGGCTCTCTGGAACAAGTGATTTGCAACGTCTTTCTTCAACTACCAACTAACTTGTTTGTTGTGTCTAACGGCTACTTTGGATCTTTCTCGGTCGAGAAGATGGTCGACTGAGAGTGTCTCGGTCGAGGAGTTCGTCGACCGAGAATGATCCTGTTTCAAGGTTTCAATTTAAGCACTAATTATATGTGTGAGTGTGCAAAGGTGATTCTATTCAAATGGGATGACATGTCTAACTATGGTGTTTGGCTAGGAAAAATCTAACGCTTGATTTACATGCAAATCTAAGCACTTGTACATTATATATTTGTACAAGTTGTTCAACATTGATTACATTGCATGAAAATATAACTAAGTAAGCTCTTGGATTTTCCCTTGCTACTTTGTCATCCTGCACACTCAAGTAGCTCGTTAGATTAATAAGAATGAAATGTTTGTCATCATCGAAACAAAGGGATTTTTAGATGTCCATTTAGCCAACAATCTCCCCCTTTTTGAAGATGACAAACATTTCCAAAATAAATATAAAACATATGAATTTCATACCTTTAAATTGCCTTATGTATCTTTTCCTCTTGTTTATAAAATGTGTGCTTATTATTCCCAATGAATTATGGAACATAAAGTCCAGTTCATTTGGGAATGTAGCAACTTTCAATGTAAAGCCAAGAGTATATTTATGAAACTCTTTGATTGAGTTTTTCATAAATACTAAGTTATAGTTTTATATATCTCTCCCCCTTTGTCATTTCAAAAAGATAACCGTTTTAATAAAAACTTCCCCTTAAGTAGATATCCGTTTTGATAAAAACTCCCCCTTAATTAGATATCCCGTCAAATCTAAAAGATGTCCATTGAAAAACCAAAATGAAACAAGTAAACGTATTTGTTTTAAGAACCGCAGATATCAAAGAAAACATCTTCCAAAGGAGTAATAAGCAATTTCTTCCTAATGTTGTTGAATTGATCTAGTGGAAGCGGTTTTGTAAAAATATCAGCCAATTGATTTTCCGTATCAACATGATGAAGGGAAACATGATTCTTTGAGATGTGATCCCTTAAGAAGTGATGACGGATTTCAATGTGTTTTGCCCGGCTGTGTAAAATTGGATTGTGTGCTAAGTTTATGGCGCTCGTGTTGTCACAAAAAATAGGTGTAGATGAAAGATTAAAACCATAATCGCTTAATACTTGTTGCATATAAAGCACTTGAGCACAACAAGACCCGGCTGCCATATATTCAGCTTCAGTTGTAGATAGGGCAACCGTATTTTGTTTCTTGCTAAACCAAGATACTAAGGCTCTCCCTAATAAGAAACATCCACCACTAGTACTTTTGCGATCAAGTCGACACCCAGCATAATCCGCATCAGTATATGCTTTAAAATCCAGGGATTGTCCTTTTGGATACCATAAACCAAGACAAGTAGTACCAGCTAGATATCGAAGAATTCTTTTAACCGCTAGAAAATGAGATTGCATAGGTTGGGATTGAAATCGAGCACAAAGACCAACGGAAAACATAATGTCCGGTCAAGAAGCTGTTAAGTATAGCAAACTACCAATCATGGCTCTATATAAGGAATCATCAATAGGTTCCCCATTTTCATCCTTATCAATTTTGATAGAGGTAGCCATAGGAGTAGTAGCATGTTTGCATTGATCCATCCCAAAACGTTTTAAAAGTTCTTTAGTATATTTTTCTTGGCTTATGAAAATTCCTGCAGGTGTTTGCTTAATTTGAAAACCAAGAAAGAATGTTAGTTCACCCATGAGACTCATTTCAAATTCTTTTTGCATAATGTCACTGAATTGTGTGCATAATGAATCATTAGAAGCTCCAAAAATAATGTCATCAACATAAATTTGCACAACTAGGAAATCAGATGCATATGTTTTGAAAAATAAAGTAGAATCTGAATTTCCAATAGAAAAACCATTATCAAAAAGATATGTCTTGAGCCGTTCATACCAATTCCTAGGTGCTTGTTTTAGACCATAAAGTGCCTTTTTAAGTTTATAAACATGGTCACCTTTTTCTGGTATTTCAAAGCCAGGTGGTTGAGCAACATAAACTTCTTCTTGTATGATGCCATTTAGAAATCAACTTTTGACATCCATTTGATATAGCTTAATGTTTTTATGGGCAGCAATAGCTAGTAACATCCTAATAGCTTCAAGTCTAGCTACGGGTGCATATGTTTCATCAAAATCTATTCCTTCTTGTTGATTATATCCTTGTGCTACTAACCGAGCTTTATTCCTTATTACTTCTCCTGCCTCATTGAGCTTGTTCCTAAATACCCATTTAGTTCCTATGATAGTTTTATCTTTTGGTTTAGGAACTAAATCCCATACATCATTTTTAGTGAATTGATTTAACTCCTCTTGCATGGTAATTATCCAGTAATCATCCTTAAGAGCTTCGGATATCTTCTTAGGTTCAATGATAGAAACAAAAGCCATGTTTGCAACATCTTTGAAGGATGACCGAGTTTTGACTTTATCATTTGGATCTCCAATGATTAGTTCTTGGGGATGATCCTTGATAAGCCTAGGTGTAGGTTGTGTTTCAACTTGGGGATCGGATATAGGAATTTTCTCACTATCATTTGAAATGGTTATATTGTCGAATTGATTGGTGAGATCAATGATATCTAGATTTTCAGACTTCGATTCTTCATGAAAAGAAACATGAATGGATTCCTCAACTTTTCTAGAGATAGTGTTATATACTCTAAAGGCTTTGCTAGAAGTGGAATATCCCAAGAAGAATGCTTTGTGTGATTTAGAATCAAACTTGTCTCTATCATCTTTGGTATTTAAAATGTAACATGTGGAGCCAAAAGTATGAAAATAGTCAACTCTAGGTTTCTTAGAGTGTAATATTTCATATGGAGTTTTCTTAAAATGAGAGTGAACAGTTACTCTATTAAGCACATAACAAGCAGTGTTTACAGCTTCAGCCCAAAAGGTTTTAGGTGTGTTGTGTTCAAGCATCATGGTCCTAGCCATTTCCTGTAGAGATCGATTTTTCCGTTCAACTATACCATTTTGTTGTGGGGTACGTGGAGCAGAAAAATTATGAGTATACCCTTGAGATGTACAAAAAGTCTCAAATGTATGATTCTCAAATTCGCCACCATGATCACTTCTAATGGTACATATTTTATGTTGTAAAAGATTTTCAATCTTGGAACAAAATTGCATAAAGACATGAATAGTATCATCTTTAGTTGCAATAAAATGTACCCATGTATATCTACTATAATCATCAACAATAACAAAACAGTATCGTTTACCACCAATAGATTGTGTCCTCATTGGTCCAAATAAGTCCATATGAATTAATTCTAAGGATCTACTGGTGCTAAGTACATGTTTTGATTTAAAAGATGTTTTGGTTTGCTTTCCCATTGTGCAGGGTTCACAGTTTTCAACTTGATCAAAAGACAAAGTAGGTAATCCACGAACAAGATCATATTTCACTAACTTTTTAATAGCATGTGAACTAGCATGTCCTAGCTTTTTATGCCATAGTTGTAAGGTATTTTCATTTGCAAGCAAGCATTTACCTACTACTGATTTCATAGAGTTTGGTTTAAGGATATAAAGATTTCCAACTCTATTTCCTTCATAAACGACATTTGTAGTGTTTTCTATCAATAGTTTGCAGCAGGTTTTGTTAAATAACACATCATAACCACTATCACATAGTTGACTTACACTTATTAGATTATGATGCAATCCATCAACAAGTAGAACATTTTTCATTTCGAGATTTGTTCCAACATTACCTATTCCAACGATTTTTCCCTTACCATTGTCTCCAAAGGTGACCGTTCCACTTTTCTTTTCTTCAAAAGTTTGAAATGCGTCCTTGTTCCCGGTCATGTGTTTGGAACAGCCACTGTCAACTACACATTCCTGCATTAGAATGTAGATTTTGGTACCCATGTGATGGTCCGATATGGTTAGAAACCTTTTAAGTGCTTATGTATATAAAAGTTCTGATACAGAAAACCAGTCGGTCGACAATTGTTCGACCGATATTTGTCTCGGTCGACAATTTGTCGATCGAGCAGGTTACTGTATCACAATCAAAAACACAGAAAATTTCTCGGTTGACCAATTTTCGACCGAAATAGGTGCTGTAAAATTTTTATTTGTTAAAGACATCCAGTCGGTCGACAATACTTCGACCGACCCAGAGCTCGGTCGACAATACTTCGACCGACAGAATTTCTGTTTCAGCAATGTAGAAAAATAATAAGAATAAGCATAGCACCTTTTGTTGAGATAAGACAATATAAATAGCAAAATTAAGCATTTGGTCATATCTCAACTACATTCCATTCTTCTAAGTTTGGGGTTTTGGGATCCAAACTAAGTCGGACTCCTTAGTCTTGTAGGGGCATGAAAAACAATAATGTCCAAGACGTAAGCAGAAATGACAAGTAATAGAGTCAATTTCATTTCTCTTTCTAGTCATTGTGTTCTTGGGTACAAACATAGTTTGGGTCTTTTTGGGTTGGTTTTTCTTTGGAACATATCCCAAACCTTTTCTTCCATTGAAAACATTACCAAATTTCAATATGTTATCAAGAATATCTTTTCTTCTTAACTTATAAAGTTCTCTTTGCAACGTAGCAATGTCATTCATCTTCTTATGTATATTTTTTCTTGCTTGGTCTAAATCAGAAAACAATGAATCCTTTTCTTTTACAATATTATCATAATCTGAATGGTTGCACAGGATAGGTTGAGTTTGATAATCTTGTAGTTTAGCTAGCAAATCAGTCTTTTCTTTTGATAGAAGATCAACATTGGTTTCCAAATTGAGTAGCTTTCTAGTGCAATCATCTAAAGATGTTTTTAAAGATACATTTTCAAGATCAATGTTGTTCTTTTCATAAGAAAGTTCATCTAATTTGGCAATGAGCTCATTATTTGATTTTATAGCTTTCTTTAGTTTCCTCTTGGCATCAACATACTTATCATGAGTTTCTTGTAAACTAGTAACTAACTCTTCTTTAGAAAGATCAACAAGGCTTACCTCTTGAGTGTCTTCATTTTCTTCTCTTGCCATTAGACATTCCACCTCTTCTCCGCTTTCACTGTCACTTGACTCATCCCAGGCAGCTTTATAAGCTTTTTCTCCTTTCTTCTTATGTGAGCTTTTCTTTCCTTTCTTTTCTTTGGGACATTCATTTTTGAAATGCCCTTTCTTCCCACATTCAAAGCACCTGGGAGTAGAGGAACTAGAAATTTTGTTAGATTTAAACCTTTTGTACTTCTTACCGTTTATAATTAAGGCTTCTTCTTCTTCTTCACTTGACTCCTCACTTTCTTGTGAGACGACTTTTGAGGCTTTGAGAGCCACATCTTTCTTCTTCCCACTTTGATGTTCACGTTCTCTTCTTTCTTCTTCTTCTAGATCTGCCTCATGATCTTCTAAATTACCGATGAGTTGTTCCATTTTGAGGCGAGTGAGGTCGTTTGCCTCTGCAATGGCTGTCACCTTTGGCTTGTATTTTGGAGGAAGTGATCGAAGAATTTTTGATACTTGATCTTCCTCAAGAACAGGTTTTCCTAAGGCACTCAAACCATTAACAATAGTAGAGAATTTTGAATACATTTCACTAATAGTTTCATTAGGATCCATACGAAAATGTTCAAGCTTTGTTTTAAGCAGGCTAATATTGGAATTTTTAACTTGGGCTGTACCCTCATAAGTGATAGACAATCTATGCCAAATATCATACGCTGTATCACAATTTGAAATCCTATTAAATTCTCCTACAGAAATAGAACAATATAAAATGCTTACGGCTTTTGCGTTCATTTGGGCCTGTTTTACCGTGTTTGCATCCCATTCCGCAAAGTCAATTTGAGGGAATTGATAAGGAGTAGATACCATTCTCCATAGATCCCAGTTGACGCCTTGGAAGTAAAACTGCATCCTTGTCTTCCAGTATTGGTAGTTTGTTCCATCGAATGCCGGTGGCCTAGCAACAAGAGTCCCTTCAATGTTGAGGTTGTTGAGCATTCCATCACCCATTTCTTCAAGACCTTGTTAGGGTTCCTTGAAGCCTTGCTCTGATACCAATTGAAAACTACTAGAGGGGGGGTGAATATAGTTTTATAGATAATTTAACAATTATTGAACTCAAACAACCACAGTGAAAATATTAGACAAGGAGACACAAGGTTTAGAGTGGTTCCAACTATAGCAAATACTATAGCCGTCAGTCCACTACCCGGTTGCTTACCCAACCGGGATTTGAAAAGAAATTTATTTTATTACCTCTCAAGAAATTTACATAAAATACAATCTCTTTTCCCAAACCCTTCAAGCAGCCTTCACCTAGAAGTAATCGCCAACCTTGAAGCAGCCTTCCCTTGAAGTAGATGCACCAACTCCCGTTGCACCAGCCTTCTGAAGTAGCTTCCCTTGCGATAGCCTTCTTGAAGTAGCTTGAAGTCCCCTTCTCCACCTGAGAAGTCAACCCTCTCCAATCTGTAGCCTCCAACCCTAGGAGTAGCAAGGAGAGTACAAAAGATAAACAGGAACAAGAAAGGAAAAAGGAAATTACAACTTATCCTTTAAGCCCGAGGCTTGATATGCCTAGATCAAGCGTAAGATCTCCTAGCCAAGTATGTGAACTTGTGATTGCTGTGGGTAGGAGAATCTAGCCTATAGGACACGAGATTGAGCTAAGAAGAATGTAGGCCAATGATCACAGTGCTCAGATTGCTTGCAAAAGATTGCTCAAGTATGCTCAAGTGTATTCTCAAGTGTAACAAGTGAATTCTAGTGTCCTATGGCTTGTCCTATTTATAGGAATGGCCTAAGTATGCTTAAGGACGTTCTAGACAACTTCTAGGAGTTTCTAAGTTCTTAACTAGCCGTTAGGTACAAAGTTGTTTCTTTAACAACGGCTAATTAATTTATTCTGCAATTGCTGTCAGAGACCATCTCGGTCGACAAATGGTCGACCGAGACACCTACTCGGTCGAACTTTTGTCGACCGACAGGCTCTCTAGAACAAGTGATTTGCAACGTCTTTCTTCAACTACCAACTAACTTGTTTGTTGTGTCTAACGGCTACTTTGGATCTTTCTCGGTCGAGAAGATGGTCGACCGAGAGTGTCTCGGTCGAGGAGTTCGTCGACCGAGAATTATCCTGTTTCAAGGTTTCAATTTAAGCACTAATTATATGTGTGAGTGTGCAAAGGTGATTCTATTCAAATGGGATGACATGTCTAACTATGGTGTTTGGCTAGGAAAAATCTAACGCTTGATTTACATGCAAATCTAAGCACTTGTACATTATATATTTGTACAAGTTTTACAACATTGATTACATTGCATGAAAATATAACTAAGTAAGCTCTTGGATTTTCCCTTGCTACTTTGTCATCCTGCACACTCAAGTAGCTCGTTAGATTAATAAGAATGAAATGTTTGTCATCATCGAAACAAAGGGATTTTTAGATGTCCATTTAGCCAACACCATTGTCAATGAACAGGAGGAAGACTGAGCTTCTGTCAGTAGCCAAGAAAGCAAGGTTGGAAGGAAAAGGCAACACAATAGAGAAGAGAGAGAGTGAGACTGTGAGGATGAAGCTTCTCCACCGGCAAACAGCCGAATTTGGCTTCACCTCTAGTGAAGATGCATGTGGAGTATGCATGCCGAGGAACGCTTGCGTGAGAAAAGGGATGGGGGTTATCGAATTGATGCTACTGACCCCGAGCTCAACTCATTAAGGTGAGGACATAATAGATCTTTCGTTATGTTTTTGAGCCCCAGTTGTGCTGGGGCATATGGCTGAAGTAGCCATGGGCCATTGGTCGGGCCCGGACACATGGGCCTTTGTTGATAATACTCATAATTGTTGATGTGGCCTTTCTGGATTGGCCCAAATATCTTTAACTTGCAAAAATCACAAAAATTATTAGTAACCTCATATGAATATAAATTATACATAAAAAATGATTAGGAGAACAAGAGGAACACAAAGAAAATATAATTGAGATCTAATTAGGCTTTTTGTTCCAAAAATAGGGTAACATATGATGAATTGGTGATTAGTACATGGAAACCCAAGTTTTGAGTATTATAATTTTGAAAACATTAAAAGCCTTTCTTTTATTCTATTATCTGATCTTGTTGGGCATAATGATAATAAATGTAATGATGCTAATAATGATAATTTAATCAAGGTCTCTAATGTGGATAATCATTAATATGTGGAATCAGGGCTAAAGATCCTAACTTGCTATGTTGTTAATGAACATATTTGATCTAAGTGATCTTAATGAATGGATAAGATGGATCTAGTAACTAGGGTTCACTTACTATTAAATATGTGATGGAAATAGGGTTAATACCCTTATTCCTTATCTAAAACTTAAACCCTATATTACGACCGAGTATGGTATAATGTATTTAATATGTTTGCTGACACTTTAGAATTTACGTAATGCAGATTATATGATGATTTCTTGATTTTCTTACTTGATTGGATGACATGCTTGAAGTATAATTAGATAATCTACATGGAAAAGGTATGTGGCTATGCCTAAGAATAATCATTATCATTTTATGTGGTTTCCCCGATATTTGTTTGAATAGTTTTTAAATATAATCCTACTTGTTTATTTCATTCCACACAAACTTTAAAGTGACTATGATTATCACATTATATATGAACATGACTAGCCCGAATCTATGCCACCTCTGGAACTATGGTAAGACCATCCTCCTAGATAGGGGAAGGCATATTTTGGAACTAGCTTAAATAGGGGTACATGTTGAAGTCACCCTCCTAGATTGGGGGAGACATGATGAAGTCACCCGCTTGGATAGGGGGAGACATGATGAAGTCATCCACCCAGATAGGGGAAGATAGTGAATACCACAGTATGAGGACCTGAGGGGCTATGACAGAGGGTGGAGGAACCTACATTGGGTAGTCATGGTGAAAATGTTAAATTTGGTTTGTTAAATATTAATTTTTGAATTATGTAGTTATCAATACTTGTGAAATTTTATTTCCCCCACATACCGGTATGACTCATCATACTTATTGTGTTTTGTTTCATGGAATTTTTGGTATATGATGATATACATGATAAGGGACATGAATATAAAGATGAAACCATGTGAAGACATTAATCTAAGTAAGGAGGATTTATATAGAAACTTCTTCTCTATGTACATTTCTGGTAATGGAATTTCATGTAAGCATTTTGTAAACAATATTTGAAATTTAATGAAATTATTTGTTGTTATTTATTATTTACTAAGTTTGGATCCTTGGAAATATAGGTAATGACTCTCAACTTCAAGATCTTTCCTTAATTTGGGGACGTTGAAAGTGAGGTTGTTACAATTGGTATTAGAGCCAATTCTCCTCTAGTATGTGGGGCCCACATGGGCCTATGGCATGCCAGTCTTTGAGTCATGCGATCTAGGCATGTTGGAAAGGTCTATCCATGGTGATGGAGCCATCCATGCACTGGTAGTCATGATCGGGAGTTGGGTGTACATGGCCATGTTGGGTCTGCATTGAAATGTTAAAATATTATGAGGCCATATAATTGAGCCTTGACGAGGACAACAAGAGTCTAAGTGGGGGAGATTGTAACATCCTAAGATTTGATGCCTCAGATAAAATGATCTTAAGAGGAATGATTGGACTACCCATATCACAAAAGTGTACCTCCTTTCAAGGGAGCCCATCTCTAAAGAACTCCATAGTTAAGCATGCTCAGCTTGGAGTAGTACTTTGATGGGTGACTAGTCCAGAAGTTTATCCTATCTTGCATGTGAGTGAGGACAAAGAGCACAGTTAAGGCTAGTGGTGGTCTGTGAGGATAGTCATCTTTCTTTAAACTCTACTAGAGACTTGGGCAGTGGGATCGGTTGTTACACTTATATTTTGTAGAAAGTAAATAAAGATCCAAAAATTTTATTGCAATACATCATGATACTTCAGAAAACATCAAAAGTGATAAGAGTAAGTATTCATAAGTAACCACATAATTTTATTAATAGATGACTTAGATTCAAGAAAACAAGACTGAATTGACAACCAATCAATCAGTCAACACGTAATTAATGTTTAGTAATCAAGTATTTCTTTTATGTTCTCAAATAAAAATTTAGATCTGACTTGGTTCCTAAGTTAAGGTTTTGAGACAAATTAGAGTTAAATTAGGGTTATATGTTACAAACTCTAATTTACACATATTAAGGCTCTAACATTTAGAAAAACCCTAATTTCATATCATATGAAACCCTAAGTATAGGATTATATCAGATATCTCATTTCATCAAATTAGTTCAGGTTTTTATATATTAAGATTAACTAAGCAATGTTTAAACACTATTTTCATGAACTTAGTGTTTATATGAATTTAATATTATCAAAGTATGTATCACAATATAGTTTTTGAATTGAAGATATAATCAGGCCTTGCAACCTATTTTATTGGATTCTGGATATTTTTTTATCATTTTGAAATATATATATATATATATAGAGAGAGAGAGAGAGAGTCAGGCTAGAATACACTCGAGTGTATTCAGAGCAGAATACACTCGAGTGTATTCGGAGCAGAATACACTCAAGTAGCATTTTATGATGCAATATTTTTTACAAAGATCTAATCCATTGATCTTCTTAAACATGTTGTAGATAGCTCATATGCAAAATTTGAGCACATTTGGCCATTTATAGGTCATGTTATAAAGACCGCAAAAATTATGCATTTCAAATTAGTTTCACGCGTTGATTTTGTTTCCCTTGGATGAGTGACTTACACTCATCCAAATGGACTCAAATTTTGTATGTAGCCTAGTTATAGTATAACGGTGAAGATCAATGGTTTGCATTTTGCAAAAAATAGTCTTGATATGAAAACACACTTGAGTGTATTCGTGTGATTTGTACACTCGAGTGTATTCTAGCCTGACTATATATATATATATATATATATATATATATATATGGGTGTTCATTCATTGCCCGTGCAGGTAACCTGTATTTTCGCTACCCGGAAGCCAAAAAAGTAACTCTCCTGGCTAAGAAAGTAACTCTGCTGTAAAAAAAGTAACTATGGTGTCAAAAAAGTAACTCTGCTGGCCAAAAAAGTAACTCTGTACAGAATATACAGCAGATATATATAAGGACGGGTTTTTTGATTTTGGAGGGGCAAATGATATTATTTTTGGCTAAAATTTTTTGGAGAGCTAGACAAAATAGTCATCTACAATTGCGAAATTTTTTTTTGAAAAAAAGTGATCGGAAGGGTGGGCGGGTAGCTACCCACGCGGGCAATAAAAATGGGCCCTATATATATATATATATATATATATATATATATATATATATATATATATATATATATATATATATATATATATATATATGGCATTCATTCGTTGCCCGCACGGGTAGTCTGGATTTTCGCTACCCGACAGCCAAAAAAGTAACTCTCATGGCAAAACAAGTAACTATGTTGTAAAAAAAGTAACTATGGTGATCAAAAAGTAACTACACGAATAAAAGAGTAACTTTGTACAAAATATACAACAGATATATATAAGGACGGGTTTTTTGATTTTGGAGGGGCAAATGATATTATTTTTGGCTAAAATTGTTTGGAGATCTAGACAAAATAGTCCTCTACAATTGCGATTTTTTTTTTGAAAAAAAGTGGTCGGAAGGGTGGCGGGTTGATACCCGCACGGGCAATAAAGATGGGCCCATATATATATATATATATATATATATATATATATATATATATAGTTAGGCTAGAATACACTCGAGTGTATCTGGAGCAAAATACACTAAAGTAGTTTTCGATGATTCAATATTTTTTTTTAAATCTAACCCATTTATCTTCTTAAACATCATGTGAATAGCTCATGTATAAATTTGAGTCCATTTGGACATTGATAGATCATGTTATGAAGACCAAAAAATTATGCATTTCAAATTAGTTTCATGCATCAATTTTGTTGTCCTCGGATGAGTGACTTATACTCATCCAAATGAGCTCAAAAATGTGCATGTAGCCTAATTATAGTATAACAATGAAGATCAATGGTTTATATTTTGCAAAAAAATAGTCTTGATATGAAAACACCACTTCAGTGTAGCGTGTGATCTGTAAACTCGAGTGTATTCTAGCCTGACTCTCTCTCTCTCTCTATGTATATATATATATATATATATATATATATATATATATATATATATATATATATATATATATATTATCAGTTGTGTAGTCATCTAATTTCTAGATTTTTTACAAATTATTGTGGAATCAATTAATAGGGATTGCCACCTCCGCTAGGTACATATTTATCCATGTGTAACATAGTTGTATTTAGATCTTGAGGCAAAGACTTATTTTCCCATTATGTTGTGACATTAATGTCAAACGGATGGGGGCAAACTAGTCCAATTCCCATTGAGTTTGTCCCTCTCCCACCATTGCAAGCAAGTGGCTACCATGGGGTCAACCCATGGTTGACTCTGCTATTGGGTAATTAGCAACCTTAGTCGAGGGTCCAATGACCTTGGCCAGGTCCTAATGAGGCTACTCAGATGAATCATGCCAATGGAGATGGTTAAGAGAGGGTGATAGAGGCCTAAGATAGAAGATGAAGCAACAAAAGAGAAGGAGGAGATATACCTCAATTCATCGGCATTTGAGGCTTTAAGAAGATTCCTTGGGCTTATTTGGGCTCCGATCCAAGTTCTTGCAAAGAACTATGCCTGCATGGGATAATGCTGCAAATGAGATTCTTAAGCATGGGACTACTATTCTATAGGGTGGCACAATTGGGGCTTCGGTCTTGAACTAGAGGATTCATGCCTTCTCCAAAAACCACTGTGATGCTCCCATTCAAGTCAAATGGCCTGGAGTGCTCTATTGCATTGCTCTAAGTGTGTGTGGGAGTGAGGAAGCTAATGCTACCCTTTGTATAGAAGGTGTTGGTGTATAGGGTTGCATAGTCTAGCGTTAACTCCCTAGCTGGTTGACAATTTGGGCATTATCGCCTCAAACAATGTCAATGGTCAAGACTTATCTTGTTGGCCTTCTTATCCTTTAACAGTCCCAGTGGGATTAGTTTGAGGTTAAATGGTTTAGAACCAAGAGACTTTAGATTGAAGATGAGAAATTGAGTCTTACAGGACTACCTTGAGGTAGACGATGACTGATCATCAATAGATTTACGTCTGATGTCTCTAGGAGATATATACATCCTCTATCATGTGGTTGAGTCCCACACTATGCGTACTTAGTCCAAGTGACTTATTTTAATTTTATTTGTGTTCTATTAATTAGGATAATTCCCCACTTTATATATTTCTTTAGAATATTCCAAAGTTCTCTAGAAAACTCCACATGATCCCAAATTTTGAAGGAATCTCTATCTTGATAGTATCTAGGCTTATGCAAAGATTGATGATAAATATGAAAGTTACATATTTTTTCTTTCCCTTTTAAGTAATTTCTTACCTTAATTATGTAAGTTATATATCCTTATCATTCACTCAAACATGGAAATTATCTTTGTTTAGATATGTTCCCATGTTGGGTTAAAGGTAGGGCTCAGCTAACCTCATTTTTTCCCTCAACTTGATATTAAAGTAAACTAGAGTATTATCATGTATGAATTATTCATTTATTTGATATTCTTGGAATCTTACATACTATTGGAATTTCCTTCATATTTTAATCTCCAATCATTAATATATTATTGACAACAACCAAACACACAAAATTCCTTTAATTTTGAGAATTTTCATTCACAACCAGTTTTTCTAATCATGTTCATAGCAATCAAGGGTTTCCAATATCGCCCTATTTAATACTTTATCTGCATACACATAAATCAAGGGTTTCTCATGATTTATGTGCTTGAAGAACTAGTTCAAGCCAAAGCAACTCTACCTCGTCCAATAGGTATTGAGGAGCCTAATAGTTTAAGGTGGAGGGTGACTAAAAATGGATGTTTTAGCACAGAGGCAACATACAAACTGTTATGTGACGAAGAAGGAATAAAATATATGGATCTTGGAAGAGAGTAGAGGCAACATACAAACTGTTATGTGACGAAGAAGGAATAAAATATATGGATCTTGGAAGAGATTTTGGGAACTGAAGGTCTAGCCTAAAATCACTATAATCATGTTTTTGGCAGCTCATCAAACTTTGATGAAAAATATTAGAAGAATGAAAAGATATTTCATGAGTAATCCATTATGCCCAAGGTGCAATACTTATGATGAAACAATTATACATGCACTTTCTGAGTGTGAGAAAGCATGTGTGGTGTAGGAGAATTTTTTTGGGTTAAAAGAACAAGGTCATCCAGACTTCAACCAATGGTTAACCAAAGGACTAAAAGGAGAATGCAAGACTCTATTCGTACTAATCTATTGGCAAATATGGACAAGCAAAATCAACCGGGTGTTTAATGAAAAGAAAGACACTATTGCACACTAGGTTAATCTCATTCAGTACTAACAACCTGGTAGGCCTATAGGAGAAAGTACCTAGAGTTGAGGTAGTTGATGCTCAAAAGGAATGATAGACTCCTATATCAGGATGGATCAAATTAAATGTTGATGCTATATGGAGCAAGAGAAATTCAACCTTAGAAATTGTAGCTAGAGACAACTGAGGGAATTGGCTGGGAGGATGGATTAAGTGTGGGAGAGTAACTTCAATACTAATAGGGGAACTTGATGTCATATATCATGCATTTAAGGTGTCAAGAACAGTTGGATATGAGAGAATAATTGTTAAAAATGATAGTATCACAACAGTATGAATGATCAAGAAAATGCAGATGTATACCCAAAGGTTGCACCGTGGGTGAGAAGCATCAGGACATTGATTTTGAAGGGTGGACAAGTATGTGTTGGTTATATCAGTAGGGAGGCCACCCATCTTGTGGATGTATTGGATAAAATACATCAAAAACAACCCATTTCTAATGGATATGTTATAAATCCACTAGGGGAGTTAGAATATATTTTAATTAGAGAACAATGTAAAGGTAATAGTACTACCTCATTTGCTTTTCTAGTATATCAAGAATGTATTCAGCCCACACGAGGAGAGTGAGATGAATAAAAGCTTCTCCTGACTTATCTAAGAAAAAAGTAAATCAAATGTTGAAATTTCAGGTTGTAACATCCTTCTTCCCTTATTAGGAGTTTTTCCTTAAAAATGTGTCCTAGTTAGCAAATCGGTGAAAGTGTATTTTTTCCATATCCATCTGTAAGACCCCTGACCTAGATTTACGGTTACATAAGCTTGATCAATTTAATTGGGTGGTTAGTTCCTAAATCAAACCCTGATTAATGCTTTGATATAAGGTGATAAAGCTATGTTTCAAGTTTGTTCCAATTTGGACTTTGTTTGTGTAAGTTCTGTAATTTATGTGCTTATGTGGACCTTTATGCAATTTTACCATTTATAGGGTTCTATCTGTAATTGTAACACGTGCATGTTATGCTTTATAGTATTTTTTCATAATGCTTGGTGTAGTTACTCCTTTGGATGCTTGATGTTCCATCAAATGTTTTCTCCTTTCCCTTGTAGGTTGAGAACCAATGATTTCCCGCCTAGGTGATAAATCAATGGTTTTTCTATGTGTGATGAGGATTAGATAGTTTCACCAAGTGGGTGAATGATCTGAAGACTTCACCATGTGCATGAATGATCTGATGGATTCTCCTCTTAGTTGAGGAAACCATGGTATTCCTTTTTGACTCTAGAATCGATGGTTTTCCTTATTGAGTGCACAACCTGAAGGTGGATCAGGGTTTGCAAATGGATAAGTATAGTGCACAATCTAATGGTTCCTCTGATGATGCATCTTGATTATTCCTCCAAGGAAAAAACTGATTGTTTTAGTTGAAAACAACCAATGGGAGTTCTGATTATGCATGGAAAAGAATGATTTTAGGTTTTGACACATGGCAAGTCATCTTTTCAGCCCTTGACCACCTTACTCTCTCATCTTGGGTATATATACTCCTCATATATCTACCAAACGAAACTTTTCTTTCTCCCTTTTACTTTGGAAATATATTCATTTTCCAAGTATGTTGCATCTCTGGCAATAGACACTTTGTTGTCAGATAGGGAATAAAAGTAATATCCTTTAGTCTCCTTAAGATATCGAAGAAAATAACATTTATCAGACCTAGGGCCAAGCTTTTTAAAAAACATTTTTCCTTACATAAGCCTAACATCCCTAAATTTTCATAAAAGACATATTGGCTCTCTTCCCATAACATATCTCATATGGTGTTGTCACGGATTCGTTCTTACCCAAATCTGAATCCCACTGTCCAAATGGTTAGTGTTAAAGGGATTAGAGCACCTATCCATGAGTGCCACGAAAATCACACACAAATAATATGCAAAAATTAAATAACATCCTTCTTTATTAAAATTGTTACGACCCGTGTTGAGCTTACCCTGTAAGTATGTTGTTAAGCATGTGTTTTAGCTGCTTTGCTAAGTTATAAGCTTGCTTTTGTTAATAACGTTTAAAACAAATATGATATGTGTGTAGTGTGAATCCTAGCCCTTAAAACGTGTAAGATCTTGCGCTTGAGGCGTTGCCAGAGAAATCGTCTGTAACCGACTTTCGAGTCAAAAGTGGTAAGTTTTTGGGCATGCAGGGACCTGTTTGTAGTTTTCGAAAGTTCTTGGACTTTACATTTTGGTCCCTAGGTTTTTCCTTCTTATCCTTTCTTTCCCCTTTTCTCATTTCACTTTTCAGAAACGAGAGAAACGCAGAGTGTTTCTTCTCTTCTTCGCGTGAGAGGGAAAGAGAGACCTGGGAGAGAAGGGCGATTCAGAACCCTAGCTCGGTTCCGGCCAACAGCTGCGACCCCTCCATCTTCTCTTCACCCTTCTTCTTCGCCAACTGATCCAAAAGTAGCTGGAGCTACGCTAGCAGCAGCGGCGGCCAGGAGAGGGAAAGGGCGCGAAGAGCAGCCCTAGTTCGTCCTCCTCCTTCCCTACAGCTAGTTCGTGGTTGTGTGCATTGGTTGCAGGTGATTTGCAGCGCAAATCTATAGTTTTGCCCGCCGATTCAAGTGAAATCGACATCAGCAGGTCTGTTTAGGTTTTCAGTCTGTGCGCTGTTCAGTCGAGTTGTGTGTGATTCAGTCGAGTTTTCTTAGCAGGAATCGAACAGCAAGTTGATCGGTCGAGTTGCAAGCTGATCGTTCGAGTTGTGCAGGAATCGGTCGAGTTTCCGACCAATCGGTCGAGTTTCTGAGTTGCGAGTGGCAGTTCATTCAGAAATCATTATATAACTCAATTTAAGTGCTTAATTGCTTTAGTATCAGTTGGTATAACTCCTAAACAGTGTAGCACATACAATAGAGTACGATAGATTCATTGGAACTTGAAATACGTAACATGATTGATGAAAATGATGGAATTTCCTGTATTCCAGTTGCAATGTATACGTTGAGCATAAAATGGATGTTTAGCATCGAAATTGGATAAGTTGATATTGAGTCATGTTTAAAGATGACAAATGATATATATGTGTTTTCAAGTATTGTTTAGAATGTGAAATAAATATGAAATGTGATATCACTGATTAAGTGTTTATATGTTAATCAGTTAATAGACTTAGGTGCCCTAACATCGTAGAACCCCTTTGAGAGGTCTGCACCTTAGGGGTGAAACTCGTGTCCAACATCAACCGGTTGAGTAATTCTGGTGGCACAAGGGATTGATAGACAGTGTCCAACACCAACCGATTGAGTAATTTCGGTGGCACTGGGGAAAAATAATAAATAAAGTAAAGGGTTATCCAACATCAACCGGTTGAGTAATTCTGGTGGTAACCCAGTGTTGACTCCCTGCGCCTGTGTGCTCAGGTTAGAGGAGGAGTCCAGAGCACTCATGGTGAGTGCAGAGGAGGCCGGAGAGCCTGTGAGTCAGGCCGGAGAGCCTGTGGGTCTTGTAGCAGACCAGGACGGAAAGTCAGACTTAGTATTTCTCGGGTGTGTCGCTAAGTCTTGTACGGTGAGATCGTAGTTCGCTACAGATCTTTGTATGTAGAGTACACTGCATATGATTAGGACATAATAATAATATATATATGTAATCATATAGGATCACAGTAAATTTAATATGTTAAGAGATTTGAACTTCTGTGCCAATTCTCTATAACTGTTTATTTGTTTAAAATATCTGTCATCGCATAGAAATGTGATTATTATCTGTAAATTCTGCTATGTCATTAGAACTGCCCTACTTAGTACTGCACTTGGTTTTATTTCAATTTTATATATCTGATGAGTTGTTTAGTTATAGCTAAATGAAATGCTATTCACTGAGCGAGTAGGCTCATCCCTCTACTCAAACATTTTCAGGTCAACAACAGCAACAGGAATCTGAAGGATCTTTTCATCCTAACGCTTAGTCTGTAAAAGGTATATGTAGTTAGTTTAGTTAGAGGTCTCTTAGTCCTTTCCCCTCGATCCTTGGAACATGGTGTGGGTGAGAGAGAATGTGTATGTGGAATGTGTATAAAGATGTAAATTAACTATTATGCTTTACGAGCAATGTAATATGCTGTAGACTTTGTTTATATTTCTAGTCAGTTTAATAAGAATGCTTCTGCAGTTTGTTTAGCTTTAGTTTACAGCATAAATCAGGTTATCATTTTAATGTCTTTAAAATGATTAAAATTATGAGTGGTTTGGCTTGTGTGAATCCCTCCGTCGCGCCCTAATCTCGTGGGTTGTGGTTAGTGTGAGATCAGGGTGCGACACGTTTTGGTATCAGAGCTTAGGTTGAGTACATAGTTACTCAGAATCCAAGTCAGGGGATGATAAGAGACCAATAGGATTAAGGTTTAGGTGTCTTTCTTCTATCTGTAGTTTTCTAATAGGAAATATTTTGTTATATCATTGTAGATGGCAGAAAGAGGCTTTGATCGTGATGATCAGGCTGAGAGCCATGTTGGTCCTGATCCACTGTACTTGGGTCCAGGTGGTGGTGACCATGTGGATGAAGCATCCCGTATGTACAAGATGTTTCTGGAGACCAGAGAGAGGTATAAGGATGATAGGCGAGCTTCTACTTCTACCAGCAGTAAGGATCTGATGCGATCTTATGAGCTTGTGAAGAAGATTGGTGGCACAGAGTTTAGTGGCACTACAGATTCCGCTGAGGTTGATGAGTGGTGGAGACAGATAGAGAAGGTCTTTCGCCTGATGGAGCTTCCAGAAGAGAAGAAGATTAATCACACAGTTTATCTTTTGACAAGCGATGCAGAGTTGTGGTGGCACGGTGTGGAGGATAAAAGGAGAAGTTCAGAGCTTTCTTGGTAGGATTTCTCTGAAGAGTTTCATCTTAAATTTTATCCACCCACTTTCATTAATGAGAAAACCAGGCAGTTACAGAACATTAAGCAAGGAAGCATGTCAGTTACAGAATATGAAGCGCTTTTCACCAGGTTGGTGAACTTCTATCTTCATCTTGTACCTAATAATATAGAGAGATGCAGGAGGTTTCAAGAAGGACTGAGGCCAGAGATTCGGCATACAGTTTCTGCTACTAGTAGGAGGAACAGAGAGAACTTTGGTGAGTTTGTTGAGGCTGCTAGACAGGTTGAAGAATCTGTGAATGCTGACAAGGTGCCTGAGTCTAAGAAGAGATCTGCAGATTTTAGTAGAGGACAGTCCAGTAGTGGATATAGAGGTGGAGGTAGAGGTTTCTTTTCTAAACTCAGGCGTGTTTTTAGCTGTTTCAGTAGACAGAGATCTGAGGATGTTACTTCTTCTAGAAGCAGAGGGAGATACAACCAAGGGAGATGGGGCAGTGCCTCTAGTGGACGGTCTTCTGAGTCATCAATGTCAGTGATAGGCCCCCAGAAACAAGAGATGCTACCATGTGACAACTGTGGAAGACCACATACTGGTTAGTGTTGGGGTACAAGTTGTTTTGTCTGCGGACAAGTAGGACACTTCAGAAGGGAATGTCCTCAGCTTCGACAAGCAGCATCACAAGCTTTCCAGCCTCAGTACCATGATGTTCCGAGTTCTTCTGTGGCTTTTGGTTCCAGAGGTGGTGGAGTGCCCAGTGGCAGAGGTGGTCAGCGCGGACAGCGTGGTAGAGGGAGAACTTCAGCATGTTTCTTCTCTTTGACACCTCAGGAAGGTATAATCTCTTCACAAGTCATTACAGGAGAGATGCTTTTGTATAATAGTATACTAGTTGCAATTTTGATAGATCTGGGTGCTACTCACTCTTTCATACGACGTTCTTTAGTTGGTGAACTTAATCTGTTAACTCAAGAGTTGGTAGATGAGTTAGTGTTGAGGGTTCCACTAGGTGGACCAACAGTTCTGACTGAATACTGTCCCGGATGTTTGCTATCTTTTGGAGGTTACACCTTGGCTGCTAATCTCATACCCCTGGATGTAAATACTTTTCAAGTCATCTTGGGTATGGATTGTCTTGAGACATATCGAGTGCAACTCGATTGTTGGAAGAAGGAAGCTACCTTTCAACAAGGTGAATTTTCTTGTGTTTTTACTGGAGATAGGAAAGTTCTGCCTACGTGCATAGTATCAGCTACTGTAGCTGATAAGATGCTACAGAAAGTATGTGAAGCGTTCCTTGCTCATGTGGTTGACACTAAAGCAGAGAAGAGCACCGCCAGTGTTTATGATGTGCATGTGGTTCGTGAGTTTTCTGATGTTTTTCCAGAAGAGTTGCTAGGCTTACCTCCTGTCAGAGACTTTTGTTTTGAGATTCAGATATATCTAGGTAGTCATCCAGTAGCACTGCATGCTTATAGAATGGCACCTGCAGAGTTGAAGGAACTCAAGGTGCAGCTGCAGGAGTTGCTAGATAAGGGTTTCATTAGACCCAGTTCTTCGCCGTGGGGTGCTCCAGTGCTGTTTGTTAAGAAGAAGGATGGTACTATGCGTCTTTCCATAGACTACAGGCAATTGAACAAGATCACTATTAAGAACAAGTACCCTTTGCCGAGAATAGATGATCTATTTGATCAGTTGCGTGGAGCGACGATCTTCTCTAAAATAGATTTGAGATCTGGATATCATCAGCTCAGAATAAAGGCTTCTGATATTCCCAAGACAGCTTTCAGAACCAGGTATGGGCATTATGAGTTTCTGGTCATGTCGTTTGGGCTGACCAATGCCCCAGCAGCCTTTATGGATATGATGAATCCGATTTTCAAACCGTTCCTAGATCAGTTTATTGTAGTCTTTATAGATGATATTCTGATCTACTCCAGAGATGATGTACAACATGAGCAACACCTGAGAGTAGAGTTGCAATTCTTGAGGCAACATCAGCTGTATGCTAAGTTTAGCAAGTGTGAGTTCTGGTTGGTTGAGGTAGCATTTCTTGGACATGTTATCTCGAGAGATGGAGTTAGCATTGATCCTAAGAAAGTTGATTCTGTGCTTCAGTGGGAACAGCCTAAGACTCCTACTGAGATTAGAAGTTTCTTGGGATTAGCAGGTTATTACAGAAGGTTTATACAGAACTTCAGTGTGCTAGCATCACCCTTGACACGCTTGATGAGGAAGGATGCATCGTTTGTTTGGTCTGATAACTGTGAGAAGAGTTTTCAGATCTTGAAGAGGAAGTTGACTTCAGCACCAGTGTTGGTTTTGCCAGAGGCAGACAAAGGTTATACAGTGTTCTGTGATGCCTCCAGGAGAGGTTTAGGCTGTGTGCTGATGCAGGAAGGCAAAGTTGTGGCTTATGCATCTAGACAGCTTAAGAAGAACGAAGAGAACTACCCTACTCATGATCTGGAGTTGGCTGCTATAGTTCATGCTCTTAAGACATGGCATCACTACCAGTATGGTGAGACATGTCAGGTGTTTACGGACCATAAGAGCCTGAAGTATATCTTCACTCAGAAGGATTTGAATCTGAGACAGCGCAGATGGCTTGAGCTGATTAAAGATTATGAGGTGACAATCGATTACCATCCTGGTAAAGATAATGTTGTGGCAGATGCCTTGAGTAGGAAGTCAAGTTCAACAGCTGATGCATTTTCTATGGCATGTTTCAAGAGAGACTTGCTTGTAGATATGTGGAAGTTGAACTTAGACTTGGATGTGTCTGGACAGAGTGGGTTGATTGCTCCGGTGCAGGTCAAACCTACTTTCTATGATCATATTAAGGAGTTGCAACAGAATGACGAAGAGTTGTGGCAGGTTATGCAGGATATGTCGGAAGGTAAAAGGTCAGAATTCAGGTTTTCTGATGATGGTGTGTTGTATCTTCATGATAGGTTGTGTGTACCTGGGAACAGTGAGATGAAAGAGCAAATTCTTGAAGAAGTGCATGCTTCTATGTATGCTATGCATCCAGGTAACACAAAAATGTATAGGAATCTCAAAGAGATGTACTGGTGGTCTGGCATGAAGAGAGATGTGGCTGAGTACGTGGCTAGATGTGGAGTGTGTCAGCAGGTTAAAGCTATGAATCAGAAACCTGCTGGTACCTTGCAGTCGCTTCCTATACCTGAATGGAAATGGGAACACATCACGATGGATTTTGTGGTAGGGTTACCCAGGACGCCTAGAGGTTCGGACTCGATATGGGTGATTGTGGATAGACTAACTAAGTCTGCTCACTTTCTTCCTATCAAGTCAACCTTTGATGTTCCGAAGCTGGCCAAGATATATGTGGACGAGGTAATTAGATTGCACGGTATTCCAGTTTCCATTATTTCTGACAGAGACCCTAAGTTCACATCCAAGTTTTGGGATCAGTTACATCGTGCGTTGGGCACAAGGCTGAGGTTCAGTACAACGTTTCACCCGCAGATGGATGGTCAGTCTGAGAGGACCATTCAGACTCTTGAAAACATGCTGAGAGCATGCGTTCTGCAGTTCAGAGGTAACTAGGAAGAACACTTAAGCCTGATAAAGTTTGCATATAACAACAACTACCATTCTAGTCTTGGAATGGCCCCATATGAAGCTCTATATGCCAGGAAGTTTAGATCACCAGTTTGTTGGTACGAGGTTGGCGAGAAAGAAATTCTTGGACCTGAGATAGTCGATATAACTACAGAGAAGATATCTGTGATCAGGGAGCAGTTGAAAGCTGCTCAGGATAGACAGAAAAGTTATGCAGAGAGACGACATCGACCTCTTGAGTTTGAGGTTGGTGACGAGGTTTATCTGAAGGTCTCACCGTGGAAGGGAGTGCTAAGGTTTGGCAAGAGAGGTAAGTTGACCCCTAGGTATATGGGCCCATATCCTATCGTTGAGAGGATTGGACCCGTAGCCTACAGGTTGGATTTGCCATCTGAGTTGGAAAATCTTCATGATGTGTTTCATGTGTCTATGTTGAAGAAGTGTCATCCCGGTACAGAAAAGATTTTAGATCCAGTACCGGTGCATCTTAAGACAGATGTGTCCTACGTGGAAGGACCAGTGCAGATAGTTGATCACCGAATCAAGAAGCTTAAGAACCGTGAGATACCGTTGGTGAAGGTTCTGTGGAGGAATCATAACCTTGAAGAAGCTACGTGGGAGCTTGAATCTGAGATGCGTAGCAAGTTTCCTTTTCTCTTTTAGGAATTTTGGGATGAAATTCTTATAAGGGAGGGAGATTGTTACGACCCGTGTTGAGCTTACCCTGTAAGTATACTGTTAAGCATGTGTTTTAGCTGCTTTTCTAAGTTATAAGCTTGCTTTTGTTAATAACGTTTAAAACAGATATGATATGTGTGAAGTGTGAATCCTAGCCCTTAAAACGTGTAAGATCTTGCGCTTGAGGCGTTGCCAGAGAAATCGTCTGTAACCGACTTTCGAGTCAAAAGTGGTAAGTTTTTGGCCATGCAGGGACCTGTTTGTAGTTTTCGAAAGTTCTCGGACTTTACATTTTGGTCCCTAGGTTTTTCCTTCTTATCCTTTCTTTCCCCTTTTCTCGTTTCATATTTCATAAATGAGAGAAATGCAGAGCGTTTCTTCTCTTCTTCGCGTGAGAGGGAAAGAGAGACCTGGGAGAGAAGGGCGATTCGGAGCCCTAGCTCGGTTCTGGCCAACAGCTGCGGCCCCTCCATCTTCTTTTCACCCTTCTTCTTCGCCAACTGATCCAGTAGTAGTCGGAGCTACGCTAGCAGCAGCGGCGGCCAGGAGAGGGAAAGGGCGCGAAGAGAAGCCCTAGTCCGTCCTCCTCCTTCCCTACAACTAGTTTGTGGTTGTGTGCATTGGTTGCAGGTGATTTGCAGCGCAAATCTGTAGTTTTGCCCGCCGATTCGAGTGAAATCGACATCAGCAGGTATGTTTAGGTTTTCAGTCTGTGCGTTGTTCAGTCGAGTTGTGTGTGATTCGGTCGAGTTTTCTTAGCAGGAATCGAACAGCAAGTTGATCGGTCGAGTTGCAAGCTGATCGGTCGAGTTGTACAGGAATCAGTCGAGTTTCCGACCAATCGGTCGAGTTTCTGAGTTGTGAGTGGCAGTTCATTCAGAAATCATTATTTAACACAATTTAAGTGCTTAATTGCTTCAGTATCAGTTGGTATAACTCCTAAATAGTGTAGCACATACAATAGAGTATGATAGATTCATTGGAACTTGAAATACATAATATGATTGATGAAAATGATGGAATTTCCTGTATTCCAGTTGCAATGTATACGTTGAGCATAAAATGGATGTTTAGCATCGAAATTGGATAAGTTGATATTGAGTCATGTTTAAAGATGACAAATGATATATATGTGTTTTCAAGTGATGTTCAAAATGTGAAATAAGTATGAAATGTGATATCCCTGATTAAGTGTTTATATGTTAATCAGTTAATAGACTTAGGTGCCCTAACACCTTAGAACCCCTTTGAGAGGTCTGCACCTTAGGGGTGAAACTCGTGTCCAACATCAACCGGTTGAGTAATTCTGGTGGCACGAGGGATTGATAGACAGTGTCCAACACCAACCGATTGAGTAATTTCGGTGGCACTGGGGAAAAATAATAAATAAAGTAAAGGGTTATCCAACATCAACCGGTTGAGTAATTCTGGTGGTAACCCAGTGTTGACTCCCTGCTCCTGTGTGCTCAGGTTAGAGGAGGAGTCCAGAGCACTCATGGTGAGTGCAGAGGAGGCCGGAGAGCCTGTGGGTCCTGTAGCAGACCAGGACGGAAAGTCAGACTTAGCGTTTCCTGGGTGTGTCGCTAAGTCTTGTACGGTGAGATCGTAGTTCGCTACAGATCTTTGTATGCAGAGTACACTGCATATGATTAGAGCATAATAATAATATATATATGTAATCATATAGGATCACAGTAAATTTAATATGTTAAGAGATTTGAACTTCTGTGCCAATTCTCTATAACTTTTTATTTGTTTAAAATATCTGTCATCGCATAGAAATGTGATTATTATCTGTAAATTCTACTATGTCATTAGAACTGCCCTGCTTAGTACTGCACTTATGTTTTATTTCAATTTTATATATCTGATGAGTTGTTTAGTGATAGCTAAATGAAATGCTATTCACTGAGCGAGTAGGCTCATCCCTCTACTCAAACATTTTCAGGTCAACAACAGCAATAGGAATCTGAAGGATCTTTTCATCCCAACGCTTAGTCTGTAAAAGGTATATGTAGTTAGTTTAGTTAGAGGTCTCTTAGTCCTTTCCCCTCGATCCTTGGAACATGGTGTGGGTGAGAGAGAATGTGTATGTGGAATGTGTATAAAGATGTAAATTAACTATTATGCTTTACTTTATGTCGAGTAATGTAATATGTTGTAGACTTTGTTTATATTTCTAGTCAGTTTAATAAGAATGCTTCCGCAGTTTGTTTAGATTTAGTTTACAGCATAAATCAGGTTATCATTTTAATGTCTTTAAAATGATTAAAATTATGAGTGGTTTGGCTTGTGTGTAAATCCCTCCGTCGCGCCCTAATCTCGTGGGTTGTGGTTAGTGTGAGATCGGGGTGCGACAATTTTTGGTATCAGAGCTTAGGTTGAGTACATAGTTACTCAGAGTCCAAGTCAGGGGACGATAAGAGACCAATAGGATTAAGGTTTAGGTGTCTTTCTTCTATCTGTAGTTTTCTAACAGGAAATATTCTGTTATATCATTGCGGATGGCAGAAAGAGCCTTGATCGTGATGATCAGGCCGAGAGCCATGTTGGTCCTGATCCACTGTACTTGGGTCCAGGTGGTGGGGACCATGTGGATGAAGCATCCCATATGTACATAGTGTTTCTGGAGACCAGAGAGAGGTAGAAGGCTATCTGGGTATATTTAGGAATACATGCCAACCCTAATTATTATCATCATCATTCAAATCACTAGATTATTTTCAACATGAAATAGTATCATTAGACTCAAAATTAGATCAGGGAGATTCATGGATTAGATATATGATTAAGGGGTTTGCAAGATTAAGGTTAATCATCATCAAATCAAGAGTAACCCTTATTTCAATGTATATGATTCATATTCTAGGTTAATGAGTTAAGAAGATTACATCTAACTCTTATTTTTTCAAATTCAATTTGGTGTCTCAATATGATCATTAGAATCAGGAACTAGGGTTTCCCAAAGATTGAACTCAAATTAGAGTCATTAATTAAAACATTATGAGCAAGATATCAAAACCATGTATAACGATGAGATTCACAAGTAATTAGACTATAAAAGTATCTTTAATGCATCTATTGGATTTTTATAATCAACATTGACTATTTACTCGAATTATTTGGGGCTAGGATGCATTTTTTGTGATTTAAACGAGATCTGACTATTTATTGCTAATTTGGGCAGAGAGGGGGAGAATTACCATAATAAGGAAGGCCGAGAAAAAGTGATGGTCGTTGGATTCCTTGGTCAGTTTTGACCAGAATGGGATCTTGTGGCTGGGAGGTCGTTCGCTCCTGGTCACATGCGTGAGGATGAAGGAGCAAGGGAGGCGTGAGAACTATCAATCCAGGTCTGGGTCAAATGTTGACTCAGATTCGAGGGTTGCAGGTTGTCGTCCCAAATGAAGGAACCCACACACGAGCAGGCTTGCTCTGCAGTGGTGCACTGACCGAAGAAAATAGGGGAACATGAGAGAGGGAGAGGGAGGGAGAGGCAAGGTGTCAGTTGGAGTCGTAGGGGCTCATTGAGGGTGGAGGTCCAGTTTTTATAGCCCAAGAGGGCTAGGCTTAGGGTTATCGAGGGGTTCTACACCCATGCCGGTGGCCGAGAGAGGTAACTCTCACTTGTTCACAATACGTAGGGATTTAAGGGTGGAAAAAGGGGTGGTTGTGTTCGAATTTGAGGGGAAAACATTCCAATGTGTTTGATTTTTGAATTGGGTTGAAAACGAGCCAAAATGTGGTATCAGCCCCCTTGGTCTCCTCCCTGCTAATTACGAGAGGTAGGGGATGACCCCGTGACTGCTTGATCAGGGCCCCAATCCACGGGTTCCTGATCTGAGGGTCATGGATTTCTCTCACCCTTTTCAGTAGATTGCTGACTCTAAAAAGGGTCGAATAAAAGATAAATAATAGGGATTTTGTCATTAAACTTCGAAAAATCATAGAAATTAGTAGCAATGTCCAATTTGAGTGAAATTTGTACCATTGCTTCATAAAAATGTGTAGAATACATAGAAAAAGTTTGAGGACACGATGATGAAGTTTGAGGAACGAATTTGTTTCTTTGAGTTAGGTGATTATTAAACCTAATTAAAATGTCATAAAGTGTAAACAAGTCACATTGGTCACCAAATTTTGTATTTGAGTCTCAACATTAATTATGTAGCTAAGAAAAATAAATTGGGATGATGAGTGAACATAAGGAGGTCAAAATTGGAAATTGCACAAAATTAAGAGTAAAACTCACTTTATCGCATCCTCCCTCCTTATTAGGAATTTTTTCCTCAAAATTCAGATTTCTTCGAAAAGGTCAAGGAATCTTTCCTCCATGTCAAACTTCAACTCCCAAGTAACATCATCACTATCATGGCACTTCCACAACACTTTAACCATCTCGATCTCCTTGTTTCTGAGCTCCTTGGTGCGAGTATCAAGTATCTTGACTGGAGCTTCTTGGTATACAAGGGTGTCGCTTAATTCAATTGGTTTGTGATTGAGGACATGGCTAGGGTCTTTGACATACCGCTTCAAATTCAACACATAGAAGACATTGTGCATCATGCTATATTGTGGAGGTAAAGCCAACCTGTAAGCGCATTCTCCAATGTGGTCCAAAATTTCAAATGGACCCACATATCTAGGGCTAAGTTTTCCTTTGTTCTTTGTAATGGATCGAATCGGTCAAATCTTCAAGAAAACATGATCACCTACTAAGAACTGAGTGTCAGTCATATGTGCATCAGCATAAGACTTTTGATGATCTTGTACCCTTTTCAACCTTTGCTTGATTAGGTTGACATTGTCAGAATAGAGTTGTAGTTCCTCATATTTCAGAATTCATCTTTTTCCTACTTCACCCCAGTAAAGCAGAGATCTACATGGTCTTCCATACAAAGCTTCATAGGGAGGCATGCCTATACTTGACTGGTAGCTATTGTTGTAGATGAATTCAATGAGAGGAAGGTAGTGGTCCCAAGAACCACCCCAATCAAGGATGCATGATCTCAGCAAGTCTTCTAGAACTTGGATTGTCCTCTCAAACTGTCTGCCAATTTGTGGGTGATATGTAGTACTAAAATTTAGATGAGTTCCCAGTTTTTCCTATACTTGTCACCACAAGTGAGAAGTAAACTTTGTATCGTGATCTAATACAATAGATACAGGAATTCCACGCAGCCTGAATATCTCCCAAATCTACAACTCTTCTAACTCTGGGACTTTGGTTGTTGTCTTGATCAGAATAAAATGGGCAAATTAGTTAGGCGATCAACTACAACCCAAATGGCATGACTCCCTTTCCTGGTCCTGGGTAGACCCACCACAAAATCCATGGTGATGTTTTCCCATTTCCACTCGGGGATAGGTAGGGGTTTTAAAAGACCTCCTGGACGTTGATGTTCAGCCTTGATCGGTTGGCAGGTCAAACATTTGGAGATGAAAGTAGTGATTTCATTCTTCATATTCCTCCACCAAAAATGCCTTTGCAGATCCTTGTACATTTTAGTCTATCCCAGATTCACATAATATTTTGAACTGTGAGCTTCTTGTAACACCATTTCTATCATGATTGAATCTTCCGGGACCCATATATATGCATTGTTTGTATCGGATTCCCCCATCCATACTGACTTTCAAATGAGTTTGGGGCTTCTCTAGTAGCTTAGTCATTTCATCAAGGCTCTTGCTATTCTTTTGGGCTGACAGGATCTCGGACTAGAGGCCTGGTTTGACATGGATGTTGGCCAATCTAAGGACATTTCCCATATCCTTGGGGCCCAAGGTGACATGACTTCCATGTTCTTCCACTCAGTAGTGAAAATAACAACACATTTACCCTGCTTCCTATTAAGTGCATCGACCACAACATTTGACTTATCGGGGTGGTAGGTAATGGTGAAGTCATAGTCTTTAAGATACTCGAGCCATCACCTCTATCTGAGATTGTAATCCTTCTATGTCAAGATGTATTTAGACTCTTGTGGTCAGTGAGTATGTCAAAGATGGCACCATACAAGTAGTTTTTCCATATCTTCAAAACATATATGATGGCGGCTAGCTCAAGGTCATGGGTTGGGTAGTTGACCTTGTTTGGATTCAATTGTCGAGAGGCATAAGAAACTACCCTTCTTTCTTACATGAGGACACAACCCAGACGAAACCTTGATGTGTTAGTGAAGATGATGAACCCATCATTTCCCAAGGGAAGAGTCAAGACAGATGCAGTTATCAGCTTTGTCTTTAGCTCTTAAAAACTAGACTCACACTCCTTTGACCAGATAAACTGTTCTCCTTTCCTGGTGAGCTTTGTGAGAGGCAAGGTAGTCTTGCTGAAGTTCTGAATTAAATGTCAATAATAACCATCAAGACCCAAAAAACATTGAATCTTAGAAACATTCTTCAGGGCTTGCCACTCTAGAACAACCAAGACTTTGGTGGTGTCAAAAAAAAATTTCCCACTTGAAATTATGTGTCCTAAGAACATGACTTCTGAAATCCAAATTCACATTTTGAAAACTTTGCATAGAATTTATGGGATTGGAGGATGTCTAGAACTTTGCGAAGGTGAATACGGTGTGATTCATCATCAATCGAATATATTAATATGTCATTAATGAAGACCACTACAAACTCGTCGAGGAAAGGTTGGAAGACACTATTCATCAAGTTCATAAACATGCCAGGGGCATTGGTTAACCCAAATGGCATGACTAGGAATTCATAATGCCCGTACTGAGTTTGAAAGGAAGTTTTAGGGATGTCTTCATCATTAACCTGGAGTTGGTGGTAACTAGAACGGAGATCAATTTTTGAAAAGACATGGGTAGAACGGAGTTGATCAAAAAGGTCATCAATTATGGGAAGCGGATACTAATTTTTCACGGTAGCTTGATTGATCAAATGATAGTTAATACACATGTGAAGGGATCCATCCTTTTTCTTGACAAATAGAATGGGGGCTCCCCAAGGATAGGAACTAGGGCGGACGAAACCCTTGTCAAACAATTCCTACAACTACTTTTTCAGCTCAGTCAATTCAGTAGGAGCATCTGATAGGGTGCCCAAGAAATGGGTGTGGTACCAGGTGCTAATTCAATAGAAAACTCAACATAACAATCAGGTGGTAGCCCAGGGAGCTCCTCAAGGAAGACGCTCGGGTACTCCCGCACTATATCAATGTTTTCTAGGGCACTCGTATCAGGATTGACTATGTCTATAGTTTATTAGTATGCTTTGCACCCTTTAAATATCAATTTTTGGGCTTTAATCAGAGAACTAGCGTCATTTTGATTTCAATCTTTCCTTCAAGGAACTACAAGAATAGGGAGGTTTGGTTTGGAAATAATAACTTTCTTGGCACGACAATCGATCAGAGCATGATTTTTATGGAGCCAATCCATCCCTAAAATTAGGTCAAAGTCTTCCATGTGTATGATTATGAAATTTGACTCAAAACCACGTCCAACATAAGATAGAGGGACTTTTTCGACAATATAGTTGGAGACTTTCATCTTCCCACTTGGGCTTGTTACCTCAAGTATGTACCCTAAGTCCCTTGTTTCAAGATTCAACATAGAGGAAAGATTCTTAGACATGAAGGTGTTTGTTGACCCAGAGTCAAATAGAGTAACAACAAAATGGTTGAAGATTTGCATCATACCTACATATACATATATTTTGTGTAAGGATTTTGTACAAGATAATCACTAGTACATAACCGGCCTTTAGTGTCGGTTATTTAAGGCCTTTAGTGTCAGTTTCTAAGCGACACCTATGTGGGCGCCGCTAAAAGCCCAACCTTTACGTGTCGGTTCTCAAACCGATGCCACAACCCTTCCTGCGCCACTGAAAACGCATTGAAAACGCGCCAGCAGGGGGTATAGGCGTCGGTTATCTACTAGGAAACCGACACTGAATCACCCGCTTATACGGTCGTGCTGGCCAGCACGACCATGGTGTCTGGTCTCATTAGGGAAATCGACATCGGTTACTAGTATGGCAACCGAAATTGTAACCCTATATCGTCGGTTTTATACAGATATCTGACACGTATTTTATGTAGGGAAATCGACTTCGGTACTAGTAAGGAAACTGACACTATAAACGTATGTCGTCGGTGTTATACAAATAACCGACGCCTATGATTTGATTTTTTTTCTGTCAGTCTGCAGACCTGCTGTGGCTGGTCGTAGGATGAGAAACATGCAGTTCAGTTATGAACTGCAGGTTTTACGACATCCATTGATATCAGCCAACAACTGGCCACAAACCTGCAAAATTAACATGATGGACAAATTATTATATATGTGATTCACACTCATGTATAAGAAATTTAATTCATATTATTTTTTCATCACACGCATGTAGAAACCAGTAGCAACCTAGAGTTCCATTTATTTCATCTCTTTTCACATTCAGACACATGTAGAAACATTCATGTATTGATGATTTTCACACACATATATGACAATTCATAAAAATTCATTCACATTCACACAAAATTAATTATGAGAACAAAGTTATTCTTTATTCATCATCATCATTGTCATCATTATCATCAAAAACATGTTGAAAAATTTCCACTCTTTGCAGGGATTTTGCCCAATCTTCTCTTACAACATCTAATTCATCTCTCGTATAGGGAGCATGTACATCAAAATGCTTTGCACCTGTGTTGAAGTCCTCAGTTTTAAAGACCTACAAAGAGAATGACGTACATACATAATTATAATAATATATAATAAGATTCATATATTTCATATTATCTAACGAGACTATGTATAATACCTGTTGTATGTTATCGATTTCCAATACAACATGTTTGATGAGTAGGTCCATAAATCGGCTACAGAGTTAATATAATTACTCTTCCTCTGCGGCCGTCCCTAACGCTTCTCTGTGGCGATTAGGGTTCCCATAAGGTGGAACACCTTCCTACCCTAGGGTCCTTTCTCTTGTAGGTCCAAGCGACGCGTGAGCTTCCTGGTACTTTTTCCATCATGGCGGAAGAGTTAGCCGAGCATTACTCCAAGTTGCAGTTAACAGCGGAAGAAGAAGAACCGATAGAGATTGTCTGGAAACCAGAGGAAGGGGAGTCGGAACATCTGAGACTGGCGTTGGTGGCGCGCATCTTATCTGACAGAGCAACAAACTTCTGGCGATGAGGCGCACCATGGCACAGGCGTGGGGGTTGTTTAACAGAGTTATCTTCAAGCAGTTAGAAGGCGAGTTGTTCGTGATCCAATTCTTGGACTGGCGAGACAAACAGAAGGTTATCAACGGGGCACCCTAGAATTTTGATAATAAACTCTTACTGTTCAAAGAGATCGAAGATGACGAGCAACCAGGAGATATTAGCCTCACACACATCCCTTTCTGGGTGAGAATCTATGGGTTGCCGCTAGGGTTGCGCTCAAGAAAATCTATCGAAGAAGTGGCGAGCAGGTTGGGTGAAATCATAGATCTGGACATTGGCGAATTGGGTTGGGAGACCTCGGCAAGGTTCCGCATCAATTTGGAAGTAGGGAAACCGTTGAAGAGAGTCCTCCGCGTCAGGGGGAATCATAATAAGATCATGACCCTAGAAATCAAATATGAGAGGCTTGCAAATTTTTGTCATAGTTGCGGAAAACTGGGGCACGTGGAGAAAGATTGTTGTGACAGAGACGAGGATAACGATCGAGGACCACAGTGGGGTGCCTGGTTAAAAGCGTCTCCAAGAAAGTAGAGGATCTCGATCCAGGAGGAGATACACGGCAACAAGAGAGTCCAGCAGAGAGTCTTCTTTAACAATAAACCAAGGTCCGAAGAAAAGAGGAGCAGTTCACACCAAGACAATAAGGAATCCGGAACCAGAAAGGAAGGGAAGGCAAAGAAGACCACAGAGGATCAGCTTGAGGGGGGTCGAGGTCCACACAACAAGGCCATCGACATCGAAGGAGATAGCGAGGAATCAATATACCACTTGGAGAAGATATTCCCAGAAGTCCAAACATCTCATGTCCAGACGGTGCAGCGAGAAGAGCTATCTGTAGAAGACAAGGTGTCGTCGAGGAGCAGAGGGGTGACCAAGGTCTTGAAGCCCGAGGGAGAGGGGTCCCAAGTGAGAAAGATACAGTACTCCAGAGAGGAACTCCTGGCAGTGAGAGAAGACGGTCAACAAATCCTAGAGGAACAGGGAGAAGACCGAAGAAAGAGCCCTAACGGCAGGAACAAGGAAGCTACAGTAGCTACTACTACTAACCCAACGAAAGATAACACCACCACAGGCTTGAGGGAAGAAAACAGAGTGGCAAGAACAAGGGCACAACAGGTGAAGGAGTTAAAGAAGAAAGCTGCTAAAAAGACGAGGGAAGACCATAGGAAGAAAAAGGAACCACCGTGGGTGTACAAAATGAGCAGAGCTCAATGCCTGGGAATTACTGAAGCTGAGTTTGAATGGATGACTTTGGCAGGGAAACGCAACAGGAACTGCGACCTATGTGATATGGAAGTGGACGATATGACATCAGTTGGGGACACAGGGAAGAGAGCAAAAGGCATGGAGACAGCACAACCTTTTCTTGGGACTGATACAGTTCAAGTAGCGGAGGTTGGGATGTACCAGCCCCGCGAACAGCAATGAAAATTATGAGCTGGAACTGTCAGGGTATGGGCCGCCCTGACACGGTTAATGCACTCCGGTCTTGGTGCTGGAGGGAAAGCCCAAACATAGTTTTCCTTATGGAAACTATGATGTCAAGCACTGATCTAGAAGTTGTTAAAAGAAAATGAGGTTTCACGGAAGGAATCTGTATTGCAAGCATGTGGAGAGCAGGAGGAATAGGGTTGTGGTGGAAAGACGTGGATTTGAACATTGTGTCATACTCACAACATCACTGTAGCTGTGAAGTGACAGATTCAGAATTAGGTGACCCATGGAGAGCTGTTGGGATCTATGGATGGGCAGACCAACAACAGAAGTACAAAACGTGGGACTTAATGAGGGAGTTAAAAACTATGTCATCGCTTCCTACAGTCTTTTTTGGTGACTTCAATGAGATTACAACAAATGCGGAGAAGCAGGGGGGACCGCCAAAGCCGATGAGGTTTATTCAGGACTTTCGAGATGTGATTGATGACTGCGATCTCACAGATATGGGCTACAGTGGAAACATGTTCACTTGGCAGAGGGGTCTAACGCCAGAGACTCTTATACGTGAAAGGCTGGATAGAGGATTAGCATGCCCAGGATGGATGGCTAAGTTTCAACATGCAAGAGTGATACACCTCACTAAAGTCGAATATGACCATATCCCTATAATTATCAATACTGAGAACATAAGGCAACAGAGAAGGAGAAGGCAGCAATATTTTTTCTTTGAACCGATGTGGGTTGAAGATGAAAGATGTGAACAAATTGTTAGATAGGTCTGGGAAGAAAGACGGGCTTCAAGGCTTGAGGAAAAGGTGGACTTCTGTGGCAGAAAACTAAAGACTTGGGCTACTAAAATGTTCGGGGAAATGAAAAGAAGAATTAGAGAGGTGGAAATGCAGCTGGGGGAGGCGCAATCACTACCTCCGGATAGGGAAAATCTTGATAGATGTAACTTTCTTGCAGGAGAATTGCATAAGTGGCATAGACGTGATGAAGCTTTCTGTCACACTAGAGCCCGTGTAAATGAGATGAAATCCGGGGACAGAAACACAGCTTATTTCCATCTTAAAGCGTCCCAGAGTAGGGAAAAAAATAATATTGAAGGTCTAAAAAATGCAGAGGGGCGATGGATGACAAAGCTGGAAGAGATTGAGAAGATCATCATGAGTTTTTTCCAAAATCTGTTTCAGACTTCTAACCCTTCGGGGTGGCAGGAAGCAATGCAAGGGATTAGGAGAAAGATCGATGAGGAGGAAAAGGAAGCGCTCGACAGGGAGATTGAAACTGCTGAAATCCAGGCTGCTCTCGAGAGCATGCATCCCAACAAAGCATGCATCGGGCCCGGATGGGATGTAAGCAATGTTTTTCCAAAAGTTCTGGCATATTTTTGGGGAGGATGTTGCAAACTATATTAAGGGCTGGTGGAATTCTGACAAAAGCATTTCTGATATTAATTCTACACTGCTGGTGTTGATCCCCAAGGTTCTTAAACCTACTGAAATTGGAGAATACAGTCCAATAAGCTTATGCAATGTTATTTATAAAATCACCTCTAAAGTTGTTGCCAACAGAATGAGACCACTGATGGATAAAATTGTCACTGAACAACAAACTGCTTTCATACCAGGTAGACTCATCATTGATAATGCCCTCATCACCTATGAAATTTTCCATACTATGAAAGGGAGCAAAGGAAACAAAAAGGGACAGATTGCCTTGAAGCTGGACATGTCAAAAGCCTATGATAGAGTAGAATGGAGCTTCGTCGATCATATTCAGGAAAAAAATGGGGTTCGGTGAAAGGTGGAGGAAAAAGACCTTGGATTGTATGTCTACGGTTTCTCACTCTTTTGTTATAAATGGAGAGCATACCAGGAAGACTCAACCGTCCAGAGGACTGCGTCAGGGAGACTCTCTTTCACCTTACCTCTTTATTTTATGCGCTGAAGCTTTTTCTACTTCACTTCTTTTAGCCTCACAACAAAATATGATTCATGGTGTTAAAGCTAGCAGGAACGGTCCGAGGATCTCTCACCTTTTCTTTGCAGATGACTCCATCCTCTTTGCTAGGGCCCCCAAGGAAGAATGTCTGAAAATAGTTGATATCATTAGCAAATATGAACGGGCATCCGGACAGAAAATCAAGTTATCTAAGACTGAAGTGGCGTTTAGCAAAGGAATTCACAGAGAGAAGAGGGAGGAACTCATCCGTCTTCTACAGGTGAAGGAGGTGGACAGACACAGAAAATATTTGGGTCTTCCAACGGCGGTGGGGAGGTCAAAAAAACAAGTATTCACATACATCCAGGAACGAGTTTGGAGGAACACTAATACAGAAATAGCATTTAATGTCGCTTTTCTGGGTGTCGCTTATTAAGGAAAATCGACACCTATAATATTAAACATCGATTATTTATGCAAACCGACGTCTATATTCGAAGACCAGCCAGACATGGGTACCGCTTTGTATTCAGCGTCAGCTGGTTATAAAAGACTGACGCCTAAAATCACCTGCAAAATCCAATTTTTGAGCGAAAACATTTTAGGTCACCTACAGCGTCAGTTTTTTAACTATTCACCGACGCCTATTGAAAATGAAAATTTGCACGAAAAGTCCCACTTTCAGTGTCGGTTATCCTTCGATAACCGATGTTGATAATGGTTCCCGCCAAATAATTTAGGGTAAAGGTTGTCTAGTTGGGCGTCGGTGTTTTACTATTAACCGACGCTAAAGCATAATAGGTGTTGGTTTTGTAGATAACCGACGTTGTTGACCAACTTAATAGACCCGATCACACTCGGCTCTTCCCCCTTTCTTCCTGTTTCATTGCGACTTCTCTTCTATGCTGCTGCTCACCACCGTTCTCTCAAAATCGCCCGTCGTCGGTTGTTGCTGCTCGCCGCCACTGCTCGGGTGCTCTTCTGCTTGTCGGCGCCGCTACTTGGCGCCCACCGCTACTGCTTCTTCTTTTGCTGCTTCTCCGGTCGGCGCCTGCTGCTTCTCCGGCCGTCAGTTTCTTCTACCTGCCGCCCGCCCCTCTGCTTCTTCGCCTGCTCGCCGCCACTGTTGTCGCCGCTCGCCACCGCTCTTCTCCACTCTAGCTCCATGTAGGCTAGCCTCTTTGCTTCCTTCTCCCTAGCTCCTTACCAACAGCAAGCACGGCCATGGCTATGTTGGCCTACCACGGTCGTGCTATCCAGCATGTCCGTGGTAGGCCAACACAGCCACGGCCGTGCTTGTTGTTGGTAAGGATATGAAAAAAATTTTATGTAATGCTTTATGTAAATCCTAGGATATGAACAAATCTTTTTCTTGCATATATTTGTCATATATTTGTGCTTCTAATCGTAATGTTTGGCCTAATTCAGTAAATTTTGATGCATGTTGAAATAAGATTTAAACTTGTCAATTGTAGCATCCTAATTTGATTTGATTAAACCCTAACATCAATTGTGATGAAACCGTAACATGTACATATCTATTATATATTGTGTTTGTTGGCTTAGAAACCCGTCCAAGATTTACTCATTAGGAGTAAATCTTGGATAGTCCCCGGTTTGGGACTGTTCTTGAACACCTAATCTCACTTAGGATGTAAGTGTATAATGTGTATTGGGTTTTTGAGAAAATTTCGGCAGCATTTCCCCGTTTGTTCTCTAAGTACATATGTACTTAGAGAACAGCGGGGAAATGCTGCCGAAATTTTCTTGAAAACCCAATACACATTATACACTTACTAGTGAGATTAGGTTTTCAAGGATGGGATAGGTGGTACACATTTATTATATATAAGAATGACATCACATGTGTTTGTTGGCCTAGAAACCCATCCAAGATTTACTCATTAGGAGTAAATCTTGGATAGTCCCCGGTTTGGGACTGTTCTTGAACACCTAATCTCACTTAGGATGTAAGTGTATAATGTGTATTGGGTTTTCGAGAAAATTTCAGTAGCATTTCCCAGTTTGTTCTCTAATTACATATGTACTTAGAGAACAGCGGGGAAATGTTGCCGAAATTTTCTTGAAAACCCAATACACATTATACACTTACTAGTGAGATTAGGTGTTCAAGGATGGGATAGGTGGTACACATTTATTATATATAAGAATGACATCACATGTGTTTGTTGGCCTAGAAAGTGAACAATCATTGTTCTTTATATTACTTGTACATTGGTATAAATTAGAATGAACAATCACTAAATTATATATTGTTTGTATGTAGTTCGGCTTCATTGTAGATAATAGGAGTAAATCTTGGATAGGATGTAAGTGTATACCCTAATCTTGTCCTAATATATATGTGTTTTCTCTTTGATCATAGAATGGATAGATCATGGATGTCCATTCGCAATCGTTGCACCCTAGAGTTTATATCTGGTCTTGATCAGTTTATTAGATTTGCCGAGGAACATAGGAAAAAACCTACAGATAGGTTCTACTGTCCATGTAGGCATTGCGGTAACATTTTGAAAGTCAACACTGGTGAGGAAATCAAAAGTCATGTCATGTGCAACGGGATTGTACAAGGCTATACAGAATGGCACTGGCATGGAGAGATTTCAAACTCGAAACCAGTAGATGTCGATAGCAGTGCTTGGGTGGAAGAAGAAATTGCCTCTGATGATGTAGATGTGAACGAACCAGTTCCAGTAGACATCGTTGATGCAATGCTGGATAGTTGTAGGGTAGAGCACACCGATCCACCTCCTATCTTTAGAAACATTGTGCATGATGCTGAGATACCATTATACACAGGCTGTGCTAAGTTTACGAAGCTTAGCGTTGTGTTGAGATTGTATAAGTTGAAAGCTAACAATAGATGGAGCGACAAAAGCTTCACTGAATTGTTGACTTTGTTGAAAGAAATGCTTCCTAAAGGAAACGAGCTGGCAATCTCAACATATCGGGTAAAGAAAATGTTGTGCTCAATGGGAATAGAGGCCAAGAAGATACACGCATGCCCGAATGATTGTGTATTATTTCAAAAGGACTATGTAGATTTGAAAGATTGTCTAAAATGTGGTGCGTCACGGTATAAATTGACGACTTCGGGGGAGTCCAAAACTAGTTCTCCTGCCAAGATGTTGTGGTATCTACCTATAATATCACGGTTTCAACGCTTGTTTGCAAATATGAAAGATGCAAAGAATTTGAGGTGGCATGAAGATGTTAAGAAACATAATGATGGGATCCTACGACATGCGTCTGATTCCCCACAGTGGAAGAAGATTGATCTATTGTACCCCAATTTGGTGAAGAAGATAGGAATCTAAGACTTGGGCTTTGTACAGATGGGATGAATCTGTACGGGACATTGAGAAGCCAACATAGCACTTGGCCAGTCATGCTTGTTATATACAATCTTCCTCCCTAGCTGTGTATGAAAAATAAATACGTTATGTTGTCGTTGTTGATATCGGGCCCTAAATAACCCAGAAATGATATCGATGTTTATCTTGAACCTCTGATTGATGACTTACAGAAACTTTGGGCTGAAGGTGTGATGACCTATGATGCTTCAGGAAGAGAGACATTTCATTTGCATGCTATGTTGTTTTGCACTATTAATGACTTTCCAGCATATGGGAATTTTTCTGGATATAGTGTCAAAGGAGCTAAAGCATGTCCTATATGTGAAGAAAAGACTGATTCAATAAGACTAAAACATGGCGGAAAGACTGTATATCTTGGTCACCGAAGGTTTCTTTCAAAATTCCATATGTATCGTAGGAAGCACAAAGCATTCAATGGATGGAATGATGAACGGAGTGCACCTAAACCTATACCAGGGGATGTTGTTTATGAAAGAGTAAAAGACATTGTTAATGAATTTGGTAAGAAATCACAATGTAGTATGGCCACACGGAGTGACAATTCTTCATTCAAGAAGAAGTCAATATTTTGGGATCTTCCTTATTGGAGTTCTTTGACAGTCAGGCATTGTATCGATGTAATGCACGTTGAGAAAAATATATGTGATAGCATCATTGGTACTCTGTTAAATATACCAGGTAAGACTAAAGATGGGATAAAATCCAGACTGGACCTACATGAAATGGGAATAAGGTCAGAATTAAAAGAATTACGTGAAATGGGTAATAAAAGAACATACTTACCTCCCGCTTGTTACACGTTGTCTAGAAAGGAGAAGAAAGCTTTTTGTGAATGCTTGGTAAATATTAAGGTGCCACATGGTTACTCATCCAACATCTGTAGATTGGTATCAATGAAAGATCTAAAGGTGATAGGTCTTAAATCTCATGATTGTCAAACTCTAATGCAACAAATATTGCCCGTGGAAATTCGATCTATATTTCCGAAGCATGTCAGGTTTGCAATCACCAGACTTTGTTTCTTTTTCAACACTCTATGCAGCAAAGTTATTGACCCTGATACTCTCAATAATTTGCAAAGAGAAGTGGTTGTTACCCTATGTCAGCTTGAGATGTATTTCCCTCCTTTGTTCTTTGATATCATGGTACATCTTGTTGTCCACTTGACTAGGGAGGTTAAAATGTTGGGACCAATTTTCTTGCATTGGATGTATCCCTTTACCGATACATGAGCGTTTTTAAAGGTGATGTTCAAAATCGTTATCGGCCTGAAGGGAGTATTATTGAAGGTTATGTGGCGAGAGAGGTTATGGATTTTTGCAATGACTTTCTGAGTGGTAATAACACTCCTGTTAATGACAAGAATATTGAGGAGGGCAAAGGAATTTTGGGATCACAGGTGAAAGTAATCAGCCGTGAGAAGTTGGAACAAGCTCACTTGTATATTTTACACAACATGGACGAAGTGAGTGTTTATATCGAGGAACATACCAATTTCATCAAGAGACAACATCCTCGAGCAAGTTCAATGTCGCTTGCTAGAGAGCATAATAAGACTTTTATTAAGTGGTTTGAATATAAAGTCTTACATCAACTATCTCAAACACCAAATGATATTACAGAAACTATCAAATGCCTCGCCTTTAAACCAAAACCGAATGTTATGTCTTATGAAGGGTTTGACATTAATGGGTTCACATATTACACAAAGCGCCAAGATGATAAGAGTGTCGTCCAAAACAGTGGGGTCACTCTTCAAGTGTCGACTATGTATTTTGCAAGTGCAAAGGATAAGAGTCCACGTGAAGCTAAAATGTCATATTACAGTTTCATTGAAGACATATGGGAGTTTGACTACAAAGATTTCAGAATTCCTCTCTTTAAATGTAATTGGGTTGATAACACCAAAGGAGTTATAGTGGATAAATTGGGTTTCACTTTGGTGAACTTTGAAAAGATTGGCGAGAAGGGTGAACCATTCATATTGGCATCACAGGTGAAACAAATATTCTATATCGATGATCCTACAAATGATAAATGGTTGGTTGTTCTTCATGGTAAAAGACAGTTCATTGAAGATCCTATAGATGAAGAAGAGTACTATGATAAGTATGATGACTCCAGTCCATTCTCAGTTGGGTTGCCAACTCCACAAAATATTGAAGCTAATGATGACTTATATGTGCGCGGAGATCACAATGAAGGATTGTTAATTGATAAAAGATCACAATTTTAGAGACATGTGTTTATATTTTTTTACAAATGCTAGTTAATACAAATGCTAAATGTTTGCCTTTTTCTGGTTAATACAAATGCTAAATGTTTGCCTTTTTCTAGTTAATACAAATGCTAAATGTCTGCCTTTTTCTGGTTAATACAAATGCTAAATGTTTGCCTTTTTCTAGTTAATACAAATGCTAAATGTTTGCCTTTTTATGGTTAGTACAAATGCTAAATGTTTGCCTTTGTCTAGTTAATACAAATGCTAAATGTTTGCCTTTTTCTGGTTAATACAAATGCTAAATGTTTGCCTTTTTCTAGTTAATACAAATGCTAAATGTTTGCCTTTTTAAGGACATTTTCAGATGGCTGACCATGATGAGCATGATGTCCATGATGAGCATGAAGTCCATGATGAGCATGTTGTCCATGACGAGCATGGCGAGGATACCAATGTAAGTTCTAAAAACATATCATGTATTTCTATAAAATTCATTATCTTCTAGTTATGTCATATATCCCATATTTCTATATTGCGCTAATTCAGTGGGTTTATTTTTGTCAAATTTTAGGTTGATGATGCACATGTACCCACTGAAGCACTAGAGAAACTTAATGTGCAGCACCAAACACTTAACAAGAAAAGGGGCATCACTCTGTTGAAGAAGTTAATAGCGCTGAGTGGTAGTGGATCCAAATTGGTTGTGGAGTTTGATAATGGAGGAAATGCAATTGGAGTGAACCGCAATAATTTTGTAAACTATCTTGGGTGTGTCACTCGAAGCCATTGTGGTGTTAAGTATGATAATTGGCATAAAGTTCCTTAGGGGAAGAAAGACTTGATATGGAAGGATTAATGCGTGAGTTATTATTATTTGCAATTCTATTTTGTAGATTACAAATTATATTATTTGCAATTCTATTTTTGGATACTAGTTAATAAGAATTCTATTTTACAGAATCTGTTTGCATTGGATGAGAAGCTGCATCGTAAAAGTGTGATGCAACATGCTAGAAAGATGCTTAGGAACTATAGGACAAATCTGAATAGAGAATACATAAAAGATGGTGATAAGAAGAAGAAGTCAGCCCTTGAGCAGTGGAACTTCTTGGATAAAGAAGATTGGGACAATTTTGTTGCTTCACGAAAATCTGAAGAATTCAAGGTATTAGGCGTCACTCCCAATTTAATTAATATATGTTGTATTCACCTATTCAAGATTAACATTTAGTGCTACTAACCAAATCAATAATGTGCATACTAACTAGGCCCTCAGTGACGCGCAAAAAGCAAGGCATGCACTGAATGTGCATTACCACACTATGGGTCCAAAGGGCTATGCAAGCATTCGCCAAAGACTACAGACGTAGTCTGCGGCTACTCATGAGTCTGCTCCTACTCAGGAGTTTGCCACACCCATGCCTCGCCATGATATCTGGATAGCTGGGAGGCAAAACAAGAAGGGTGAAATAAAGAAGCTCGTAACTATTGAGGTGGCTACGAAAATGGTAAAATACAACTCTTAGAGAAATCGTTTGAATATTGATTGTTTATGGTGTTAAATTAACAATTTCTGTTGATGGTGATTAGCAGGAGCTGCACGAGCAGAAAAACAAGGCACGTTCATCCCTCAGGGCACAAGGGATGAATTGACAGTTGCTCTGGGTAACCTAGAGCATCCTGGACGTGTTAGGGGTGCAGGCACTGGTGTGGGCATCAAAGCATTCTTTGGGCCATCCCAGCGCAAACCCAGAGCGGGACTTTCACAAGAAGAGGTAACCTATTCTTTTTTTAGAATGTTACTGCAAAAGGGAATTCAATAATAAGAAGCTAATGTTTCTTTTATCCATGTATAGGAGAATAAGAGAGTCGAGGATACAGTTGCCAAGAAGGTCAATGATGTAGTTGTTGAGAAGGTCAAGGAATAAATAGTGTGGTGGCAGGCATCTCAGGCTTCCAATCAGCCTATGGCAACCCACTCTTCTCCTGATGCACAGACTGCGAGTAATCCTGGAGACCCATCGCCTAGCACGTCTGCTGTAAGTATTGTTTATGACATTGTAGCTAGTCTTTTCAAGATGATATGTTCGAAAGGTGATATGTATATATGTATAACTTTCTTTACATAAATTTGTAGGCATTGAAGCCATGCCACTTCAGAATGCAAGACTATGTTGTTGCAGAGGTGCAGGCTTACCAGTCCCTTCCTAGGGCAATGTTTCATGGGACTCCAATGCTACAGGGCTACGTTCGTGTGAGCCCGATATGTGTATTACCCGATTGGAGGGAAGCTGCATTGCCATATGCCCACCCAGATATTGATACACTTGGTGAGGCAGAAGGCGGGGTGATATTGTGGCCCAAAGCAGACGTCGTCTACACTACTGAAATTGTAAGATAAATTTACATTACTTTAGATTGTTAATGTGTATATATGAGGTCAACTGATCTGAAATTATATATACAGGTTAAAAAGAAGACACCCGAAGCACCAAGGCCTCCACCTCCACTTCCTGCATTACCAAGTTGGGTTCCAACTGACCTAAAATACCCGTTAGGTCCTACTTGTAGGGGAATGGCATGTTGGCTATGGGCACATAATATACATTGACCTATAATTGTTTCTTTAGAAGCAGATTATGCAGGTCAATCATACGATAGCTCTTTATTTATACAAGATATTATTGAGCTGTTTATGTATGATTGGCTGAATACATCAATGATAGAGACATGGATAAGGTCAGATCTTGTTTATACATCCATATACCTCATGTAAGATCCGGTGATCTGGTTTCTTATATATTAATGCATACGTAATACATGTTTTGCAGCTACTTAGTCGAAGATCAATGCAAACAATTTGCATTTGATCATGTGGGATTTTTCTTTCCATCATTGATTAGTATGGTAGCTAAAGACCCTGATAGTGTTCAACAATACTATATAGATGCTTTTATAGTTTTCGGTCAGCAAAAGAAGATGATAATAATAGCTCCATTCAATGTCAAGTAAGTTTACTTTATTTATAATTTGGACTTAAGAAAATTCCATTTTTATTGTGCATTTTGAGTTATTAATTTTTAACTTTTTTACCTCTAGCGGTAGACATTGGGAGTTACTAGTTATTGTCCCCGGGATGTTCACTGTTTATTATCTAGATCCTGCGGGATGTACATTGAACACTAAAATTGGACACATATTGAGAATGCCATTATTCTGGTGAGAAATATTTCATTTTTATATCTGTTAACATCTGTTATTAAATTACTATTTAATTATGCAATTTACTGTGTTACATTAACATGTAGGGGTTTAGATGCATTCAAAAATGCTGGAGGAAATGTCCCAAGGAGAAAGAACCAGCCAATAATTTGGGAGAACGTAAAAGTAAGTTCCCGACTCCAATGTATATATTATTTATGTGAATTGTGCTTAGTTGTATTTTTTAATATTTTGTATGTTTCAATTTATAGTGCGCTACACAAGACAATGGCTGGGCATGCGCATACTATGTGATGTGATTTATGGAGATGATTATCTGACATGCTGCATTGGATATTAATACCATACATGAGGTATTATATATAGTCTCATTAGTTAGTATGAAATATATCAATCTTATTTTTATATTATTACTTATATATATACATCATTCTCTTTGCAAGTGTTTAAAACTGACCACACTATAGGTAAATGCTTAAAAAATGTACATGCTCCATATACAATGGAAGCATTAAATGAAATAAGAGAAGAATGGGAAAAAGCCATACAAGCAGTGGCGATTGTAAGATATAATTGGGATGCTGATAGCGATGCTGAATGATATTTTGTAAATGAATATTTCTGAATGTTTATACATGTCTGAATATTTCTACGTGTATTTGAATATTTCTACATGTGTGAATGTGAGAATTTGAATTGATGTTTGAATGTATCTACTTGTGTGAAAAAAATATTTGTTGATTTTGCAGGTTTGTGGCATGTTTGTAGGCTGATATCAATGGATGTCGTAAACCTACAGTTCATAAAACTAAACTGCATGTTCTCATCCTACTGACCAGCCACAGCAGGCCTACAAACTGATAAGAAAAAAAAAATTAAAGTATAGGCGTCGGTTATTTATAAAACACCGTCATCAAAGGCCTACAGCGTCGGTTATTAGATAAAAACCGACGCCTAATATGACAAACAACTCGACCGTGCAAGATAGCACGGTCTTGGTGGAAAAGGTGTCACTTATTCGTATAAAACCGACGCCTATAGTACTAAACACGGCCGTGCCGCAAAACACGGCCGTGCAGCGAAACACGACCATGCAGCGAAGCACGGCTGTGTCATCTGGGAGTAGGGCGTCGGTTGTTCAGTTGTTAACCGACGCAGAAAGTGTCCTAGGTGGTGCCCTTCTTTGTGGCGTGAACCCTATAGACGTCGGCCAACTATATATAACCGACGCCTATAGTTCATATAGCTGTCGGTTAGAAAACCGACGCCGAAGAGTTCGACCTTTAGCGGTGCCCACATAGGCGTCGCTTTAAAACCGTCGCCAAAGGGGGTTAAACAACCGACGCCAAAGGTGTATTCTGTATTAGTGGAAGTTGCAAGGTTGGAAAGAGAAACTGCTATCCAAGGCAGGGAAAGAAGTCCTTATCAAAGGAGTGGCACAAGCTATCCCATCCTACATTATGAGCATTTTCCATCTCCCATCATATCTACTGGATACCATCAATAGCAATATATCCAGATTTTGGTGGGGAGCTAAGGGAACAGAAAGGAAAATTGCATGGATCAGCTGGGAAAACCTTTGCAAACAAAAAAACCAAGGAGGAATGGGATTTAGAAATCTACACAATTTTAACCAGGCGCTTCTAGCTAAGAAAGTGTGGAGACTATTCCATAGAAGGGACACGCTAGCCTATAAGGTTCTTAAAGCTAGATATTTCCCATCTGTGAATGTGTTAAGGGCAAGGAGGGGACATAATCCAAGTTTCACATGGCATAGTATTTGGAACACAAAGAGTCTAATTATGGAAGGCCTGCAATGGACAATAGGAGACGGGACCAATATCAATATTTGGACAAACCACTGCATACCAAATATCAACGGAAATCTGGAGGCCATCTACAGAATATCTAGTCCATCTATTCAATGAGTTCAGCAGCTCATCGATCCAATCGCCAAGTCGTGGAACAGTGAATGTGTAGAAGAAGTATTCACACTGGAGATTGCCACAAAAGTGCTAGCAGTGCCATTGGACGTGACAAACACATAACACAATATCTTTTGGAAGCCGAGTAGATCTGCTGAGTACACCGTCCGATCCGCCTACTGGCTTGCATGTATGCCAGTTGCAGCAGCTCATGCGAGATCCATTGGTGGAGGTGATCCAGTTTGGAGAGCTATTTGGAAGAGATGACTCATCCCGAAGGCAACCCACTTCCTGTGGAGCTGCACGACAGGGGCCCTGGCCACGCTAGGGTGGCTATACGACTGACGCTGCCACGAGACTGGAACCTACAACCTATGCCAGCTCGAAAAGGAGGATGTGAGCCACTTGTTACTTAGATGCCTGAAAGCCTAGGAGGTTTGGAGTCTTTGTTCTCCAGAACAGCAAGCCAACGTACTGAACTGCCGACGAGCTACAGCAGCAGAAGCGATCATGGCTTTAACGCGGACCGGAGATACAGATGAAGAAGAGGATATGATAGAAGCTTTGTGGACCATATGGACCAGAAGGAATGAGATCATTTTTGAAAATAAGTATCGGCAGCCTCAATTCATTCAACGATCCTTTCTACAGCTGATCTGTTCACACCGTGAATGCAGAGATGAAGATCACCGACCACAGCCAGTGGCAGTGCAGCTAGGCAGATGGATACCCCCACCACCGGAAGCCATAAAACTCAATTGCGACACGGCGATGGGCATACAGAACTTTGATGGAACTGGATTGATATGGAGGAACAATACCGGACAAGTGATGAGGATAGCTGGTATGAGGAAGCCTACCTTGCTAGATGTACAATGTGCAGAAGCCTGGGCCATCTACGAAGGAATATGAATATCAAAAGATATGGGAATCAACTGTCTCATGGTGGAATCAGACTCGCAGGCAGTGATCAATCTTCTCATATCATTAGCCAGGCGCAAGGACCTGCTGGGGACATATCTAGATAACATTTACCTTTTATGTTCTTCTTTTCCTAGTGTAATGTTTAGTTTTTGTAAGAGGCAGGCCAATGGGCTAGCACACATGCTAGCCAGGAGGGTTGTCTCGAGTAGTAATGTGTTTAACACCACCTCTTATTTTCCATCCTCTGTAATCACTCATGCTGTAATGGATTTGAATGATTAATAGAAGATGGACAAGTTAGACCTCAAAAAAAAAATTTAGGTCCATAAATCGCATCACATAGTAGGCACATGCCCAGCCGTTGTCTTTTATAGCACACTATAATTTTGAAACGTAAAAAATATTCAAAAATACAAATAAGCACACTTCACATAAATAATATATACATTGGAGTCAGGAAATTACTTTCACATTCTTCCAAATGAGTTGTAGATTTTTTTTCCTTGGGACCTTTGCTCTAGCTTTTTTGTACTGTTGTAAAGCCCTATATATGTTAATGTAACACATTAAATTGCATAATTAAATAGTAATGCAGTAATAGATGTTAACAGATATAAAAACATAAAATATTTCTCACGAGAATAATGGCCTTTTAATTGCATGTCCATATACATCCAACTCACTCCCCGCAGGATCTAGATAATAGACGGTGAATGTCTTGGGGACAATAACTAATAACTCCCAATTCTTAGAACTACAGGTAAGAAAGTATAAAATTAATAACTCAATATCCGCAATAAAAATGTAATTTGCTTCAGTCCAAATTACAAGCAAAGTAAACTTACTCGACATTGAATGGAGTTATTATCACCGTCTTATTATTTTTACCAAAATATTCAAAAACATCACAATAGTATGAAGTAACTGAACCAGGGTCTTTATCTACAAGACTAATCAAAGATGGAACCAAAAATCCCACATGGGAAAACCCAAAATCTTTACATGACTTATATAAGTGGCTGCAAAACATGTATTATGTATACATTAATATATAAGAAACCAGATTGTCGTATATAAAACAAGGTATATGGATGTATAAACCAGATTTATGTATGCATTAATTAATCTCACCATATCCACAGCTCTATCATAGATGTGTTCAGCCATTCATACTTAAACAACTCCAAAATATCTTGTATAAATATGTTGTTTCCGAATGTTTGACATGCATTAATACGTATCCAGAACTTCTATTACGTATGCATTAATACGTATGCTAAACTTGTATAAATAGATTGTTATCATATGGTTTACCTGCATCATTCTCCAGAATAGTAACATTTAGTGGGCAATTTAGATTATGTTCGCCGATCCATACTGTCACACTCCTACAATTAGGACCTATCGAGGCGTGTAGGTCCCCTGGAAGACAACTTGGTAGTCGAGGAGGTGGAGGTCGAGATGTAGCGGGTCTCGTCTTTTTGAACTGTATATATAATTTCATATCAATTGACTCATATATATATACACACTAACAAAGTAAAGTAATGAAAATTTATCATACGATATCAGTATAGAGGACATCTGCTTCGGGGCACAATATCACTCCGCCTACTGCCTCACCAAGTGTTTCAGCATCTGGGTGTGCATGAGGCAATGCAAGATCTGTCCAGCCAGCGAGTATATGTATGGGGCTCACACATACCATGCCATCTGGTACTGGACTCCCATGAAACATGCACCCTTTAAGGGATCGGTAAGTCGATGCATCTGCAACGATATATCCTTCACTTTGTAGTCGGCATGGCTTCAACCCCTACAAATTTACATAATTAAAGAATGTTATATGCATATATACACAAACATATCATCTTAAATAGACTAGCTATTATATATGCCATAAAAATACTTACAGAGGACTGTTGGGTTTTAGGGGAGGCAGAGAAGGCAGCAGAAAAACAAATTTCTCCCCCAAACCCAGAACAAAGAAACGCGTCAACGTCTATATAATAGGAAAGGATGGTTTGTGGAATCATACCTTGTCCCAAGGCTTGATCGGCGACAATACCTCGCACCTTGCGCGGTCTTCAACTCCGGTCTTGGATGGTGTCTGTGCAGCTCCTGGTCACACCGGGACTGACGACTCCTGATCTCACCGGACTGTCGGATGACAGTTGTCCTCCTGAGCGGAAGAAACCTCCCGCCTATGAAGTAGTCCACACGGGCCACCTGGAACTCCACACTCCTTGTCCCACAAGGAATTGAAAGGAGTCGCACCCTCCTGTTGACATACTAGTCGCCAACACACTCTCCTGCCTCCAGTTGCAACTGTAGTTGTCTTTCCCTTGATGTGCCTCCCTTTGCGGGTAGCACTTGCTCGGGCTCTCTCGGTTACCAAAACCAGAGAACGACAACTTTGTAGAGCAACTGGTTGGACTAAGTTGTACTTTGAGAAGCCCCCAATACCCCTATATATAAGAGAGTCATGGGACAGGGTTCTCCATCCCGGGCAATATGGGACTAAAGCAGGAGTAGAAGGGTTCGAGATTTTCCACAAAAACAACCAACTCGCAGGATGAACCGATCATTTCATTTCTGAAATAGTCAGTTGGGGATTTGAGCCGGTCGGTTGACACTCAACCGATCGGTTGGGACCCATGATCCGGTCGGTTCACTTTCTGAACCGGTCGGTTCGTGGTCCTGACTAGTTCCCGATTGACTTTCCTTCTTTTGTTTCTAATTGGTATCTAATACCAATCCTTGTTCCAATCAAATTGGGCAAGTGAAATGCAAGGAAAATTCTCACCAATCTTACTTTCCCAAGTTGATCGATTGCACCAGTTGAATCGATCGTTTCAACACCTGAAGCAATCGGTTCACCCTGGACTTGAGTCGATCGGCTCAACACTTGAGCCGACCGGTTCAGCAACCTCAGCCAACCGATTCATCACATGAACTGATCAGTTGGGAGTACAGGTTGTGCAGAATTTGTCAATTGCGATTTCAATCAATCTGATACTCCAATCAATGTGTCCAACACCTTGAACAATATGATATTGAGCTATCAATTGATTGAGTATTTAATTGAACTACTAAACTCCTTTAGTAATAAATCTAAACATTGCTTGTGGACAAAGCTCCTCTTCCAGGTTAAATCCTTTGTGTGTGACCCTGTAGGTCCATTTCACGTTGGCAGTGAAAGTCCATAACACTTATGACTTCACAAACAAAGAGAGGTGCCTAGTCACACATCAGTGCTACCCAAGTGAAAGTAGAAAGTTGGAGAACAACTTTCAATCCTACAATCTGTGAATGGTGTTATAGAAAATGTATAATTCCATTGTCACTGATATCCCGAATGAACTCGAGGCATGGAACAGTCATCCTGTCAATGTTTATTCACTTTCTTGATCTCAGAGAAGATTGAATGAGATATGTATGACATCAATATCACATACTGATTCACACATGCGTGCGCACGCTTATCTCAATCCTACTCATCAAGTGGCCTTGGATATCAAACTCCCTCAGGAGGTACAAATCCCATATCTATCATTCACCCCTCATGTGTCAAAGCCACCCAATCATCACCATTATAACAACCCATGTTTCAGGACTGCATTTGATGATGTCAAAGTGTGCCCAATGACATATGTTGAGTGTAGTGATTTCAGGTCAAAGAATCACACTCACCACCATCACTGTGAGTACTGACTATGACTACCATGTCATGGTTTCATGTGTCAAACTCACAGTGGGTATGTCCGGTACACTTGTTCTCTAACAAGTACCTATGTGTTTGGTTTGATATCTCTATATCATGACTAATGAGATTCTGTCATCAACCAACACCACAATCTAGTCTTGTGTGTCATTGTTGTCTATCTACCTTCCACAAAGACATCCGACTAGGGACATAACAAGAATGTAAAAACTCTTAGCATCCGTATGATCTCATCATTCAGGTCATGAACCTGAAGGCATACGTCATTGAGTATTGTCATTCTCTAGACATTCAATCTATTCTATTACTATCTCATATGACTGAACCAGAAAGAATTGGAAGCTTGCCTTTGATGTTTATCAAATCAATCTTAATGTATCCCACCAATCATCCCATGATTGTCTCTCAGGGCATACATACCAACAGACTCCCACTTGCACTGCGAGCCAATCACCCTTGAATCATATTCATAGTGATCTTCAAACATGTCCCACATGTTACTGTGCTCTTGTGCGAACATAGTGAGTAATGGCAACACCTTGCCAAAGTCAGTATAAATTGCATGTCTCTCATCTCTTCGATGTACATTATACGTATGAGATGGAGTTGTCGTAATATGTGATCTAGTATTCCATTGCTAACCTTTAGCCACATTGCATGATCAAGGATTCCAGACTTGTCATCAATGAGCGGAATATCTATAAGTTCATCTCATGAACTTCCAGATCCATATAGTATCCACTGCTTTTCTCTGACACATAGATACTCGACATTTCCTTTTAAATGGTTTTATTGGAACATTTCCAATTATTAACAAACTTTCACTTTTATATATCCTATATATATTTTGTGATTAATTTTCTGTCCTTTCGGAAGTTCACATCAAAGTAACTCTTTACATTGAACTCTTCCTTATCTCCATAGAACTAGTACTTCTCAAGTACTTATCAAGTTCTCATGGTATTCCAGTAACCCTTACTGGAAACAGACAGACATCCACTCGTCATGTCCCACATACGAGTTATCAGGATGAGCACATCATATTGTCATGTCATACATACAAGATCATGAATGCATTTTGTTCTTATCATGTCGATACATGCAAGATAATGGGATGATTACATACATGATAGATCCATATCTATTCTTAGTGTTCCCATTCTTCATAAGAATTGGACACTTGGCCTTGGGATACTAACTCCATGTAACATGGACAAGTTTTCTCCCACTGAATCTGTGCACACTGAACTCTTCAATACAGATTGCCAATGTATGGTTTCTCTTTTCAGGTCAAGAGGTAATTGAGAACTATCTCTATAGATCTCTATTCCTATCACATAGGAAACATCTCTATCTTCCTTAAAGATAATTTCCACTTTTGGATTTCCATTCTAGAACATTTCCATTTCACATCAACATGTGGAATGCGAACACGCTCCCACTAAATCACAGATCCTTCTTTATCTTTGACATATAAGTCAAACCCTTTGACTATATCATCAAAGTAAAGATCCAATTCTGAGTTGCTTGTACTCAATCAATCACATTGATTAGTCCATTGTAACTTATAGACTTCATTTGCATTAGTGGATTCATAAACCTTATAGGTTGTGTCACGTACACATCCTTGTTTTATTCCTCATAGGAATGCGGTTTTAGTATCCATATGCCAAATGTCTTATTCATTAAGTTGCAACAAGCATCATCCTTCTCAAAATGTTATCCATGTGTCTTAAAACATAAGACTCATTTGCACTTATGGATTTAATCCAATGGGTGCTACCATCAAGGTCATACCTTATGGTTCACATGGATGTCATTTAGGATGTAATAGTCATAAACCATAACTCAAAATTCGGTTCCTCATATTCATCTAGATAGTTGACTCATCACATGAACAACTCATCACATAGATAATTGAGGTGTATCTGTTAAGGATATAAGAACTCACAACCCTTGTGATTCTTAATTTCTTTTATTAGTATGGGGTATTCTTTTATTAAGAAGAATTCATTTATTTGATAATCATTCTCTAACTCCTTAGAGTATGATTCCTTCTTGATTTAGACATCACCATGCCTTAATCATGAGTTCACTATGATACACTATCATAATCACTCATAAGGATCTCGAACATTTGGTCTAAGTATTTTATTCATTGATCTCATCAAGAATTAACACTTTACCAAATTTACACTTCATCTATGATAATCTTGAACACTTCAAGATATTCATATTGGTATGTTTCTAAATACCATTTGAAGTATTAGCATTTGTTCCAATAGGTATGTAAATACATCACATGTATTATACCTAATTGGATAATCATTCTCCCACTACCATTAGTGAAGATTGATTAATCATGTACAAGAGATTCATGTCTCTTAATGGTTCTCTAACCAAAAGAGTCTAGATTTATCCATCACATGGAAACTAGAAATGAATTTCTCATGATTGATGCTGATTTGATTGTTTGAGTTATCAATAACTTTTAGGTATCATTTTATCTTATGCATATCAAATACCAAAAGATAAACAAGGCATTGCCACAAAGATCACATCTTTATAAATTGAAACATCTCTTTATTAATTGCCATCATTGTCATACAATATGCAAAAATAAAGTGTTTCTATCTATTGGCAAATATGAAATAGCAGTTCATAACTGTATTACGTGCCTTATAGGCTGAAAATAACTAAAGTACTCCTACCTATGCGGAAACACTTGCCCCAATTATGAGTGCTTTACACTTTACATCTTGGTATCATATACCTCAAAAAGTGTTACAAGTTTACTTTCATGACACCTTTAAGTGGAGACATCAGTCGCCTCCTTCTTCTTTTGTTCTTCCAGATAGAGAGGACAATTCCTTTTCCTATGTCCTGGCTTTTGACAATGGTGGCAATTGCCTTTCTTGGTCACGCCTCCCTTGGCCTTGAGAGCTGAAGACGACTTGGGCTCCTGGCTAGCATCAGAACCTTTCTTATCTTTGCCCTTTCCCTTGCACTTGGGCTTGCCTTTCTTGCTCGTGATCACCATCACAGACTTAGGCTTGTCCTTCTTCATCTGTATCTTGGTTGTCCTCAACATGCCCAACAACTCTTACAGTGGCCTATCAAAGTTGTTCATGTTGTAGTTCATCACAAACCGACTGTAAGATTCTGGCAACGATTGCAGTATCACATCAGTAGCCAACTCTTGGCTCAGTGGAAATCTCAGTCTCTGCAGGTTCTCCACATACCCAATCATCTTGAGTGTGTGAGGACCAACTAGATCTCCTTCTGTCATGACACACTTGAACATCGCCCTAGAAACATTGTATCTCTCTTGCCGTGCCTGATCTTCATACATGTTCTTGAGATGTTGAATCATCTCGATGACACCCATGTTCTCATGTTGTCTCTGCAACTCATGGTTCATGGAACACAGCATCAAGCACTTTGCATCAATGGCATCATCAAAATGCTTCTTGTAAGCATCTCTTTCTTCCTTTGGTGCATTAGGAGTGGGTTCCTCTGGAATTGGAGTATCCAGGACATAGAGCTTATTCTCTTGAGTGAGAACAATTCTCAACGTTTGATACCAGTCGTGGAAGTTTGTCCCATTTAGCTTGTCCTTGTCAAGGACCGATCGCAAAGAAAAGTGATTGTTGTTTGTTGCAATTTTATTCCAAAACTCTTTTGACTTGTTTGATTGATTTGAAAAGTTGACGATAAAATTAGGCCTTAAATTAATTATCGCTCCCACTATTTTAATTCAAATTGATAGCCCTCACCATCAATTTGGAAGATTGTTGTGTACAACCTTCTAGTGGGCAAGATCCTGAAATCCTCTAAGTCATGGACCAGCTAGGGCTGTCACCCACAACATAGATCTCTCAGGTAGGCAACTCTTGCTAATTGCATCATATGCAACTCTTGATAAGATGGCATATGCAACTCCTTCCCATGATCATCTCCATGCATCAAGGTATTAGATCCTATCTAGGTCACCTTGTTAAGTCCGACCCAAAGCAAACACGATGAATATGCACCCTGCTAGGGCAGACCCACACATTCATCCTTCACGCTTCCACGAGATAGATGGTGCACCACAATAGGGTGTGTCCACACTTGGTCGATCAAGCTTTTCACGTGTGTCGCATTTGGAAGGCATCTAAAACTTAATATTTTAATGAGGGATTTGGTTTTTATATACATATACATATCCAATCACCACAATACATAGTACGTATCATATACATGTTATATCACATAGAAAACATGCAAAATGATAATAGCGATGATTATGGCCATCCTAATGTGATTCCTCGAGCCAAGAGGAATCACGGTCATCTAGGTCTACATCACATGCAACCTGTATAAGATGAACTCTATGCTTTGCCTTCAGAGTAGATCAACTCATCATATGAATGACTGCTCATCCTGGCCTGGTCGTTTGTGTTCCACCAGCCGATCAGTTGGCTCCTCCAACCGATTGGTTCACCTGGTCGTCGTGCATCTCTTCATGGCCGCCACCCGCTCGTCTCGCTCCTCGAACCGGTCATCAACCGATCGACTCACTCCTTGAACTGATCGTCTGGAACGTCAATCGATCGGTTCACGCCTTGAACTGATCGTTTCAACTGTCTTCAGGATGGCCTCCGTTCTTCGACATAACAGGAAATAAAATCATCCTATTTACAATTTAATTGTGAAACCCCGAGTTACATTCGGGGAGAGCAAAGATAGGAAAAGAATTCTCGAATTATTTCGAGTTACATCAGGAATAGGAGAAGGGGAATCGGTGCACAGACCGAGATGTAAGCAACCACATACAACCACACACAGATATAGGGGTTTATAGGCCATAATCATGCTACACTTCCATCACAAAACTCGTTTAAGGGTGACGCGTATCGAGTTCATTAATAATACATATCATATATGTAATTGGGATTTGTGGATTTAGGATTGGACATGCATAAAGCCAATTTTTTTTGCATCGTATGCAATAAATAAAGGCGACAAACCAATATCGATCATATCGATATTCCCAAAATATAGAGCAGTTGACGTGGCTCTGATACCACTATTGGGTTTTAGGGGAGGCAGAGAAGGCAGCGGAAACAAAATTTTTCTCCCCCAAACCCGGAACAAGGAAACGCGTCAACGTCTATATAATAGGAAAGGATGGTTTGTGGAATCATACCTTGTCCCGAGGCTTGCTCGGAGACAATACCTCGCACCTTGCGCGGTCTTCAACTCCGGTCTTGAACGATGTCTGTGCAGCTCCTGGTCACACCGGGACTGACGACTCCTGATCTCACCGGACTATCAGATGACAGTTGTCCTCCTGAGCGGCAGAAACCTCCCGCCTCTGAAGTAGTCCACACGGACCACTTGGAACTCCACACTCCTTGTCCCACAAGGAATTGGAAGGAGTCACGCCCTCCTGTTGACGTACTAGTCGCCAACACACTCTCCTGCCTCCAGTTGCAACTGCAGTTCTCTTTCCCTTGCTGCGCCTCCCTTTGCGGGTAGCACTTGCTCGATCTCTCTCGGCTACCAAAACTAGAGAACGACAACTTTGCAGAGCAACTAGTTGCACTGAGTTATACTTTGAGAAGCCCCCAATACCCCTATATATATAGGAGAGTCATGGGACAGGGTTCTCCATCCCGGGCAATATGGGACTAAAGCAGGAGTAGAAGGGTTCGAGATTTTCCATAAAAACAACCAACTCGCAAGATGAACTGATCGTTTCATTTCTGAAACGGTCGGTTGGGGATTTGAGCCGGTCGGTTGACACTCAACCGATTGGTTGGGACCCATGAGCCAGTCGGTTCACTTTCTAAATCGGTCGGTTCGTGGTCCTGACCAGATCCTGATTGACTTTACTTCTTTTGTTTCTAATTGGTATCGAATACAATCCTTGTTCCAATCAAATTGGGCAAGTGAAACGCAAGGAAAATTATCACCAATCTTACTTTCCCAAGTTGCTCAGTAGCACCAGTTGAATCAATTGTTTCAACACTTGAAGCAATCGGTTCACCATGGACTTGAGTCAATCGGCTCAACACTTGAGCCGACCGGTTCAGCAACCTTAGCCGACCGATTCATCACATGAACCGAACCGATCGGTTGGGAGTACAGGTTGTGCAGAATCAGTCAATTGTGATTTCAATCAAACTGATACTCCAATCAATGTGTCCAACACCTTGAACAATATGATATTGAGCTATCAATTGATTGAGTGTTTAATTGAACTACTAAACTCCTTTAGTAATCAATCTAAACATTGCTTGTGGACAAAGCTCCTCTTCCAGGTTAAATCCTTTGTGTGTGACCCTTCAGGTCCATTTCACATTGGCAATGCAAGTCCATAACACTTATGACTTCACAAACAAAGAGTGGTGCCTAGTCACACATCAGTGCTACCCAAGTGAAAGTAGAAAGTTGGAGAACAACTTTCAATCCTACAATCCGTGAATGGTGTTACAGCGAATGTATAATTCCTTTGTCACTGATATCCCGAATGAACTCGAGGCATGGAACAGACATCCTGTCAACGTTCATTCACTTTCTTGATCTCAGAGCAGATTGAACGAGATATGTATGACATCAATATCACATACTGATTCACGCATGCGTTCGCACGCCTATCTCAATCCTACTCATCAAGTGGCCTTAGATATCAAACTCCTTCAAGTGGGACAAATCCCATATCTATCACTCACCCCTCAAAAGCCCCATGTGTCAAAGCCACCCAATCATCACCTTTATAACAACCCATGTTTCAGGACTACGTTTGATGATGTCAAAGTGTGCCCAACGACATGTCTTGAGTGTAGTGCTTTCATGTCAAAGAATCACACTCACCACCATCACTGTGAGTACTGACTGTGACTACCATGTCATGGTTCCATGTGTCAAACTCACGGTGGGTCTGTCTGGTACACTTGTTCTCTAACAAGTACCTATGTGTTTGGTTTGATATCTCTATACCATGACTAATGAGATTTTGTCATCAACCAACACCACAATCTAGTCTTGTGTGTCATTGTTGTCTATCTACCTTCCACAAAGACATCCGACTAGGGACATAACAAGAATGTACAAACTCTTAGCATCTGTATGATCTCATCGTTCAGGTCATGAACCTGAAGGCATGCGTCATTGAGTATTGTCATTCTCTAGACATTCAATATGTTCTATCACGATATCATATGATTGAACCAGAAAGAATTGGAAGCTTGCATTTGATGTTTATCAAATCAATCTTAATGTATCCCACCAATCATCCCATGATTGGCTCTCATGGCATACATACAAACAAGGACGTGCTAGGTGGGTCTATAGGATTACTCCCAACCTCTGCAGTACGAGGAGTAGGAGAAAAGAGGTTCGCCATGGGTACTGTCTGACTGGAAGTCTGAGACGCCTGCCACTTGTGAAATGCTTCATCGAGTCTTTTATCAACTGCTTCCTGGAGTCTTTTATCAACTGCTTCCTTGACTCTCCTATCAATTAAGGAATCTACCTATACATGGATAAAAGAAATGCTAGTTGTTGATTATTGAATTCCCTTTCACAATAACATTCTAAAATAAGAATAAGTTACCTCATCTTGTGAAAGTCCCGCTTTTGGGACAGGTTTACGCTGGGATGGCCCAAAGAATGCTTTGATGCCCATACCAGCTCATGCACCCCTTACACATCCAGGATGCTCTGGGTTACCCAGAGCAACTTTTAGTTCATCCATTGTGTCCTGAGGGATGTACTTGCCATCCTTCCTCTACTCGTGCAGCTCCCGCTAAGCATCGTCAACAAAAATTCATAAGTAAACATAATAGTAATCAATATTGATAGATTGCTCTGAGAGTTTGATTTTTACCATTTTTGCAACCGCCTCAGTGGTTGCGGGCTTCGGTATCTCTCCCTTGTTGTTTTGCCTCCCAGCTATCCACATAACATGATGAGGGAGAGGTGCGGGAGTAGAAGTAGAGGACTCTGCAGTCTCCTCAGTAGCAGTAGGCTGAGTAGACTCATCCTGTAGTCTTTGGCGAACGACTGCATATCCTCTTGGACCCATTGTGTGGCCGTGCACATTCAGTGCAGGCCTTGCTCATTGAGCATCACTCTTAGCCTAGTTAGTTAGCACATTGATTTGGTTAGTAACACTAAAGGTTAATCTTGAATAGGTGAATACATAAAAATGTATATTGATTAAATTGGGAGTGGTGGCACTTAATACCTTGAATTCATCTTTTTTTCTTTGGGTAACAAACTCCTCCCATTCTCAAGGGTCCAAGTAGTTCCATTGTTGTGTGGCTTCCTTCTTCTTATATTTATTTTTTAAAGAGAATACAAACAAAAATTATTAGTGTAAAGTTAGCGAAATACTGATTAATGTCTAGAATTGGAATCTATCAAGAACCTATTCTCAGCATCGCATATGTAATCTCAGGTGAGATTGGTCATATAGTTCCTTAGGACCCTCCCATAACGTTGCATCACACATTTACGATGCAGCTTTTCATCCAGATCAAATATGCTCTCCAAATTAAATAGAATTTCTATTAACTAGTATCCTAAAAATTAGTAATCTACACAAATAGAATTACAAATAATAATAACTCACGCATAGTTCCTTCCATATGTGGTCTTTCTTCTCCTTAGGAACTCTATGCCATGATTCTAGGATAAGACTGCAATGGCTGCGAGTAAGAACCCCAAGATATGAAACAAATGAGTTGTGGTTCACTCCATATGGATTTCCTGCCTGATTGAAATCCACAACCAATTTGGGTCCATTGCCCCTTTGTTGTATTAACTTGTTCATCATTGTAATGCCCCTCACTTTCTCAATTTTCTTTTGCAGCTCATCAAGTGCTGTAAATTCTTCAGGGGGTACATCACCAACCTAAAATTTGATAAATAACACACTTACATAATATAATTATAAATGAACATATAGGGATATATTCTTACAACTTACATTGTCAGGCGGGGTAAGCACGTCCTCACCCTCACGGTGATCATCAGCACGGTCCTGATCAGCCATCTAATACAAGTATTAATACTTACACTTCAACAATTCATCACATTTGCAACATTATATACAACTTCTAGCTTTATCACTCATACTCGTCTTAATACTAAACTTCTAGGGTTTTCAAGAAGTCATCCTTTGTTCAACATCATAAGAATTACATAATTCAATAATCCATCAATACAACCCTAAATAGGGAATATTTCCACCTCACACTGATCCTTATGTATATATATCATATTCAATTTCAGTAAGACTCAACAAACACTTGTATAATTCATTCTAATACAATTCAAATATGATTTATAATGTCAATTCAATTCCCAAGCATATTGACCACTGACCTGATTTTTAGGCAATATTCACATGAAATAGCATAGTCATATCCATAGAATTTCAGATCAATTGGATATACCAATAAAAAGATAATGATTAGATTCTCAAACACTAATTATGTGAATAAAATATGTTTAAATCTTCTCATTAGTTTTAAAACAGAATGATTAGATTACCATAATTAATCAAGCTTTAAACAATGTAATAATGCATTCATCAACTTGATGAATCTACATATCAAAATTTTGAGTGGTTGAAGTAGTGAAGATGTATCTTAAAACTACCTAGAATTCTAAAACTTGAACCAAGAGAGGATAAATATTGTGTAGAATTGATATGTGAGTATGTTGTAAACGTGAGTAATATTGTGTAGAACAAAATGCAGTTTGTCATAGAACAATACAAAATATTGATGCATGTAAACCACACATATAAAAAGAAAGCACACAGCCATAGCCATAGGATTAATGGGCGTGCCTGTGATACAGGAAAAACAAAAATAGGGGTGAAGGTCAGGGGAAAACTTGATAATGGGCGTGCAGGAGGGCTGGTCATCGAGTAGAAGGGCTCTGGGCGGAGAGCTGGTCGTCGGCGTCGGTCAGAAGGTGACCGGGTGGAGAGCTATGATCGGGCAGTCGCCAGGCGGAGAGCTCTGGTCAGGCAGTCGTCGGGCGGAGAGCTCTGGTCGGGCGGTCACCGGCCAGAGAGTGGTCTCCGGCAATGGCTGGCGGAAGCAGACGGTGGCAGAGGCGGAGCCAGATGTGGAGGCAGCGCAGCAGCAGAGCGGAGGCAGAGCAGCGCAGGCAGAGGCATAGTAGCGGAATCATCGGAGCAATCGTCAGAGAAAAAACCCTGATCAGCAGAAATGAATGAAATAGAAGAGGACGAGTCTGCCTCGCACTGTTAAGTTTACTATAGGTGTCGGTTGCTAACAATAACTGACAATAAAAATTATACGTGTCAGTTTTCAACAGAACACCGACACTAAAGAGAGGTGAAAATTTTCACGGTTATTCGCATGAAAGCACAATGGCGTCAGTTATTGTCACAAAACCTACGATAAAATGTGAGAAAATTTCTGTCTCGCAGAAAACCTTTCGTCGTCGGTTGCTGTTTTAAAAACCGACGATGTATGTCAATTTTTGGAGGTAATTTTTTTCGATGGAAATTTTGGTTTCGGCAGTTACTTTTAGGTGTCGGTTTCTTATTAAGGAACCGACACTAAATAAAAGTGATACCTGTGTCTGGTCGCCCTTCAGAGATTGATGTCGGCTTATTTTATAAACCGACACTATATGGTTTAGGTGTCGGTGTATTATTACAACCGACACCATTAAAAGTGACATTATAAGCCATTTCTGTAGTAGTGAATCATGATACAATGTTCTAGAAATAATTTTGAATTTAATAAGTACCTTCCATGAGTTTGTTTTCATTGGCCTTCGCCTCATCCATATTCACTGCAAAGACAGGGGCATGTCAATGTTCACCTTAACTGGCCCATGCTAGAGGAGGGTGGGGGTAGTTGTCTCTAAAGAGGCTCTCTTATTTGTAGTAGTATCAGAATGGGGACGGATACTTGCACTGGCCAGAGTGGAAGTTACCATAGTTGCAACAACGAGGAATATTGGTGTTCTGGCCTTGACCCCTATTTTGGCCAGGATTTTGGTTTTGTGTAGGACCACTGTTGTAATTTTGGTTTTGGCCTTGATTATAGTTCGGAGCAGGAGGATTTCTCTGGTTCTTCTATTGGTTCTTGTTCTTATTGCCACCAATATGGGGTTTTCCCTTCTATTCGGGTTTTGCAGGAATAGCCTCAGTCAGGCCAAGATAGGCAAGGGTAGGTAATCACTTCCAATGTCCCATCCCTAGGGTTCTTGCAATGGATAAGTCATGGTCATATGTATCTTGAAAATTGGTGGGTTTGGATGAGGATACAAAAGCTTTTAGGGTAAGGAAGTGCCCATCAATGTAGTGGTCAAGTTTTTTCTCTTTAGTGTGGTTGGTGACATGCCTCTCTAGAAGGAAGAATTGTCGACTGTATTCAGCCACTATGTTAGTTCCTTGGGTAAGGGTGAGGAATTGTTTTTGTTTATCCTTTCTCTCAGATGTGGGTTGGAAATGGTTGGTGAAAATGGGTTTGAAGGCTTCCCAATTGACAGGGATGACCTGTTGTGACCGGACAAAATTCTTCCACCACAACTTGGCTGTCCCACTCAACTGGTAGGTGTCAAAACCAACTTTGTCTTGTTTAGGGCACCTGAGAACCCTAAGGTTGTTCTCCATGGAGACTAACTAGGAATCATCCTTGTCTAGGACATCATCTTTTTCTTCCCCATAGAAGGCTTCTGGGTTGAGTTTTAGAAAATCCTAGATAGTGATGCCTTTTGGGTTATGGGTTGGTACAAGGGATGTTGTACGGATAGCTAGGTCATGATGAGCATCCATAATGGCCTTCTATTTCATTTCCCACTCCCCCATATCGGTGGTCTTATCGGCAGAACTGACATCTTCATCATCGTTCACATGGAGCTTCTTCCCCTTGGCTTTAGTACCAGAGGTTCCTTTACCATCCCTATTGTTCCTAGTTTTGGGGCCATCTGCAAGTGTTCAACTGATATAAGTTTTCTTATTTATAACTTTCAAAGCAAGAATAGGATAGATCAAAGAAATATTGCAACAAGTTCTCTCAATTTATTTTTGAAGTTTAGTTGTTCCCATCCTTAAACTACCCAAAATTGAAAGAGTGTATAGATCAAGTCATGACAACTTAATGAGAACGAGGAGATGGAAGTCATCCTACTTCCTTCTAATAGGTGGCTTGGGAAATACTTAAAGAAGAGATAAGATGCTAGAAGACTCTCTAGAGTTATAGGAAGTCCTTCCATCCATTTCTGGATCAACTAAGGCTAGGTGGAGTAGGAGGAACCTCATCCACTATGAAGACGAATAGGAGGAATTATGCCATGACCCCCTTTGTGCTCTTTCTAGACACCTCAATTTTCACCATAGTGAATTTTAGGGCTTCCTTGGTTCAGCAATTTAGAACATCATTTCACTAATACATTTGAAGTGTGTTATGGCTCTGATACCAAATGTCACTGATATGTGCTTACCCTAATGCTAATCCCACTGTCCAAATGGGTAGTGTTAAAGGGATTAGAGCGCTTGTCCTTGAGTGGCTCGAAAATCACACACAGATAATATGAAAAAAAATGAAATATCATCCTTCTTTATTAAAATGAACTAAAGGGTTTAGTACATAAGGCCTGTAGGCAACATGGAAACAGAAAAAGGTAAGAAACGAGCCAACAACTACATCCCTTTTACAATTAGCTCCCATGTAGAGTCCAGATTTGATGTAGAAATCTTTATATTAGTGGATCAATGAGTAGATAAATGTAAATCTCTAGTTCCTTGCATTACCTAAAATCAAGAAAATCAAGACACAATATCAATGCAACTTCACTGTACTCTATATAAAAATAAGTAAAGTAGTTTATAAGAAAATTAGTATACTTGGCAAGACTTATATTTCAAAATTATATCAAACGATCTTCCAAAAACCAAAATGTTGTTCAATAAGAATTTTATTACGAATTTCCCATTATATTGTAATCGTGAAGCATGCTTATATTATTTTTGGCCCCATCGCCCATCCATATAGGGGAGGTAACCAAGCTCCTTCTCACCAAAGGAATTAGGAGGTCAATGTACAAAATCCCACCCTCCAAATGAGGGGGGTTGCTTGTATTCAGTATCAACATCATCATCAATATATGGACAGTCATAATGGGTATTGCAATTTATGTTTTCATGTTTTTCAAAATATAGTATAGGAAAAATGGAAGACTAATCATAAGGAACAATAGCTCATCCAAGTAAGTAGCCAAGTATATGGTCAAGAGATACATAAAAGTATCTTCAATACAATCAATGAGGAGTTATATAATAGTGTACCTTTCTAAATGAGTATTTGGAGTATACATCCCAAGAAAGAGTAGATCAACCCCTTGAGTCAGATCCTAGATCAAAATATTTGATCAAGGGTCAAGATCATAGTTTTAAATAATCATTCTTCACTATTATAGATTAGGGTTACATTTTCCTATCTCTACCTTAGGGTTAGGTCATCGACAATATTTCCAAATGTCTAACCTTTATTCAAGTACCAAGAATGTTTCATGAATGGATGACCTACCTAGGTATATTTAGGAACACATGCCAACCCTAATTATTATCATCATCATTCAAATCTCTAGATCATTTTCAATATGAAATAGTATCATTGGACTCAAAATTAGAGTAGGGAGATTCATGGGTCAGACATATGATTAAGGGGTTTATAAGATTAAGGTTAATCATCATCACATCAAGAGTAGTCCTTATTTCAATGTATATGATTCATATTCTAGGGTAATGAGTTAATAAGATTAGATCTAACTCTTATTTTGTCAAATTCGATTTGGTGTCTCAATATGATCATTAGAATCAGGAGTTAGGGTTTCCCAAAAGATTGAACTCAAATTAGAGTCATTAATTAAAACATTATGAGCAAGAGATAAAAAAATGTATAATGATGAGATTCACAAGGAATTAGACTATACACGTATTTTTAATGCTTCCATTGGATTTTTTTGATCAAGATTGACTATTTACTTGAATTATTTGGGGTTAGGATGCATTTTTTGTGATTTAAATGAGATCTGACTATTTATTGCTAATTTGGGCAGAGAGCGGGAAAATTACCAAAAAATTGAAGGTCGAGAAAAAGTGATGGTCGTTGGATTCCTTGGTTAGTTTTGACCAGATCAAGATCATGTGGTTGGGAGGCCGTTCTCTCCTGGTCACATGTGCGAGGATAAAGGAGCAAGGGAGGCACGAGAACCGTCGATCCAGGTCTGGGTCAAGTGTTGACTCATATCTGAAGGTTGTGAGTTCTCATCCCCAAACGAAGGAACCCGCCCACGAGCAAGCTTGTTCCGCAACAGTGCACTGACTGGAGAAAAGAGGGGAACATGAGAGAGGGAGAGGGAGGGAGAGGTGAGGTGTTGATTGCAGTCGTAGGGGCTTGCTGTGGGTGGAGGTCTAGTTTTTATAGCCCAAGAGGGATAGGTTTAGGGTTATCAAGGGGTTATGCACCGATGGAGGCGACCGAGATAGGTAGCTCTTGCTTATTCTCGATACATAGGGATTTGAGGGGGGAAAAGGGGTGGTTGTGTTTGGATTTGTGGGGAAATGTTCCAGTGTGTTTGATTTTTGAATCGGGTTGAAAACGAGCCAAAACATGGTCTCGGCCCCCTTGGTCTCCTCCCCGCTGATTGTGGGAGGTAGGGGATGACCTTGTGACCACTCAATCAGGGACCCAATCTGCGGGTGCCAGATCAGAGGGTCAGGGATCGCTCCCAACCTTCTCAGCGGACCGCTGACTCTTAAAAGGGTCGAATAAAAGCAAAATAATATGGGTTTGGTCATTAAACTTCGAAAAGTCATAGAAATGAGTAGGAGTGTCCAATTTGAGTGAAATTTGGACCAGTGCTTCAAAAAATGGGTAGAATTTATAGAAAAAGTTTGAGGACAAGATTATGAAGTTTGAGGAACGAATTTATTTCTTTGAGTAAGGTGCTTATTAAACCAAATTAAAATGTCATAAAGTGTAAACAAGTCACATTGGTCACCAAATTTTGTATTTGAGTCTCAAAATTAATTATGTAGCTAAGAAAAATAAATTGGGACCATGAGTGAACATAAGGAGGTCAAAATTGGAAATTGGACAAAAGTAAGAGTAAAACTCACTTTATCACAGGTGTCTCTTGAACTGATTTAGATAGTACTCAATTTAGTTTAAACGCAGTAGTTTCAGGAGCATAACCCCAAAAGTTAGTTTGCAGTTAAGCTAAACTTATCATTGATCTCACCATATCCAACAATGTGTGATTCCTTATTTCTAATAAACCATTATGTTTTGGTGTTCTAGGCGGAGTCCATGTGTTATGATACTACGAGCTCACTGAAGGTCCTAGTTATTCATATTAGAGTCTAGTTATGCATATTTAAAGCCCTAGGGCCTTTTAACAAATTTACCAACATATGAGTCCATACCAGTCACAAGAAAACATAGGTTTCATTTATATGGTGTGACCATGGTTCTTATAAAATTCAACAACAATCAAATTAAGAGGATGTGATACCATACCCAAAGGTGTATCGAGCATTTTATTTTTATGTTAGGCCCTCAAATGATAGTAGTGATTAATTTTAGAATTGATATCGTGTTGTTGATGATATATATAAGAGGAGGTACAATTTGGGTGAAGTTTAGAGTTGATTTGGTGATTCAATTTTTTTATCTAGGTCATGGGACAAGTGATTTTACACACACTATATAAGAGCAGTCTAGGTAGTGAAGGAGTCCATGAGGATTTTTATACAAGAAGATACTATATTAGGTGTTGGTCAAATTTTAGGACCAATTAGGACTAAAGATTACATACAAAAATTTTAGAATAAATGAGAAGGAATATAGAATTTTAGGGTCTGTGTGAGAAATGAACAAAGAAAGGGTTGGTGAACCTATCCTTTTGGTTCAACTAATTCAGGTCAGTTTTGTGGAGAATTCTCACTTATAAAAGGAGGGTAGGTCTTGTGACCACTTATTCTTCTAAAATAGGAACACAATGGAGTCCAAGATGAGTCTAGTCTCATTGTGAGATCAAGAATGAAGGGTATATAAACACCTTAAATGTTGGCACCATGAAGGAGGAAGTTTTCTAGGGTTTTTGATTGACATAGAAAAATTGAAGGTGACACCGTAAAGAAGAAAGGGACAAATAAGAGAGGTGGTAGTGGAAGTTTTGGGGATAACACCCCAGCCTTCTCTAGACCTATGACATCCTCACAAAACAAGAGGTGCAAGAACTAAATGTGCAGGAGCCAAGATATGGCATCAAATGATGCACCCACTATGAGATCAAAGGGCATTGAAGGTCATCCTAGTTGTGGTGGCTTGACATGGACAAAATAGGGGAAAGTTCCCCATAGCTAATGGGTGAGGAAGAAGTAGATCCCACCCAAATATGACTAGTAAAACACAAGGTTAGTTGATTCCTCTCAGGCGTTGTATCTGTTGGATCCTACATGGGTGATTAGATGCTCTAGATGGGGGTGAATAGAGCTGAAAGCACTTAAAAAAAATTCATTAAACCTTCAAGATATATGTCAGTCCACTTACCTAGAGAGGTCAACCTCTAGGATTTCCTAACCATTGCATTCTTATATTCATTCATAAGACTTACAATACATGACCAAACAAAGGACTTACCTATCCAATACAAAGAGTCTTCAACCTTACCAAGGGCTTACCCACTTTGTAAGAGTCTTCCGCCTTCTTCCAAGGACTTACGTACTCTTGCCCAAGTCTTCAGCCTTCAAGGAATTACCCACTCTTCTTGGATCTTCCGCCTTTGACTTCACCTTCACTCTGAGAAGCTTCCACCAAGGACTTACCCACTTGAGCAAGGAGTCTTCTGCCTTCACCAAGGGCTTACCCACTCTTACTCTAAGTATTTAGCCTTGATCTTCACCAAGGGACTCCTTCCCTTGTTCTTATTCACCTCTCTTGGACAAGAGAGAGAACCTTCATCTTCATGATTGGAATGAGAGAAACGGAGGTGGTGGAAGTGAGAGCTTCACAAGATATACATGTAGGACTAGCTCTCTTACAGATTTCCTACTCACTCTAATGGATGTAGTAAGTGATTAAGCTTAGACAGAAAGAGGAGGCTATAGGAAGCACTCAACTATAGAATAGGAACCTCACATAGAGTTTGCATTGAATTCTCAACCTTGAAATGAAGCCCAAGGGGTCCTATTTATAGTTGGGGATGCCTCTTAGCCTTTGGGAACACTTGAGAATGAAAACTAGCCATTTTGTGGCGTGCAACGGATATATTTTCACTTGTTGCAACTCCACAATGGCTAGAAGCACTTTTCTGCACTTTTTCATACAGTGCAATCGGTCGAGTTTCTATAAGGGTAACTCGACCGATAGAGTAAAAGACAAAGCCGATATTCAGACCATTGGTCGAGTTTGTCCTGGGGAAACTCGACTGACCAATGAAAATCGAATTGGTCTGGTACTCCATCGGTCGAGTTCTTTGTAGTGTAAACTCGACCGATCAAAAGTCATTTTCAAGATCCAATCAGGATCGGTCGAGTTTGCAAGTCACAGAACTCGACCGATGAACAGCCTGATGTGAATTTTGGAAAATGGCTTTTGAGTGCTTAAACATTCGATCTAAGTGCTCCTGATTTTTTCTAAGCTTAATTACAAGTCATACAATCATTACAAGTGATTTACAACATTATTCTAATGGATTTACATCATATTACAAATGCGTGCACTTGTATTGACTATGACTTGTCTTTTCTCCAATTTGAGATGCGCAAATTAGGGCATTTGGAGTGTGTCTATACCTAATCTGAAATCATTCAAGTAGAGACATTAGACACCAATATGTGGAATGGTTAGTCATCATCAAAACACAAGTTTAGTTAATTTAGACGTGAGTCAACATTGACCTAATTGACCTTGAGTCAACATTCTCTCCCTTTTTGAAGATGACAAACCATTCCATAAATGTATTGAAAGCTTTTAAGTAAAATCATACCTTCAGAGAAACCTAGGGGTTTCAATAGAATTGAGCTCATATGCTCCCCCTCAATTGATGTGCATGGAGTTCTCATACTCCCCCTCAACTGATGCTATTTCTCCTGCATGGTTAGCTTTCATAACATTTATAGAATACTATGTCTTCTACTCATATATGCCTTCTCCCCTTTACCTTCTCCCTTTAAATGAACATGCTTCTCCTCTTCATGTAAGACATGCCTTGTCCCTATTTTGTCAAAAGAAGACATACATGTCTCTCCCTTTGTCATTTCAAAAGTAGGGGTATGAAGAAAATAAGAAACATCACTTGTTAAAGAGAAAGGAGATAACACAAATATATATAACGAGAGTAGAAGAGCACATATAGGGGCTTGTCCAAGAATAGAAAGAAAAGAAAGTTAAAGCATATACTTGAACAACCAAAAAATGCAAGATAAGATGTTGTAGAAAAACAATAAAACATTATTTTGAGCCTCAAGATGACAGAATTTGACCAAAAACCATCAGATCTCATCGCTTAGCATGAGTCTTGCTCAGAAGGTTGTTTCTGCATGAAAAACACTGGTCTTGCACTAAAAATTGAAACTAGAGCAAAATCTGCATAAAATCCAAAAATACTCCAATTTCTACATATAATGTAGATCTATGTACCCTACATCACAATGTTATGCAAGAAACTCAAGATAGTATATATGCAATTCAAGAAACAAACTTGAGCATGTATGAGACAAGATACAAGCATAGCATATAGATGAGCAAAGATGCCAATTATAAACAAGGTTAGAACTACATGTATATGAACTACTAGTAGATGATATCACAAGTTAGGACTAATAGTAGGATCTAGATCATATAAAGAGATACCAAAAGATATACAACATAAAGCAAGCTATGAGTAGATGTAGAGATATATATCCAAACAAAGAGATAAGCAATTTTAGAAGCATGAAAGGATATAACTCACATACAAATATGCATCCTTACCAAAAGATGATTACTACTAAGAACCTCAAGGTTGTATCAACACAAGATATATACCTATATAGATGTAGCAAGTTAGAGAACAACGGAAGCAATTTAAGACACAACTAAGACATCCAAAGAGGTCATCATCAAAACCTGCAAAACAACTCAAAGCAAGTAATTGCAAGATATACATATACTAATTTAGAGCAATTAGAGAGATAGAGTTGTGAGCAAGATATCCAATTTAGAACATGGCAATATGCATATATAAAGGTACCAAAGGAGTGCCATAGAATAAGGCTATTTCATTGAGAAGATCTAGTTGAGAGGGAAATTCTCATCCAATAAGCCAACTGTGTATTGTGTGCACAGTGTTATCAGTCGAGTTTTGTGTATTGACAACTTGACTGATGATAGTTGTTGGCAACACCCATTGGTTCCTATCGGTCGAGTTTCAAATAGGGCAAACGCGACTGACAGACCAGCTGTCAAAAAGCACATATATATCATAAAAACATATTTAAAGGCATGCTAAAAATACAAACCATATCGAAACATGTCTAAGCAAGTTAGTAATGCACTATAGAAGCATTAGAAATCATTTTTGAGCAAGAGTGTGAAGAGAATCACAAAACACCACTTTTGACTCAAAAACCACATGCATAGTGCACACGAACTTGACAAAAACAAGTTATAAATGGTTATAAGCAAGAAAACATTTACCTTTGTTCTTACCATTCCTTTTTCCATTTTTTGTCACCCTCTACACATCTCACCTTTCTTGTTTCATGTGGATTGACAAGTCAATTTGCAATTCAATAGCTCAAGTCAATCCATTTGCAAGTACCTACAAGAAGAAAGATGAAATGGTCCCCAATCATGTTTTTGGGTCCGGAGGGGTTAGTTTAGCAACCCAAGTCCTATTGCTCTTAGGTTCTTTCCTAAAAGGACAACAAGTAGAATAGTGACCAATTTCATTGCAATAGTTTCATGTGCCCATAGTCTTGGAACTAGAGGATTCTCCATGGAATATTGGAGGTCCTTTATGTTTATTGTTCCCTTGACTACCATCATATCCTAAACCATGTCTACCAATTTGTTTAGTAGTATGGTGTAGGATGTCATTAAGATTCTTTTTACCAACTAAGAATCTTTGCAAAGAAGATCTCAAACTATCATTATCATGCATAAGAGAGGTAATAGTAGAAGACAAATGATTGATAATATCTCTAGCATGCAAAAGATCATTTTCTAAGCAAAGAGCTTTAGTTAAATATGAATCTCTATCAATATGAAGAGCAGCAACATCATTCTCTCTATTAGTAGAACTAGAACAAGATTCATGCACATTGATTTTAGCAAGCAAGAAGGCATTTTCTGTTTCTAATTCTTGCAAAACAAAATCTTTGTCCTTGTTTTCAGATTTAAGAACATCAATGTCATGCATGAGAGAATCAACAATTAAAGTATGCTCTTCATTAGAACTAGGCATGAGAGGTTCAACTTCTAAAAATCTAATCTTATCAAGCAAACTAGCATTTTCAAGTTTAAGAGAGTCTACCTGGCTAAGACAAGCATTTTTATCATCAAGTAAGAAAGAATTAGCATGTTCAAGATCATTTAATTCTACATGCAATTTATCAACAATTCTAGCAAGCTTTTTCTTTTTCCTTTTAGAAGACTTAAGAGAGGCACAAGTATCATGAATAATAGCAATCAAATATTCTTTATATAAAGAGTTTAGATTTACCTCACTTGAGTCCTTACTTGTTGATGCTATAAGAGCAAAATGGCATTCTCCTTCATTACTAGAGCTTGAGCTTGATCCTTCACTTGAATCTTCACTTGAGCTTGAGTCGGAGGAGCCACTTGAGCTTGAGTTCCATTTATCCTTCTTCTTGTGAAGATGGGTCTTTTTGCCTTGTGGGCAATCTTCCTTGTAGTGACCCTTCTTTCCACATGTGAAGCAGCGGATGGAGGAGGATTTTCCCTTGTAGAATCTACCCTTAGAGTACATGGCATCTTCTTAAACTTGAGAGGATGGAGAGGCTTGATCAACAATAGCCTTGATTTGAGCCTTCATTTCAGACTTCTTCATTCTCTTGAGTTCTTTCTATTCTTTTCTTTCTACTTCCTCCCTCTTGTCAAGTGTAGCTTCATGTGCTTGTAGATTTCCAATGACCTCTTCAATAGGAATATCCCTAAGAGACCTTGCTTCTTCAATGGAAGTCACCTTGGGTTCCCACCTCTTGGAAAGCGTTCTAATGATCTTAGAGTTGATCTCTCCACTAGACATAGGATGTCCTAGAATAGCAAGACTATTCACAATGGTGTTGAGACTTGAGTACATGTTGGCTATCCTCTCCTCCTTTCCCATCTTGAAGTTCTCAAGCAGCCCTTTGAGCATGTAGACTTTTCTTTCCTTCACTTGATATGTCCCTTCTTATGTGATGCAAAGCTTTCTCCATACCTCATAGGATGTTTCACATGAAAAAATCCAGCTGATCTCGGTGGGGGTCATGGAGGCATAGAGGATGTGCATGGCTCTAGCATTCAAGGTTGCTTTCTTCAAGGTATCTACATCCCATTCTTCAATTTTTGTCTTTGGTAGCATGTATGGGCTGTTCACCATTTGCCACATCTCAAGACTTGATCCTTGGATATAGAATTGAAGCCTTCTTCTCCAATAGAGGAAACTACTCCCATTAAAGATTGGTAGGCTGATCAAGTATCTCCCTCCTTAGTAGTCACCCATCTTCTCCTACTTGTTGAAGTATGCTTGGAGAAGACCCGCTCTGATACCAATTGTTGGATCCTAGATGGGTGATTAGATGCTCTAGAGGGGGGGTGAATAGAGCTGAAAGCACTTATACAAAATTCATTAAACCTTCAAGATATATCACAAGATAAGGCTTCTAAATAGGAAATTTGTGTGCAACTAAAACATGCATAATAAGGATGAGGGAGATTGAGAAAACACAAGTAGACAAGCTATTTAGAGTGGTTCCACAATTCAAACTAGAAGTATGTCAGTCCACTTACCTAGAGTGGTTAACCTCTAGGATTTCCTTACCATTGCATTTTTATATTCATTCATAAGACTTACAATACATGACCAAACAAAGGACTTACCTATCCAATACAAAGAGTCTTCAACCTTACCAAGGACTTACTCACTTTGCAAGAGTCTTCCGCCTTCTTCCAAGGACTTACCTACTCTTGCACAAGTCTTCAGCCTTCAAGGAATTACCCACTCTTCTTGGATATTCCGCCTTTGACTTCACCTTCACTCAGAGAATCTTCCACCAAGGACTTACCCACTTGAGCAAGGAGTCTTCTGCCATCACCAAGGGCTTACCCACTCTTGCTCCAAGTCTTCAGCCTTGATCTTCACTAAGGGACTCCTTCCCTTTTTCTTCTTCAGCTCTCTTAGACAAGAGAGATAACCTTCATCTTCATGATTGGAATGAGAAAAAGGAGAGGTGGTGGAAGTGAGAGCTTCATAAGATATACATGTAGGACTAGCTCTCTTATAGATTTCCTACTCACTCTAATGGATGTAGCAAGTGATTAAGCTTAGAGAGAGAGAGGAGGCTATAGGAAGCACTCAACTATAGAATAGGAACCTCACATAGAGTTTGCATTGAATGCTCAACCTTGGAATGAAGCCCAAGAGGTATTATTTATAGTTGGGGATGCCTCTTAGCCTTTGCGAACGCTTGAGAACAAAAACTAGCCATTTTGTGGCTTGCAATGGATATATTTTCACTTGTTGCAACTCCACAGCGGCTAGAAGCACTTTTCTACACTTTTCCTTACAATGCAATCGGTTGAGTTTCTATAAGGGTAACTCGACCGATAGAGTAAAAGACAAAACCGATATTCAGACCATCGGTCAAGTTTGTCCTGAGCAAACTCAACTAACCAATGAAAATTGAATTGGTCTGGTACTCCATCGATCGAATTCTGTGTAGTGTAAACTCGACTGGTCAAAAGCCATTTTCAAGATCCAATCAGGATCGGTCGAGTTTGCAAGTCACAAAACTCGACCGATGAACAGCCTGATGTGAATTTTGGAAAATGGCTTTTGAGTGCTTAAACATTCGATCTAAGTGCTCCTAATTTTTTCTAAGCTTAATTACAAGTCATACAATCATTACAAGTGATTTACAACATGATTCTAATGAATTTATATCATATTACAAAAATGTGCACTTGTACTGACTTTGACTTATCTTTTCTCCAATTTGAGATGCGCAAATTAGGGCATTTGGAGTGTGTCTATACCTAATCTAAAATCACTCAAGTAGAGACATTAGACACCAATATGTGGAATGGTTAGTCATCATCAAAACACGAGTTTAGTCAATTTAGACGTGAGTCAACATTTACCTAATTGACCTTGAGTCAACAGGATCACGTTTGAATGGCCAATATTGTTTTAACTAGGAAATTCTTGTAAAATTTGACAAACAACTTGCCTACATAAACATTACAATGTCTACTATATTATAAAAATGTATCAAAGTAGTGTTTTCAATGTTTGAGTGTTATTATAATTTGATTACTACAAGACATGTGGTTTTAATGTTTTGTGCATTAGAAATAGCAAACAACATAGTAATTAATGAATATTTTATGATGAGTGTATTTTGATGTTTTTAACATGATTCCAAAGCCTGGTCATTCTAATTTGATGCTTTACTTGGATTTTTTATGTAAACCCTAATAGGGTATTTTGGCTATTTGACCCATGATTTTATTACAAAATGATATGAAATTTCTACCTACACCCTAATTACAATGGTCTTATTGTTTCCAATGTTTTGATGGAATTTCATGTATATTTATATGATTATATGATTTTTGGTACTAAGTGACCATAGTGCAAGATAATTATTGATTATCAGTGAGATAAATTGTAGATTGTATGCCTTTTTGTTATGGTACATGATTTTGATATATTTGTCTCTAATTTAATAACTAGGTGAGTAATATTAGTATATGTGAGTTTGTTGACATGTGCTACGAGTTAGTGATTTATATACCAATGTATTAGTGCATAAGATGATTAATTTTCTTTATATGGGTATATCAATACATGATACTACATAATATGTGATTTTGGATATACATATAATGCCACAATATTTATCATTGTTTTGATTTGGAGTTATGCTTAGTCTAAATGAGAGCTCTAGTTTGGTTTATGGCATTAGGGAGAGGGGATTAGGGGTTATGATGCTAATTGAAGTATCATGGCATGACATCCCTCATCAAGATAATTGCTTCTACTCAATGTTTGTATGTATGCACAAAGTGGGATGTTACACTACTAGACCATTGTATAGGGGTCTATGGGCTCTACAGTTAAGTGGGGTAGAATGGTAAAATTAATGGTGGGAAGAACTAGGGTTACCCCACCATGGTCATGGTGGTGAAATGGTGGACCATCTTTGGTTGGTAAAACAGATGTGGTGGTGGAGTTAGCAGAGTCAGAATGTACTTTAGGATTGTGCCCACATGTAGGTAGAACGTTTGTTCTATTTCCAAAACACTCATTGTGGGCGATAGGTAGAACATCTATTATATTGACAATGGTAGTTTTATTGAGAAGGGATGTGGTGAAAATGGGTAAGTTTATTTTGTGGGTTAGCCAAGGCCGTTCTCCGAGAAGAACAACCATTGTGAAGGACAAATGGAATGACCATACTATAAAGAATGGTCGTGGGGGTAATAGTCACTAAATAGATAGGCTCTCATTATTAGAGGTCATCATCTCATAATATAGGAATAAAATTGTCGGAAGGGAAGGTTATTGTCTAGAACAAATTTATAATAAGTGGATGTTTCACTTTGAACTACATTGCTTGGATATAGTTACAAAAAAAATCCAACCCATGACATGCCCCCGTCACCTAAAATTTAGCAAGTTAGTTCAAATCAATATGGTACACACCTGACTTGCACCCCTTTCGATCCTTGATTAAATCCAAGCTCGAATTCAATATCAATCTAAAAAGACTATCCTTGAAACTAAAGGTAGTGGGTGCACATGCAAGATGTGCACCTACTTCTGGGGGTCAAAGCTCAGTGTGAAACAAAGTAACTGTCTGGCCACTCAAATGTGATAATGAATTTTTTAGATATGTTGATAAGTCAACATCTTAAAATTAAATGTCATGAGAGATGTTGTTAGTTAGCCCAAATCATATTGTTTTCTCATTTAGTAAGATATTCTAGATGTTGCATTGTCCTTAACTCTATCCCCTAATACATTTTCTCCCATTTGTTGAATTTTTATCTTATAATCTCTCTCTATCTCTTCCTCCATGGAAAATATTCCCCTTAAACCATCTCCCACGACTCTTCTAACAAATAGAAAAGAAAATATTACCTTTATAACCCCTATTGAACCTCTCTCCCCGACCTATCTCTTCCCATTAATTCAAATTTCGCTAAATACTTTCACCAACACCCGATTGGAGAATCCTAAAAAGAAAGCATATTCACATGAATATCACAAAATCTATGTGGTAAATATGGTTCCTCATGTTGGATTGTGTGTGGCTAAAAATCACATGTAATATCCAAAACGTAGAATCTACAATTTCTTAAACATGTTGACTAATAAAGTACATAGTAAAATCTGAACAAAAAAGGAATGTTCTACAAAACGGAATTATAACAAAACTCTAATAGAATTACATTGAGGCTGTTGACTTTGAGGTATGGGCAGACTTTTCAGGAAGTGCCGCACCAATCAAGGTCTTGGAGAAAGATGTGCAGGTGTTGGGTGGTGGTTCAACCTTTGTATCGTGTGGATGACAATGGTATGTTTGTGTTGCTCAACCAACAAAATATACCATGGATCAACAGGATGGATAATAGCTTGCAGGTGTGCTGGTTCAAAACTCTTTGGGGGCCCTTCCACGTGCCCAAATGGAGTACCACCACGTACAAAGCTATTCTTAATAGGCTCACCACCAAGGATCGGTTGCGCAGCTGGGGCATTGAGCTTGATACCACTTGTTGCCTCTGTAACAGGGATGAGGAAAGCCATGACCATTTATTTGGCCAATGCAGGTATGCTAGATATATTTGGGCGACTGTGTGTCTCAAGAATGGGTGGACGAATGTGACTAGCTCTTCCTTAGAGGAGATTATTGTCTGGAATGACTCCCGTAGCTCTAAATTCTGCAGGGGGTTTGGGGGAGTCTGTATCACTCTCTTTTGTTTTCTGGTTTGGAGGGAAAGGAACCGGCGGATCCATGGGGAGGTTAGAACCTCGGAAACGCAGTTGATACAAAACTTTTGTAGAGAAATTAGAGATGTTGTCAAAGCCAAGAAAGGCTTAGATAAAGGTATGTCTGTACAGTCCAAAACTTTCTGGGGGCTTTTGTAGAGTTACCTCCCAGTTAGTTAGACTTGATGTAGTGGTTCGCAGGGTATAGTTCTTTCTATATCCTTTTTTGGCAATACTATTTACCCATTCCCAAAAAAAAAAATACATTGAGGCTGATTAAGAAATCTAATGGTTTTTTAAATTTAAATCTTTGGCTAACTAATTGGGCATGATGTTAGAAATCTTGGCTAATGTGTACACAATGGAGCATTACTCCAACACAAAGAATAAATCATGTCTTCTGTAATATAATGCTTATGGCACATACATTCTCTGTGTTGGTAAGGTATGCTCGTAGAGAAAATCATATGATGATTGAAATGGAATAATTACCTAAAAGGATTGATTAATAATAATAACATATATAAAGGAAAGCTTCCAATTCATATGTTTGACTTAGTGATGAGATAATGATGATACAAAGTGAATGTCTAGAGAATTATATTAGTCGATGGCATATGTTGACAAGTCACTAACCTTGTGGATGAGATCATACAGATGTTAAGAGTACTTATACATATTCTCATTATGTCCCTTATTGGTTGCTATTGTGGAAGGTTGATAGACAACAATAACACATAAGATCAGAGTGTGAATTGGTTGATGACTAAATCATATTAGTCATGACATGGAAATATCAAACCAAGCACACAGATACATGTTAGGGAATAGTGTATTAGATAGAACCACATTTAGGGTGACACATAGTGCGATGGTCACATTCATCCCTCACAGTGACGGTGATTGTGATTCTTAGACCTAAAAGCACTGCACTCATCACATGTTGTTGGGTATGCTTTGACATCATCAAACGTAGTACTAAAACATGGGTTGTTATAACAGTGATTATTGGGTGACTTTGACACATTGGGATAGACTCTGACTGATATATATGGGACGTGTCCCTCCTACTAGAGTATGATATCCTGACCACTTGATAAGTGAGATTGATAAACACATGCGCACACACATGTGAATCAACATATGAAATTGAGGTCACATTATCTCAAAATGCTCTTAGTTCAAGAAACATGGATTGAACATTGAGAGGATGACCAACCATGCCTCGAGTGCATCCCAAATATCAGAGACAAAGGAATTATACAATCAGTACAACACTTTACACATATTGTAGGTTGAAGTTGTTCTCCAACTTTCCATTCACTTGGGTAGCACTGATGTGCGACTAGGCACCACTCTTTTCTTGTGATGTCATAAGCTAGTTATAAACATTCACTACCAATGTGACATGGGACCTATAGGGTCACACACGTAGGAACTCATCTAGATGAAGATTTTGATCTTAGACAACAAGTTGGATTGATGACTAAAGTGTTTAGGTATTGAATTCAAGCAACTGATTGCTCGATTGGCTGACCTGGTCTGCCAAATGACCATACCAGATGGGCACCTCAAGTAGTTGAGACGTCCGTTTGGGGGTCAGGCTGATCAAAGTTTGAACATGCTTATTTCTACCCTTGAACTGATCGGTTCAATATGATTGAACACTACTACAGAAACAGCCTTTGGCGTCGGTTGTTTAACCCCCTTTGGTGACAGTTTTCAAGCGACGCCTATGTGGGCGCCGCTAAAGGTCGAACTCTTCGGCGTCGGTTTTCTAACTGACGCCTATATGACATATAGGCGTCGGTTATATATAGTTGGTCGACGTCTATAAGGTTCGCACCACAAAAAAGAGCACCACCTAGGACACTTTCTGCGTCGGTTAACAACTTAACAACCGACGCCATACACCCAGACGACACGGCGAAGCACGGTCGTTCTTCACTGCACGGCCGTGTTTAGTACTATAGGCATCAGTTTTATACTAATAAGCGACGCCTTTTCCACCACGGCCGTGCTTTCCTGCACGGTCAGGTTGTTTGTCCTATTAGGCGTTGGTTTTTATCTAATAACTGACGTTGTAGGCCTTTGATGACGGTGTTCTATAAATAACCGACACCTATACTTTAATTTTTTTTTCTTATTAGTTTGCAGGCCTATTGTGGCTGGTCAGCAGGATGAGAACCTGCCGTTCAGTTTTCTGAACTGCAGGTTTTCGACATCCATTGATATCAGCCTACAAACATGCCACAAACCTGCAAAATCAACAACTATTTTTTCACACAAGTAGATACATTCAGACATCAATGAAATTCTCACATTCACACATGTAGAAACATTCAAATACATGTAGAAACATTCAGACATGTATAAACATTCAGAAATATTCATTTACAAAATATCATTCAACATCGCTATCAGCATCCCAATTATATCTTACAATCGCCACTGCTTGTATGGCTTTTGCCCATTCTTCTCTTATTTCATTTAATTCTTCCATTGTATATGGAGCATGTACATTTTTTAAGCGTTTACCTATGGTGTGGTCAGTTTTAAACACCTGCAAAGAGAATGATGTATATATATAAGTAATAATATAAAAATAAGATTGATATATTTCATACTAACTAATGAGACTATATATAATACCTCATGTATGGTATTAATATCCAATGCGGCATGTCGGATAATCATCTGCATAAATCTTATCACATAGTATGCACATGCCCATCCGTTGTCTTGTGTAGCGCACTATAAATTGAAACATTGAAAATATTAAAAAATACAACTAAGCACAGTTCACATAAATAATATATACATTGGAGTCGGGAACTTACTTTTACGTTCTCCCAAATTATTGGCTGGTTCTTTCTCCTTGGGACATTTCCTCCAGCATTTTTGAATGCATATAAACCCCTACATGTTAATGTAACAAAGTAAATTACATAATTAAATAGTAATGTAATAACATATGTTAACGGATATAAAAATGAAATATTTCTCACTAGAATAATGGCATTCTCAATATGTGTCCAATTTTAGTGTTCAATGTACTTCCCGCAGGATCTAGATAATAAATAGTGAACGTCTCTAGGACAATAACTAGTAACTCCCAATGTCTACCGCTAGAGGTAAAAAAGTTATAAATTAATACTCAAAATGCACAATAAAAATGGAATTTTCTTAAGTCCAAATTATAAATAAAGTAAACTTACTTGACATTGAATGGAGCTATTATTATCGTCTTCTTTTGCTGACCGAAAACTGTAAAAGCATCTATACAGTATTGTTGAACACTATCAGGGTCTTTAGCTACCATACTAATCAATGATGGAATCAAAAATCCCACATGATCAAATGCAAATTGTTTGCATTGATCTTCGACTAAGTAGTTGCAAAACATGTATTATGTATGCATTAATATATAAGAAACCAGATCACCGGATCTTACACAAGGTATATGGATGTATAAACAAGATCTCACCTTATCCATGTCTCTATCATTGATGTATTCAGCCAATCATACATAAACAGCTCAATAATATCTTGTATAAATAAAGAGCTATCGTATGATTGACCTGCATAATATGCTTCTAAAGAAACAATTATAGGGCAATGTATATTATGTGCCCGTAGCCAACATGCCATTCCCCTACAAGCAGGACCTAACTGGTATTTTCGGTCAGTTGGAACCCAACTTGGTAATGCAGGAAGTGGAGGTGGAGGCCTAGGTGCTCGGGGTGTCTTCTTTTTAACATGTATATATAATTTTAGATCAGTTGACCTCATATATACACATTAATAATCTAAAGTAATGTAAATTTATCTTACAATTTCAGTAGTGTAGACGACATCTGCTTTGGGCCACAATATCACCCCGCCTTCTGCCTCACAAAGTGTATCAATATCTGGGTGGGCATATGGCAATGCAGCTTCCCTCCAATCGGGTAATACACATATCGGGCTCACACGAACGTAGCCCTGCGGCATTGGAGTCCCATGAAACGTTTCCCCAGGAAGGGACTGGTAAGCCTGCGCCTCTGCAACATCATAGTCTTGCATTCTTAAGCGGCATGGCTTCAATGCCTACAAATTTACGTAAAGAATGTTATACATATATACATATCACCCTTCAATGCCTACAAATTGTCCCAATCTTCTTTGTCCAAGAAGTTCCACTGCTCAAGGGCTGACTTCTTCTTCTTATCACCATCTTTTATGTATTCTCTGTTCAGATTTGTCCTATAGTTCCTAAGCATCTTTCCAGCACATTGCATCACGCTTTTACGATGCAGCTTCTCATCCAATGCAAACAGATTCTGTAAAATAGAATTCTTATTAACTAGTATCCAAAAATAGAATTGCAAATAATATAATTTGTAATCTGCAAAATAGAATTGCAAATAATAATAACTCATGCATAAATCCTTCCATATCAAGTCTTTCTTCCCCTGAGGAACTTTATGCCAATTATCATACTTAACACCACAATGGCTTCGAGTGACACACCCAAGATAGTTTACAAAATTATTGTGGTTCACTCCAATTGCATTTCCTCCATTATCAAACTCCACAACCAATTTGGATCCACTACCACTCAGCGCTATTAACTTCTTCAACAGAGTGATGCCCCTTTTCTTCTTAAGTGTTTGGTGCTACACATCAAGTTGCTCCAGTGCTTCAGTGGGTACATGTGCATCATCAACCTAAAATTTGACAAAAATAAACCCACCAAATTAGCGCAATATAGAAATATGGGATATATGACATAACTAGAAGATAATGAATTTTATATAACTACATGATATGTTTTTAGAACTTACATTGGTATCCTCGCCATGCTCGTCATGGACAGCATGCTCATCATGGACTTCATGCTCATCATGGACATCATGCTCATCATGGTCAGCCATCTGAAAATGTCATTAAAAAGGCAAACATTTAGCATTTGTATTAACTACAAAAAGGCAAACATTTAGCATTTGTATTAACCATAAAAAGGCAAACATTTAGCATTTGTATTAACTAGAAAAAGGCAAACATTTAGCATTTGTATTAACCAGAAAAAGGAAAACATTTAGCATTTGTATTAACTAGCATTTGTAAAAAAATATAAACATACATGTCTCTAAAATTGTGATCTTTTATCAATTAACAATCCTTCATTGTGATCTCCGCGCACATATAAGTCATCATTAGCTTCAATATTTTGTGGAGTTGGTAACCCAACTGAGAATGGACTAGAGACATCATACTTATCATAGTACTCTTCTTCATCTATAGGATCTTCAATGAACTGTCTTTTACCATGAAGAACAACCGACCATTTATCATTTATAGGATCATCGATATAGAATATTTGTTTCGCCTGTGATGCCAATATGAATGGTTCACCCTTCTCGCCAATCTTTTCAAAGTTCACCAAAGTGAAACCCAATTCATCCACTATAACTCCTTTGGTGTTATCAACCCAATTACATCTACGTCATCGAAGGCAATTTCTTCTTCCACCCAAGCACTGCTATCGACATCTACTGGTTTCGAGTTTGAAATCTCTGCATGCCAGTGCCATTTTGTATAGCCCTGTACAATCTCATTGCACATGACATGACTTTTGATTTCCTCACCAGTGTTGACTTTCAAATTGTTACTACAATGCCTACATGGACAGTAGAACCTATCTGTAGGTTTTTTCCTATGTTCCTCGGTAAATCTAATAAACTGATCAAGACCAGATATAAACTCTGGGGTGCAGCGATTGCGAATGGACATCCATGATCTATCCATTCTATGATCAAAGAGAAAACAAGTATATATTAGGACAATATTAGGGTATACACTTACATCCTATCCAAGATTTACCCCTATTATCTGCAATGAAGCCGGACTCCATACAAACAGTATATAATTTAGTGATTGTTCATTCTAATATATACCAATGTACAAGTAATATAAAGAACAATGATTGTTCATTTTCTAGGCCAACAAACACATGTGATGTCATTCTTATATATAATAAATGTGTACCACCTATCCCATCCTTGAACACCTAATCTCACAAGTAAGTGTATAATGTGTATTGGGTTTTCAAGAAAATTTCAGCAACATTTCCCTGTTGTTCTCTAAGTACATATGTACTTAGAGAACAAGCGGGAAAATGCTATTGAAATTTTCTCGAAAACCCAATACACATTATACACTTACATCCTAAGTGAGATTACGTGTTCAAGAACAGTCCCAAATCGGGGACTATCCAAGATTTACTCCTAATGAGTAAATCTTGGACGGGTTTCTAGGCCAACGAACACAATAATAGATATGTACATGTTAGGGTTTCATCACAATTAATGTTAGGGTTTCATCAAAGTTGATGTTAGTGTTTCATCAATGTTAGGTTTAATCAAATCAAATTAGAATGCTAGAATTGACAAGTTTAAATCTTATTTCAACATGCATCAAAATTTGCTGAATTAAGTCAAACATTAGGATTAGAAGCACAAATATATGCAAGAAAAAAATTTGTTCATATCCTAGGATTTACATAAAGCATTACATAAAAATTTGTTCATATCCTTACCAACAGCAAGCACGGCCGTGGCTGTGTTGGCCTACCACGGCCGTGGTAGGCCAACACAGCCAAGGTCGTGCTTGCATGTTGGTAAATAGCTAGGGAGAAGGAAGCAAAGAGGCAGTGCTACCTGGAGCTAGCGTGGAAAGCACAACGGCGAGCGGCAACAGCAGTGGCAGCGGAAGAAGAGAGAGCAGAGCGGCGGGCGGTGAACCAGCAGCAGCGGCGCCGAGAATGAGCAAAGCAGAGCAGAGCAGCAGCGGCAGCGGCAGTAGCAGTGGCGAGTAGAGGTGCACCAGCAGCAGCGGTGCACCAGCAGCAATGGCGGCGGCGAGCGGAGAAGCACCATCAGTAGTGGCGGTGAGCAGCAGTGGGGTCGTCGGGCGATTTCAAGAGAGCGGCGGCAGTAGCATAGCAATATCGCGATGAAACAGGAAGAAAGGGGGAAGAGCCGGGTGATCGGGATTATTAAGTTGGTCAACGGCGTAGGTTATCTATAAAACCGATGCCTATTATGATTTAGTGTCGATTGATAGTAAAACACCGACGCCCAACTAGACAACCTTTATCCTAAATTATTTGGCGGGAACCATTATCAGCGTCGGTTATCGAAGGATAACCGACACAGAAAGTGGGACTTTTCGCGCAAATTTTCATTTTAAATAGGCGTCGGTGAATTGTTAAAAGACCGACGTTGTAGGTAACCTAAAATGTTTTTGCTCGAAAATTGGATTTCGCGGGCGATTTTAGGCGTCGGTCTGTTATAACCAGTCGACGCTGAATACAAAGTGGTACCCGTGTCTGGATGGTCTTCGAATATAGACGTCGGTTTGCATAAATAACTGACATCTAATATTATAGGTGTCGGTTTTCCTAAATAACCGACGCCTAGAAAAGCGACACTGAATGTTGTTTCTGTAGTAGTGGAACCAACCAACTCATCTCAACTCACCTGATGGATATCTGGGTGAGTGAGACAGGCATATCTCTTGGGTGAGATGGCTTGGTTGGGTCAAATGAAGGTTTATGATGTTTTTGAATAGTTCTGATTGTTCTTTACTTGAGGAATAAGGAAATTAATATGAGATATTAATTGAATTTGAAATAGCCAAATTCGTTTCAGATTGGAAACAATCGAATGGACATTTGGCAGTGAGAGATGGATGTCTCACACACGAGATGACTGTGTGGGTGTGCGAAATGGCCATTCCATTTTGGCTGACACAGGTTGTGAAAGTTCACGTTCTTCCAGTCCTTTCCACTCCCACATGATCCCGTACAGATTGTGAACCCTGACCCTAACCTTGCCTATAACTGAGAATTGGAGGTTTCCCAAGACACAACACATACAACTGAGAATTGGTTCCACTGACAAGATATTGTCCCCTTTGTTTGTGGTAACCAAGAGGGCCCAGGCAAGTCCTACCCAACAGGGAGGGATAGCCCAAGGGAGAGAACAACTGATAGTTTTTATTGTGGGAGAGCAAGTTGGTGACTAGTACATGAACGGGAGAGACAACTCCTTCCTGTCCATTCTTGGTGAATGACAAGAGTTCTAGTTGGTCCATGTGAACTACTTTAGAGGAAAAAGTCCTTTGGATGTTTCTAGGAGAGCAAAGTCAACCTGCATCTATGGTGAGCACCAGAGTCGCTACAGAAGTTGACTGACATTGTTTGTGGTGAAGACTAGGAGCAACACAACCACCATCCAAGAGCAACTTATTAGCAGTTGCAAAGAAACAAGTTTTATCACTAGACTTGCTCCAGTACCAGATATAACTCGCTAAAACCATCCTTCCTATTTAATAGTAATTGACACGATCATGTTGTTATGGGAATACAGATAGATAAAAATTTTATTTCTACTACTATACTTTGTGACCATATTTCCCAACAGTGGTATCAGAGCCTCATTAATTTACTATATTTTAGGATAATAGATATGATCATATTTTGATTTTTATCATTTATATATTACATATGATGTGAATATTTAAACTGTTGTCATATGCGTATTTGATCAAAGACCACATAATCCCAAACTAATATAAATATATATGATATGATATATATGAAATTTACACACGTCACCCTAAAAGTGATTTTTATGGTGGATGTGTAGCTTGGTTATGGCCAATACCATTTATATGTGTGCATTTGGATGGTTTGGTTCTTGTTTATCTCGGTCTACGTATCGAGTCTCTACCTCTCTCTTCCCAATGTAAAGTTAATGTTCTCCTTCCTTTGCCCCCCACAAGTTTAACTTGAGGTTTCTTTTATTCAATGTAATAAAGTGGAAATAGGATAGTTTCTTTTCTTGCAACGCCATTGAAGATATTCATTGCTAGTTGAGATGACTAGTTTGTGAGATGAGCCGACCCTCTAGAGGATCAAGGAGGACTGAGTGATGGAACCAGACGATTGCTTGGTGGACCCAACCAATCGTCTGGAAGGAGTCTAGACATCACTCGGGTAGGAGGCCATACATTTGTCCCAAAGGGCCCAGCTAACTGTTTGGAAAGATTCCAAACATTGGTTGGATAGGAGGACCAACTGACTGGCCGAGAGGCGAGATGACTAGTTTAAAGGTTGAACTGATCTACCCAAATTGGCAAGCACATATCTACATCAACCATAGGTTGATACATGTGATGTGATGATTGACCTAGGTGGTAGTAATTCCTTGTGGATCTGAGGAATTACAAGCAGATACGACCATAACCATCATTTTTTTATGTTGCATGTTTACATTGTGGGATATAGCATGTATATGATACATACTATATATGTGGTGATTGGATACAATATATGTATATATATGATATATATATATAACCCCTCAATCAAATATATTAAGTCTAACATGATTTCCAATAACAATAACATGATAGTAATACAGGTTCTGCCAAAGCAAGGTGCATTATTATCGTATTGGCCATTTGTTCAAGCTTAACTGATGATTCTGAGAGCGTCTGGGCCTAGAAGCAAGCAGGTCATTATGGCAAGAAATTGTGCATATCATCTATCCAAGAGTTGCATATGACGTAATGGGCATGATTGCCTACCTTAATGGCTAATTATGGATGTTGGTGTAGGTCAGGTAATAATTGAATCATTTTGTATATTAGCTCATTAGAAAATTGTTCACTGCAATTTTCCAAATTGATACTTGAGGGTTATCAATTGGAACACTTGAGGGTTATCGATTGGAACAAAATAATGAGAATGATAATTAATTAAAGACTTGATTGTTATCGCCCAAAGTTTAATCAAATCAAATCAAATCAAAAAGTTGAACTTTTGACAAAATTGCAAATTCTTTTGTAGAACCAAATGGCAGCGACAAACAATCACTTTTCTATGGGATCGGTCCTTGAGAAGGACAAACTTGTTGGGAACAACTTCCACGACTTATTCAGGATGCTAAAAAAATTTCTCACACAGGAGTGCAAGCTCTATGTCTTGGAAACACCAGAACAACTAGAACTGCTCAAAATACTCCTAGGGCTGACAAGGATGCTAATAAGAAGCATACTGAGGACACCATAGATTTCAAGTGTATGATACTATGCTCCATGAACCATGAATTACAAAGGCGGCATGAGAACATGGGGGTGATTGAGATGGTCACACATCTCAAGAATATGTACTAAGATCAGCAAGACAGGAGATATATGATGTCTCCAAGGCAGTGTTCAAGGCAGCATGATAGAAGGAGATCTAGTAGGTCATCATGTACTCAAGCTCATTTGATATGTGGAGAACCTAGCTAGACTGGGATTCCCCTTGGGTTAAGAGTTGACCACTGACGTGATTCTATAGTCCCTATTGGAGTCATATAGTTAGTTAGTCATGAACTACAATATGAACGACTTTGACAAGTCATTGACAAAGTTGTTGGGCATGTTAAGAAAAATTGAGACACAAATGAAGAAAGATAGGCCCAATTCTGTGATGATACCAATCTCAATGTAAGTGGGAGTCTGTTGGTAAGGTATTCCCATAGAGAAAATGATATGATGATTGAAATGACATAATTACCTAAAAGGATTTGATTAATAATAATAACATATATAAAGGCAAGCTTCCAATTCATCTGTTTCACGCAGTTATGAGATAATGACGATACATGGTGAGTGTCTAGAGAATTATATTACTCATTGATGTATGTTGTCAAGTTACTAACCTTGTGGATGAGATCATATGGATGTTAAGAGTACATATACATATTCACATTATTCCCTAATCAGTTATTATTGTGGAATATTTGATAGACAATAATAATACATAAGACCAGAGTGTGAGTTAGTTGGTGACTAAATCTCCTTAGTCATGATTTGGCAATATCAAACCAAGCACACATATACATGTTAGGGAACAATGTATCGTACCGACCCACCTTGAGAGTGACACATGGTTATGGTGGTCACAATTGTGATTCTTAGACTAGAAATCACTACACTCGTCACATGTTGTTGGGTATACTTTGACATCATCAAATGTAGTCCTAAAACATGGGTTGTTATAATGGTGATGATGGAGTGACTTTAACACATGGGGGTACACTATGAGTGATAGATAAGGAATTTTTCCCTCCTACTAGAGTAGGATATCCCGACCACTTGATAAGCGAGACTGAGAAATGCATGCACATGCACATATCAATCAATATATGATATTGCGGTCACACTATCTCAGACAGTCTGCTCTTGGTTCAAGAAACATGGTTTGAACATTGAGAGGATGACCAACAATGACTCAAGTTTATCGTGGATATCAGAGACAAAGAAATTATATAGTCACTGTAACACCTACAAAGGAATTATATAGTTAGTGTAACACCTTACATAGATTGTGTGTTGAAGTTGTTCTCCAACTTTCCATTCACTTGGATAGCAATGATGTGCGACAAGGCACACTCTTTGCTTGGAATGTCATAAGCTAGTTATGGACATTGACTACTAAAGTGACATGGAACCAATAGGGACACACACATAGGAACTCATTTAGAAGAGGAGTTTGATATTGGACGATAAGTTGGATTGATTACTAAAGTGTTTAGGTATTCAATTCACGCAACTAATTGCTCGATTAGCTAAATAGGTCTGCCAAACGACCATCTCACTAGTTGAGACAGCCGTTTGGGTAGTCAGACCGGCGTCTCAAGTAATTGAGACAGCCGTTTGGGGGTTCGAATGATCGAATTTTGAATTGGCTTAGTTCTACCCTTGAACTGGCTGATTCAATATGATTGAACTGACCGGCTCATCTCAACTCACCAGACGGCCATATGGTACAGTGAGACAGGAGTCTCGCTTGGGTGAGACCGCCCAATTGGATCATATGAAGGTTTGGGATGTTTTTCGAATAGTTTCGATTGTTCTTTACTTGAGGAACAAGAAAAATAATATGAGATATTAATTGGATTTGAAATAGCCAAATTCGTTTCAGATTGGGAACTACCAAATGACCGTTAGGTAGTGCGAGATGACTATCTCGTACACTAGACGACCATCTGGTTGTGTGAAATAGTCATTTTGGCAGAGGCAAGCTGTGAATGTTCAAGTTCTTCCTATCCTTTCCACTCCCACACAATCCTGTGTAAATTGGGAACCTTAACCCTAATTTCACCTATAAAAGGAGGGGTATTGGGGCTTTCCAAGACACAACACTAGAACTTTGAGAATCAGTTTTGACAACTATTATCCTCTCTGGATCCGGTAACCAGAAGAGCCCAGACAAGTCCTACCCGACATGGAGAGATAGCCAAAGGGAGAGAACAACTGATAGTTGTCGTTGTGGGAGAACAGGTTGGTGACTAGTACACCAACGGGAGGGACAACTCCATTCTGTCTATTTTTGGTGAACGACAGGAGTTCTACTTGGTCCGTGTGGACTATTCTAGAGGCAGGAATCCTTTGGCTACTACTCGAAGAGAAAAGTCAACATGCAGTCTGTGGCGAGACCATCGGGGTCGTTGTAGAAGTTGCACAAACGTTGTTCATGGTGAAGACCAAGAGTTACACAACCATCGTCCAAGAGAAACTTATCAGTAGTTGGAAAGAAGCGAGTTTTGTCACTGGACTTGCTCCGTCTGTATGTATAACTCTTTAAAACCATCCTTCCTATTTCATAGTAGTTGACACGATCTTGTTGTTATGAGAATATATATAGATAAAAATTTTATTTCTGTTGCTATAGTCTGTGCATGTATTTCCCAACACTATGTTCAGACAGTGAATTACTATGTATTTGTCCAATTGTTATACACAATAAGAATAAATCATGTCTTCTATTATATGATGATGATGTTACATATAGGATTGTACATTGGTCCAAACCTGGACCGGACCAAACTGAGAGACGGTTAACAAAAAACTTATGGACCGAGGAGTAGACTGAATGAGAACCGCAAAAATTCTTTGTCAGAGGTCATTATTGCACAATTCACGCCTCAAACTTCCATAAAGGAAGGTTACTAACCAGAGCAAATTTATAATTAGTGGATGTTCCACTTTGAGTTACATTGCTTGGATACTGTCCCCAAAAAGACCAACCCATTCGCCCCCCAATATTGAACGAGGCCGGTAATCTTTATCAGCCTATATACGTGTAAGCAGATGAAACCAGGACTAGCCTACTCCCTCTAAAATTGGGGTGCAGCAAATCCTTGCTGAGGAATAGGAGGGGCACATACTAGATGTGCATCCCACTTTTGGGAGTGATAGCCCAGTGTGAAACAAAGTAGCGGTCTGACCATTCAAATGTGATAATAAACAATTTAGATTTGCTGATAATTCAAGCTTATAAAAATTAAACATCATGAGAGATGATGTTATTTAGCCCAAAACATATTTTTTCTCGCATAGTAAGATATTCTAGATGTTGCATTGTCCTTAACACTATACCCTAATATATATTCTCCCCTTTCTTGTACTTTTATCTTATCATCTCTCTCTCCATCTCTTCCTCCATACAAAAGGTTTCCCTTAAATCATCTACCACGACTCTTCCGGCAACTAGAAAAGAAAATACTACCTTTAGAAACTCTAGTCAACCTCTCCCCCCGACCTATCTCTTCCCATCAATCCAAACTCAGGCTATAAACTTTCACCAACACACGGTTGAACAAATCCTGAAAAGATAACATATTCACATGAATATCGCAAATATCGTTTCTCATGTTGGCGTGTGCATGGCCGCATGTAACTATCCAAGAAGTAGCAGCTACAATTTCTTAAACAGGATCATGAGGAGAATCCATTCTTTTTGATAGAGTCAACGTAGTAAAAACATGCTAAGAATAGAATGGATTATACTAAATCATATCTTGTTATATGATCAGGAAGGCACATTCTCTGTTCAGAATTCAGATAATGCATGTATCAGTCCGATTGATGCACACAATTAGGGCTAATTTGGTTGGGTGTAGTGGGTGTAGTTTAGTAAATTCATAATGTAAAAATGTACATCAAACAGGTACTACCAAACTGGTCCTTAATAAATCCTATCTAAAACAGAACTCTAGGCGGTTAGTTGACCAGCCAAATACGACAAACTCACCCTAGTCCAAATGTAAATGTTGGACTCTATGGTCTCTTGAAATTATATAACAATCAAAAGGGATTGGCGAGATACGCCAGCACTCCGACGAATGGAGCGTTGAGGTATGTGGTAGGCTCCGACTGCACGAACAGAGCCCGGTCATCGGCGTAGACGTCATCGATATCAGGCCCACCAACCAGAGCTCCGACAAGGACATTAGGGTTTGGATTGGAGCTGTTGAAGTAGGGCGTCCCACCTTGGCATCCCAGCGGCTTCGGCATCTGCTTGACTGACGGGCACGATGACCCACGGTGGTGGATCCTCTGCGGGTATTTAAGTCCGTACCCAACCATATAAGACATCCCTGAAGGATTGGCACCGAGGATATAATCCGCCTGTCCCTTGGCAACCTCAATGAGCCTAGACGGAGGCACGGGCGACATGTTCGGACCACACTGCACGGTCCAGTTGCCTGCTGCGGTGAGGTAGCGCGCATAGACGACGAGGAGAAAGGAGAGCGCCGTGGCGTGCTGGATGTTGCTTCCGCCGGACTTGAAGATGAGCCCGCCGGGGGAGTACTGGACTGTTTTTGTGGGCGATTCAGGGAGGACAGTGCATGCGAAGTCCCTGGCGCCGTTTAGAAGTAGTGAGTTCGGTTGGTTAGTGGAGAGGAGTAGTTTGAAGATGAGGACGTTGATTCCGGCGTGCTTGTCGTCCCACCCGAACTCGCCGACGCCGCTGTTGGCGATCTGGTTGATGTTGGAGGTCACGTAGTTCCAGTAGTATGGGTTGTCGGTGGCCTTGTAGATCCATGCCGCCGCCCACACAAGCTCGTCCTGTGTTTATATCCGGATGTTAGATGTGTTGGTTAATGGTTATGATATATAACTATTTGGGCAGTGATTCGTCTGTTCACGAGGTGAACATTAGCAAGCACTACCTACACGTACCATGTATCCGCTGAAGTCGCAGTAGAAGGGGCACACCCATTTTTTGAGGCCGTCGCTATACGACCCTCTATGCTTATCCGCAAACTCAAACACCTCCATGGCCCTACCGATCAGCATCGCCGCATACGCCGGATCCGACTCCTTAAATGCGATGCTGGCCGCCGCCATTGCTGCCGCGGTCTCCGCCGCGACCTCCGACCCTGGCATGGACGCGTCGACGGTGTATACGGTCCGTGCGGTGTCCATCCCTTCGGGCCTCTCCCAGCAGTTGTGGTCCGCGTAAGGGTCGCCGACTTGGACGTGCACTTTCCCGGGCTGGCTCGAGGTCTTTAGTAGATAGTCCGTGGCCCATTTGACAGCATCCAGGCCGTGGCCCAGCTGGGTCGAGCCCATGTTGGGCCCGAACTCGATGATAGACCAGGAGAGGACTGTTGCCGTGAATGCCATTGGGAAGCCGAACTTGACGTTGTCGCCAGCGTCGTAGTAGCCACCGGTAAGGTCGACCTGTACTAGGTGAGGAAGAGAGACGGTGGCGTTAGGCATGTGACGATAGAGATGGAAGTTATTAATTAGTTGGTGTAGTAAGTCGATGAATGTGACGATTCATTGCAAAGGTAATAACTGCGTAAATGGAGAATTATATGGAAGCAATTAATGTCTTAAGCGGTTGAAGTTCCCAAAAATTGTTCCTAATTTCCGGCTTGGCTTTGTGTGTAGGATGATTAGCACACACGTAGGTAGAAACTTAGCGGACGCTGGTTACACTTTCACATTGCAAATCCACGCAAGTACTTAACCAAACTTGCTCTAAAGCTGTGTTTGTTAAATGTTGAATCAGAGAGAGGGAAATGGCGAGGAGATAAACAATGCTGTTTGTTTGTCATCATGATAGCGACTAGAAGTATACAACAGAATTATTTTGAAGAAGTTTAGTGTGTTTTTATCCTCTTGGAAGAATTTTGTAATTTATGAAGAAAAAAATTCTTTCAAGACTTCATTGCTTGTTTATGAATATACCAAATATTTTAGAATAAATATAATGCGTGCATTATAAAGCAATTTTTGCAAACTCGTGGACGGCGTGCATACAATACATGTTAAATTAATTAATTAGTTCGTACAGCAATTTAACTGTGACGATTGCCACGGCAGATTACTGCGTAAATGGTGAATTGATCGAATCAGAAGTTAAGGGTCGGCGATTAAGTTCTCTAAAACTATTAAAAAATTCTGGTATTCCTTTTACTTTGGAATGAATCTGCAAACCAGATTCTACAAATATTGACATAAATTACATATTCTACTGCAATTCTGCGGACTTGCGATCGAATCGGCGACTGTAATAGATACGTACCCCGATATCTTTACCGTCCGTCACGGCGGAGTCCCCCCTCCACTGCATCCGCTGTGTAGGTGGGAGATAACCCGACCTCTGCCCTTCAAAGAAAAGGATACACTTGTCCAGCGCGTCGGCGTAGTCGCCACTCGCTTCACGGCCGCACACGGCGAGGAGGAGCACCACCATCGGCAGTAAACGATATCCGGCGGCGATCCGACAATGCCTTGCCATGTCTCCTGTGTCTTCTTCCGCCGCTTGCTGGACGCGTGCCCGCCTCCTGATTCACAAGAAGCGAGCAAAAGCGCACAGCAAATTACGCCAATGGACTCTTCCTCTCTGGCTTTCCCCTCGGAACGCAAGTAGCTGATGATGCAGGAGGGTAGACCAGGAGACGCGGCCGCATTTATATACACATGCGGGATTAGCCAAGATGGAAATTGGAGTGAGCGGGATTTGAAAGGGAACCGATTCTTAATTGTGTTCGTAACATACCGAAACACAGATCATAATTTCTTGAGTTCAGGGGGAATGTGATTAAAGAATATGACAAATGATGGCATTGTCATTAAAGCGTCAACTGGGTTGGTGTTAAGTCCATTGCCAAAGATACATCTGACGATTGATTGCTTACTCTTTGGTGATGCGTTTGAGTGAGGGAGTGTACTGGATCCGGGTATCTGGGGATTTTGGATAAATGGAGGATCTTGAAGGAGGATCTCTACCTTCCTTTTTCTATCGCGTGCGTTTGAGTTGCCTAACCATCCATGGTTTTCTTTCCCTAACCCGACGACGCAATATGGCAAGGCTTGCGCCGATACATTTCCATGCGCATGCTGGCTTTGCAATGACGTGTTTTCTTTCTTTGTTCTCTCTTCCTTTATTTGGTTCCTCCTAGATTGTCCGGCTGAGATATCGCTGCTTATCTTCAACAACAACTTCATGTATCATGTGCGTTCTACGTTCTGGTTAGAGTAGTTGCACACATTCATATGCTACCGTCCATGGCTTCTAAAAGCAAGGAGCTCTGGATTTCTGTTTCGGTTGCGGCACTATATCCCCCCAATGCCATGCCGACCACAACGCGTGCAGTCAACCCCAAAAACCCCCATCCCATGCCATGCGTGTGTTGGCCATGGCCTTGCACCTCGCCGCAAGTCTAGTGGTGAAATCAGCTGTTACGTGCAATGCAAATTGTTGACGGAATCAAACCACGAAAGCAATCCATATCAAATAGGTGGTTTAAGAAATACGGTAGTCCTATGGGTTGAACAACAAGTGCTGCTTTCCTACATCTTCGATCATGATAAGCTATCGATTTTGAGTGACGATATTAATAACAAAGTATCAATCAAATCCCGACCTCGTTCAACATCTATTGAGTTTGTGTTGATTCAGATTGCAAACAATTAGGGTCACGTTCACTCACAAATTGACATATGCATCAAGTACTTACAAATTGCCATGTGGTTTGGGAAGATGTTAAGATCCTTCTATGGATTACACAAACCACTAACTTTCAAGCTTCTTGTTTATTAGTACCGAAAAAGTATTACTTTTATGTGAAAAATAACAATTATGACATACACACATTTATGACATGACACTTCTTTCGACGCTCGTACTTCGGGACATATACAAATTCAACTTGTAGAATGCGAAGCGTTGCTCTCACACTATGTTTACTGCACTATACTAGGAATTTGAAGATTTCTTTGGCCTCAATGAATGGAGAGAGAGAGAGAACGTTAGATAGATGAAGAGAGAGGGGTTCGAGGTAGGAGGATACAGGAAGAGAATTTTAATTTGTGACAAATAATATTTATCACATTTTGGAAAGGGAGAGAAAAAGTATAATATGATATGAACCTCAATATTTTTATAAAAAATTTAATTATACCACATTTAAATATTTTTTAAAGGAACAACATCCGCGTTATGATCACTTGTTGAGGTTATTATGGTTTAAAATATTATGATTAGCCATGGACATGATTTTTTTTCTTTATTTGTTTGCCTACCTTACTCTTTATATTCACATAATAAAACTAACAATTTTTTATTTGATTTTCATATTTACACTTACAACAAACCAATCACATGAAACTGATGGAACTTATATTTTAGAAACTGAATATGCTATTAATAAATAAGTGTCAAATCAAATCTCAATCCCGTTCAACATCTACAGATTTTGTGTTAATTAAGATTGCAAATATTTTGGGCTCCATGCACTCACAAACTGAATAAAAAACTTACAAATTGTCATGTGGGTTGGGAAAAGGCTAAGATGGATTACACAACCAATACCTTTCAATCTTTTGGTTTATTAGTATCGAAAAATTATTAGTTTCGTGTGAAAATAACAATTATGATATACAAACATTTATGGCATGACACATCTTTCAACACTCGTACTTTAGGACACATACAAATTCAATTTTAGTAGAATGTGAAGCGTTGCTCTCACACTATGTTTGTCACATTGTACAAGAAGTTGAAGATTTCTTTGGCCTTAATGAATGGAGAGAGTGAATGCAATATAGATTAAGAGAAATAGAGGTTTGACGGAGGAGGATATAGGAAGAGAATTTTAATTTGTAAAAATAATATTTCACACATTTTGAAAAAAGGGAGAGAAAAAGAATATATCATATAAAACACAATATTATTATTTAAATTTCAATTATACCACACTAAAATATTTTTTTAAAAGCAACATTCGCATCATGATCGCTTGATGAAGTTATTGTGGTTAAAAATATTATGATTAGTCATTGACATAATTTTTTCTTTATTTCTTTGCCTTCCTTACTCTTTTTTATTCACATAATAAAATTAACAAATTTTTTATTTGATTTTCATATTTATTCTTACAACAAACCAATCACATGGAAGTGAATGAAACTTATATTTCAGAAACTGAGCTAGAGTTTCTAGAAAATGAGTTCCACATAACTTATGGCATAAACTAAACCAATCATAGCCTTAATATAATTCATAAATATCATGCAAACTATTAACATTTTGAAATAAAAAGAATACATATAAAGTGACAAAAATTATAGATGCATTTCATAAATTATTTGTATACATGCATCTTAAACTCATTCACATAAAACATTTTCAATTTCATATGGAAATATCAACATATACGATTTAATCATATCCCAACCATGTTCAAGATCTACATTTTGAGTGATGACATTAATAACTAAGTGTCAATCAAATCCCAATCCTGTTCAACATCTACAAATTTTGTGTTTATTAAAATTGCAATATTTAGGGGCCCATGCGCTCACAAATTGCCATCTAGATCAAAAACTTACAGATTGACATATGGGTTGAGAAAAGGCTAAGATGGATTACACAACCACTACCTTTCAATCTTCTGGTTTATTACTATCCACAAATTATTACTTTTATGTGAAAATAACAATTATGATATACACACATTTATGGCATGACACATCTTTTGAAACATATACAAATTCAATTTTAGTAGAATGTGAAGCGTTGCTCTCACACTATGTTTATTGCACTATACAAGAAGTTGAGGATTTCTTTGACCTCAATAAATTGCAAGAGAGAATGCAAAATAGATGAAGAGAGATAGGAGTTTGACAGAGGAGGATAGAGGAAGAGAATTTTAATTTGTGAAAAATAATAATTGTCACATTTTGAAAAAAGGGAAAGAATACGCATAATATCATATGAACTATAATATTTTTATAAAAAAATCAATTATACGACATTAAAATAATTTTTAAAGGAGCAACATCCGCATCATGATCCCTTTTTGAAGTTATTATGATTAAAAATATTATGATTAGTCATGGTCATGATTTTTTCTTTATTTCTTTGCCTTTCTTTTCTTTATCTTCACATAATAAAACTAACACTTTTTTATTTGATTTTCATATTTACTCTTACAACAAACGAATCACACGAAAGTGAATGGAACTTATATTTCAGAAACTGAACTAGAGTTTTCATACAATGAGTTCGCATAACTTAGGACTTACACTAAATCAATCGGAGCCATAGTATAACTCATAAACATCATGAAAACTATTAACATTTTGAAATAAAAACAACACATATATAGTGATAACAATCAAAGATGTATTTAATAAATTATTTGTATACATGCATTTTAAACTTGTTTATATGAAACATTATTAATTTTTATGGTAATATCACCATATATGATCTAATGATATGCCATCCATGTTCAAGATCTACATTTTGAGTGATGATATTAATAATTAAATGTCAATGAAATCCCAATCCAATTTAACATCTACATATTTTGTGTTGATTAAGATTGCAAATATTTACGTCCCCATGCGCTCACAAATTACCATCTAGAACTAAAAATTACAAATTGCCATGTGGGATGAGAAAAGTCTAAGATGGATTACACAATCACTACCTTTGAATCTTTTGGTTTATTAGTATCGAAAAAGTATTACTTTCATGTGAAAATAACAATTGTGATATACACACATGTATGTCATGACACATTCTTCGACAGTCATACTTCAAGACATACAAATTCAATTTTAGTAGAATGTGAAGTGTTTCTCTCACACTATGTTTACTGCACTATACAAGAAGTTGAAGATTTCTTTGGTCTCAATGAATGGAGAGAGCGAATGCAAAATATATGAAGAGACATAGGGGTTTGAGGGAGGAGGATAGATGAAGAGAATTTTATTTTCTGACAAATAATATTTCTCCCATTTTGAAAAAGGGAGAGAAAAACATAATATAAATTGAACCAAAATATATTTATAAAAATTTCAACTATACCACATTAAAATATTTTTAAAGGAGAAACATCCGCATCATGGTCACTTGTTGAGGTTATTATGTTAAAAATATTATAATTAGTCATGAACATTATTTTTTTTCTTTATTTCTTTGTCTTCCTTACTCTTTATATTCACACAATAAAATTAATAATTTTTTTATTTGATTTTCATATTTACACTTATAACAAACCAATCACATGAAAGTGAATGGAACTTATATTTCAGAAACTAAACTAATGTTTCCAAAAAACGAGTTTTACATAACTTATGACTTACAATAAACCAATCAGAGGCTTAATATAACTTATAAATATCATGAAAACTATTAACATTTTGAAATAAAAACAATACATATATAGTGATAAAAATTATAGATTTATTTGATATATTATTTGTATAAAAGAATTTTAAACACATTTATATGAAACATTATCAATATTGTATGGCAATGTCAGCATATACGATCTAATCATATCCCAATCATGTTCATGATCTACATTTTGAGTTATGGTGTTAATAACCAAGTCTCAATCAAATCTCAATCCCATTCAACATCTTTAGATTTTGTGTTGATTAAGATTGCAAATATTTAGGGCCCCATGCCATCACAAACAACAATCTGGATCAAAAACTTACAAATTGCCATGTGGTTTTATAAAAGGCTAAGATGGATTACACAACCACTACATTTCAATCTCCTTGTTTATTAGTATAAAAAAGTATTGCTTTCATGTGAAAATAACAATTGTGATGTACACACATTTATGGCATGATACATCCTTCGACACTCGTACTTCGGGACATATACAAATTCAATTTTAGTAGAATGTGAAGCGTTGCTCTCACACTACGTTTATTACATTGTATAAGAAGTTGAAGATTTTTTTTATCTCAATGAATGGAGAGAGAATGAAAAATATATGAAGAGACATAAGGGTTTGGGGGAGGACGATAGAGGAAGAGAATTTTAATTTGGGACAAATAATATTTATCACATTTTGAAAAAGGGATAGAAAAGCATAATATTATATGAACCATAATATATTTATAAAAATTTCAATTACACCACATTAAAATATTTTAAGGAGAAACGTCTGCATCATGATCTCTTATTGAGGTTATTATGGTTAAAATATTATGATTAGTCATGGACATGATTTTTTCTTTATTTCTTTGCCTTCCTTACTCTTTATATTCACAAAATAAAATTAACAATTTTTTTATTTGATTTTCGTATTTAATTTTACAACAAACCAATCACATGAAAGTGAATGGAACTTATATTCCATAAACTGAACTAGAGTTTCTAGAAAATGAGTTCCACATAACTTACAACTTCACCTAAACCAATTGTAGCCTTAATATAACTCATAAATATCATGCAAACTATTAACATTTTGAAATAAAAATAATACATATATAATGAGAAAAATTTAACATGTATTTCATAAATTATTTGTATACATGCATTTTAAACTCATTTACATGAAACATTATCAATTTATATGGCAATATCAACATATATGATTTAATCATATCCCAAGTTCCCAACCATGTTCAAGATCTACATTTTGAGTGATGACATTAATAACTAAGTGTCAATAAAATCCCAATCCTGTTCAACATCTACAGATTTTGTGTTTATTAAGATTGCAAATATTTAGGTCCCCATGCGCTCACAAACTGCCATCTAGATAAAAAACTTACAGAGTGCCATATGGGTTGAGAAAAGGCTAAATCTTCTGATTTATTAGTATCGAAAAATTATTACTTTCATGTGAAAATCACAATTTTGATGTACACACATTTATGGCATGAAAAATCTTTCGAGACATATACAAATTCAATTTTAGTAGAATGTGAAGCGTTGCTCTCACACTCTATTTATTTCACTATACAAGAAATTGAAGATTTCTTTGGTCTCAATGAATGGAGAGAAAATATACTAAATAGATGAAGAGAGATATGAATTTGAGGGAGGAGGATAGAGGAAGAGAATTTTAATTTGTGACAAATAATATTTGTAACATTTTGAAAAAAGGGAGAGAACAAGCATAATATCATATGAACCATAATATTTTTATAAAAAATTCAATTATACCACATTAAAATATTTTTTAAAGGAGCAACATCCGCATCATGATCGCTTGTTGAAGTTATTATGGTAAAAATATTATGATTATTCATGGTCATGATTTTTTCTTTAATTCTTTGTCTTCCTTTTCTTTATATTCACATAATAAAATTGACACTTTTTTATTTGATTTTCATATTTATTCTTACAACAAACCAATCACACAAAAGTGAATGGAACTTATATTTCAAAAACTAAACTAGAGTTTCTAGAAAATGAGTTCCACATAACTTATGACTTATACTAAACCAATCGGAGCCATAATAGAAATCATAAATATCATGAAAACTATTAACATTTCGAAATAAAAACAATACATATATAGTGATAACAATTATAGATGTATTTCATAAATTATTTGTATACATACATTTTAAACTCGTTTATTTGAAACATTATCAATTTCATATGGCTATATCACAATATAGAATCTAATTATTGTTAAATACCTTTTAGTGTGGCCAAAAATAAATATAATATTAGATAAAATATTTCCATAAAAGGATGCATCTGTTGGAGATGGGATGATTTCCCACAACTTACATGTCTTTTCATGGTGGATAAAGAGGCTTTATGATTTATTATATAAAGAATGATCCTCTCTCCATGGGACATTATCCGGTAACGACTCCACCCATCGGAGAATCCATCAGGAGAGAGAAACCTTGTTCTTCTTTATGTACGCTTTCATTTGGGGACGCTCGCTTATGTGGAAACGCTCCTTCCCTTCTCTGTTATTTGGACGTGGCCGTTATTTCTGCACAACAAAAAATCTAGACCAATCTTCATGGAGGCTTCTCAAAATATTGGTATGTCCCTCCTACAATGGTATTGTTTGATCTTCTTCGGAATTGGTCTTTAAATCTGGATAATATTCTTTCTTTCGGCGTGTGGAGCAATGATCATCCTTCCAGATTGGTTTCTTCCGGCGGGCCTTTCTATTTTCTTTGCTTTTTACTTTTTCCCGAATCACCGGTGTCCAAAGTGGTTGAATTTGTTATTCACTTCATGCGTATCGGGCACGGTCTGCGCTAATGGGAAAGACACAATATAGAAGCAATTGAAAGCACCTATCAGGTACTTAATATACTAATCATGATGACAAGTTTTGAACCGACACCACTTCAGGCTGAGAATAAAGGGACTTCCGTTGCGGTACTTCTGATCAATTCGTAGTGACTCACCCATAACCCTGTCTTGATGTGTGCCTTCCTTACTACCTATGCGTATGTATTTTTCTTTGAATCAAATCGTAGTGACTATTGGCAGCAATATGTTCGTGTTTTGTTGTCTCCATAGATATTCATTTTTGCGTTGGCACATGCACTAATTATTTATTACCAACATAACACATGATCACAGTGAACAATCTTGACGCCTATGTTGGTACGTATATCATTGGATTATTACTAAACTAGTGTATGATCAAGGCCATTGCATATATGATATACCGAATTCATGACAATTCAACTAGGTGAATGTATTATCTGATCTACAGATTTGTAAACAATATCCATGCAGAACTTATTTGTATTTGTCAAATTGATTCGTGATTATTATACTAGTCATTCACAAAGAACTTTCTTAAACTTAAGTAATGCAGTTTTGCGAAAGTAATTATACTTGAGTAGTTGAGTTGTAAAGGAAGAGGTTGTTGAGTCGTATTTAATTTAGGTAAGACAAATACCACCCAAAAGTGTATTTATCTCTTGACATTAAGTACGACATTACAAAGATGAATGTGTAGTAATGTACATAATACTTTACCCAAAGGTGAACGTATTGTGCTACATTAATTCATACTTTTTTTTACTTTATATGGGTGTGACCCACATATTTCTAATTCCACTTTGTGTTACATATTTATCCAAAGATAATGATGTGATGACTATTAGAATTAATAAATATAAGTAAATTAAAGTAGACCTCATAAGTTACTTTTATATTTCAGTTGTGGTTTTAATATGAAATTTTAGTTATTGCAGGTTATTTCCTCATCTTTGTATAGAGGAAATAACAACATTCTAAATCTGAATGGTTCAAACTTTAATGAATGAAAATAAAATTTCATATTTACATTAGGGTGTATGGACTTAGACTTAGCTTTCTGAGTGGAAAAACTACAACCACTTACTGAGGAAAGTACTGCTACAGAAAAGGTCAATTATGATAAGTGGGAAAGATCTAATAGGCTTAGTTTGCTTCTTATGCAAGCACATGTTGGAAACCATATTAGACGGTCTATTCCTACTTCTGAATTGGCAAAAGATTTTCTAAAAGCAGTGGAGGAACAATATGTTTCTTCTAGTAAGTCTAGGACTAGCACCTTAATGGATAAGATGTGCTCTATGAAGTACAATAGTTCTTGTGGGATCTGTGAACACATCATGGAGATGAGAGATATTGCCTCACAACTCAATGAGATGGATTTATCCATCTCTGATGCATTTCTTGTTCATTTCATTTTAACTTCCTTGCCCAGTCAGTATGGATAATTCAAGGTTTCTTACAACACACAAAAGGAAAAATGATCAATTAATGATTTATTGGTCATGTGTGTTCAATAAGAAGAGAGACTTAAGAATGAAGGGGTCACTGCTACCCATTTAAGTATCCATGACAAACATGGCCGCAAGGGTAAAGGAAAAATGAAGGGAACTGCTCCTATCTCAGGTGGAGTATCCAAGCCAGATGGCAAGGCCGAGGGAAGCAAGACTAATACGAAATACTTCTTCTGCCGTAAGAAAGGACATGCTACGAAGGAGTGCTTCAAGTACAAGAAATGGTTAGAGAAGAAAGGTATAATTTCTCTTATTTTATATGAATGTCATCTTTCAAATGTTCCATTATATAGTTGGTGGCTTGACTCGGGTACCACCGTGCACATTTCTAATACATTGCAGGGATTTCTGAATCAAAGGAAACCAACGGAGCATGAAAAAGTCATTTATTTAGGAAATAAATTGGGCTCTCGCGTAAAGGTTGTTGGTACTTGCAGATTAATCCTTGACAATGGAATGTTGCTGGACTTAGAAAATAATTTTTATGTACCAAACTATAGTAGAAATTTAGTATCTGTTTCCAGACTAGACAAATTAAACTATGATTTCTTTCTTCAAAGTGGAAAATTGTCATTCTATAAAAACTCCAATTTGATTGGTACTTGTGTTTTAATAAATTATCTTTATCAAGTTCAAGTAAGCCCTAATTTTGAGCAATCTTTTACAATCCAACATAATATTATTGGTAATAAACGCACATTGTTAGATGAGAAATCATCACTTCTTTGACATAGAAGGTTGGGACACATTTCCAAAGAAAGGATCCAAAGATTAGTGAAGGAGGGCATTTTAGGGCCTTTAGACTTTATTGATTTTGGGTCATGTGTTGAATGCATAAAAGCTAAGCAAACCAACACTTCTAAGAAGGGAGCCAAGAGGAGTAGTGGAACATTAGAAATAATTCACACGGATATTAGTGGACCTTTTCTGCCTTGTTTTACAGGGGAAAATTATTTTGCAACCTTTATTGATGACTATTCACGATATATGTATCTCTACTTATTAAATGACAAAAGTGAAGTTTTTCAAGCATTTAAGGACTTCAAAGTCAAAGTAGAGAAACAATTAAGCAAAGTGATTAAGATAGTCCGATCAGAAAGAGGAGGTGAATATTAAGGAAGGTTCACTGAGATGGGACAAAGAAAGGGACCATTTGCACATTTCCTTCAGGAAGAGGGTATTGTACCTCAATATACAATGCCAGGAACACCAAGTCAAAATGGTATAACTGAAAGAAGGAATCAAACATTAAAGGATATGGTTCATGCAATGCTTTGTAATTCGTCCCTTCTTTCCACCATGTGGAGTGAGGCTTTAAAGACGGCAATGCATGTATTAAATATGGTTCCTAGCAAGTCTGTCCAGAAAACTCCATATGAATTATGGACAGGAAGGAAACCATCTTTAAACTACATGCACATATGGGGATCTCATGCAGAAGTTAGAATTTACAATCCATATGAGAAGGCATTTGACCCAAGAACCACTAGCGGTTTCTTTATTGGTTATCCAAAAAGGTCAAAGGGATATATGTTTTATTGTCCATCTCACCCAAGAAAGATAATCAAAAGTGGTAAGGCTAGATTCTTAGAGGATCATCTAATCAATGAGAATGATCTACTTCAAAATTATTCATTTGATGAAGTGCAAGAAAATTCAGTCACACCTACACCCAGTCAAAATTGTATAAGCTATCCAATTATTATTCCCATGAACAATGGTCAAGTGGATGAGCCAATGGAAGTAGATCACACTCCTAGTCAGGTTGTAAATGATCAAGTTGATCATGTTCATGATGAAGGACAACCTGAAGAGCCTACAAAAAATATAGGACCCAATGATGAATTTAAAAGATCCACAAGATCAAGGAGGTCTGTGATTCCATCCGATTATGTTGTATACCTTCAAGAACCAAATTTAGACTTTGAAGATATTGATCCCTTATCTTTTTCACAGGCAATAAATTGTGAAAATTCCTCTAAGTGGCTTGATTCCATGTAGGAGGAACTAATATCCATGGATAAAAATCAAGTATGGGACCTTGTACCTTCGCTAGAGAATGTTAAACCTATTAGTTGCAAATGGGTCATTAAGACCAAAAGGAACTCAAATGGTGAAATAGAGAAGTACAAGGCCAGACTAGTTGCTAAAGGTTTCACACAAAAGGAAGGCATTAATTATAAGGAGACCTTTGCTCCAGTCTCATCAAAGGACTCTTTTAGGGTAATCATGGCCTTAGTGGCTCATTTTGATCTAGAGCTACATCAAATGGATGTTTAAACAACATTTTCGAATGTGGATTTATCTAAAGAAGTCTATATGGACCAACCAAAAGGTTTCATTGATAATAGTAGAGGTCGTATGGTTTGCAAATTAAAGAAATCCATTTATGGACTTAAACAAGCATCCCGACAATGGTATGTAAAGTTTAACTCAATTATATCAACCTTTGGGTTCAAACCAAATATTTTTGATCGGTGTACATACCTCAAAGTCAGTGGAAATAAGTTCATAATATTGACTCTTTATGTGGATGACATTCTACTAGCAAGTAATAACCTTGCTATATTAAATGAAACTAAAGAATTTCTTTGCTCTAACTTTGAGATGAAAGATATGGGAGAAGATTCATATGTACTCGATATTGAGATACATCAGGACCGAGCTAAGGGCATACTCGATATATCCCAAAAAGCTTACATATCTCAAGTATTAGAGAAGTATGGAATGAAAAATTGTTCACCTGGACCTGCACCTATAGTTAAAGGAGATAAGTTTAACTCCAAGCAGTGTCGTAGTAGTGATATTGAAAGGAATGAAATGAGGAAAATACCATACACATCCGTAGTTGGGATTCTACAATATCTTCAGATATGCACTCGACCAGACATTGTTTTTTCTACTGGGATGCTTGGCCATTACCAAAGTAACCCATGCATGGACCATTGGAGAGCTGTGAAGAAGGTGATGCGCTATCTGCAAGGAACAAAGGATTACATGCTTACATATAGAAGGACAAACCACATTGAGGTTACATGATATTCAGATACAGATTTTGTAGGATGTCTAGATAGTAGGAAGTCTACAATAGGCTATGTCTTCCTATTGGCTGATGGTGTGGTATCATGGAGAAGTATTCAATAAAAGACTACAGCTTCATGTACCATAGAAGCTGAACTTATAGCTTGCCATGAAACATCATCACATGTTATATGGCTTAAGAATATGATACAAGATCTTAAAGTTGTTGACTCAACTCATAAGCCAATACTGATATATTGTGATAATGAAGCCACTGTCACTTTTGCTAATAATGATAAAAGCACAACGACATGCAGACATCTAGACATAAAGCTCTATGTTGTTAATGAGTGAGTTGACAACAAGATGATAATGATTGGTCATATTGGTACGCAATATATGATTTCAGATCCTCTTACAAAAGGGCTAGCTCCAAGATTGTATACATCTCATGTAAAGAATATGAGTCTGAGAACGTCATTTGATGTGTAATATCACAATGTAATATTTATTATGTGATCACATATTTGACTCGGTACCTCTGTTTCAATACTAGTTATAAGAGAACGTCAATTTTTGATATAAATGAGGACCATACAATAGATTTGAGGTCAATCTATTCATAAAGTTTATGTCACTACATATGAGATGACTAGATATTGTAGTACATAGATGGAAAAACTCGTTTATTGAGTATCAACCACTATGACTCATATTTAATTCTTTTATATGGAAGTATTTATAGGGCATCAATGGAAAATTATTAAATTTTATTGCCATGGCATTTTGGGCCAATTGGAAAAATTTTAAATACCTTTTAGTGTGGCCCAAAATAAATATAATATTAGATTAAATATTTCCATAAAAGGATGCATCTATTGGAGATGAGATGGTTTCCCACAACCGACATGCCTCTTCATGGTAGGTAAAGAGGCTTTATGATTTATTATATAAAGGATGATCCTCTCTCCATGGGATGCTATCCAGTAACTGACTCCACCCATCGGAGAATCCATCAGGAGAGAGAAACCTTGTTCCTATTTACATACGCTTTCACTTGGGGATGCTCACTTATGTGGAAACGCTCCTTGCCTTCTCTATTATTTGGACGTGACTGTTGTTTCTGCACAAAAAAAAATCTGGACCAATCTTCATGGAGGCTTCTCAGAATACTGGTATGTCCCTCCTACAATTATATCCCAACCATGTTTAAGATCTACATTTTGAGTGATTATATTAATAATTAAATGTCAATCAAATCCCAATCCCATTCAACATCTACAGATTTTGTGTTGATTAAGATTGCAAATATTTAGGGCCCCATGCACGCACAAACTTCCATATGGATCTAAAAATTACAAATTGCCATGTGGGTTTAGAAAAGGCTAAGATGGATTATACAATCACTACCTTTGAATCTTCTGGTTTATTAGTATAAAAAAAGTATTACTTTCATGTGAAAATAACAATTGTGATATACACACATGTATGTCATGACACATCCTTCGACACTCATACTTCGGGACATATACAAATTCAATTTTAGTAGAATGTGAAGCGTTGGTCTCACACTATGTTTATTGCACTATACAAGAAGTTAAAGATTTCTTTGGTCTCAATGAATGTAGAGAGAGAATGCAAAATATATGAAGAGAGATAGGGGTTTGAGGGAGGAGGATGGAGGAAGAGAATTTTAATTCGTGACAAATAATATTTCTCACATTTTAAAAAAGGGAGAGAAAAAGCATAATATCATTTGAACCGCAATGTATTTATAAAAATTTCAATTATACCACATTAAAATATTTTTAAAGGAAAAACATCCACATCATGACCGCTTGTTGAGGTTATTATGGTTAAAAATATTATGATTAGACATGGACAAGATTTTTTTTATTTGTTTGTATTCCTTACTCTTTATATTCACACTATGAAATTAATAATTTTTTATTTGATTTTCATATTCACACTTACAACAAACCATTCTCATGAAAGTGAATGGAACTTATATTTTAGAAACTGAATTAGAGTTTTTCAAAAAATAAGTTCTAGATAACTTATGACTTACAATAAACCAATAGGAGCCTTAATATAACTCATAAATATCATGCAAACTATTAACATTTTGAAATAAACACAATACATATATAGTGATAAAAATTCTAAATGTATTTCATATATTATTTGTATACTTGTATTTTAAACTCATTTATATGAAATATTATCAATATCGTATGGCAATATCAACATATATGATCTAATCATATCCCAATCATGTTCATGATCTACATTTCGAGTGATGATATTAATAACTAAGTCTCAATCAAATCCCAATCCCATTCGATATCTATAGATTTGGTGTTGATTAAGATTGCAAATATTTAGGGCCCCATGCGATCACAAACAACCATCTGGATCAAAAACTTACAAATTGGAATGTGGTTTGACAAAAGGCTAAGATGGATTACACAACCACTACCTTTCAATCTTCTAGTTTATTAGTATAAAAAAAGTATTACTTTCATGTGAAAATAACAATTATGTTGCACACACATTTATGGAATGATACATCATTTGATACTTATACTTCGAGACATATACAAATTCAATTTTAGTAGAATGTGAGGTGTTGCTCTCACACTTTGTTTATTGCATTATACAAGAAGTTGAAGATTTCTTTGATCTCAATGAATGGAGAGAGAATGCAAAATATACGAAGAGAGATAAGGGTCTGAGGGAGGAGGATAGAGGAAGAGAATTCTAATTTCTGACAAATAATATTTCTCACATTTTGATAAAGGGAGAGAAAATCCATAATATTATATGAACCGCAATATTTTTATAAAATTTCAGTTACACCACATTAAAATATTTTTAAGGAGTAATATCTAGATCATGATCGCTTGTTGAGGTTATTATGGTTAAAAATATTATGATTAGTCATGGACATGATTTTTTCTTTATTTCTTTGCCTTCCTTACTCTTTATATTCACATAATAAAATTAACAATTTTTTTATTCAATTTTCATATTTATTCTTACAACAAACTAATCACATGAAAGTGAATGGAACTTACATTTCAGAAACTGATCTAGAGTTTCTAGAAAATGAGTTTCACAAAACTTATGAGTTAATGTAAACAAGTTGTAGCCTTAATATAACTCATAAATATCATGCAAACTATTAACAATTTGAAATAAAAAGAATACATATTTAGTGACAAATATTATTGATGTATTTCATAAATTATCTGTATACACGCATTTTAAACTCGTTTACATCAAACATTATCAATTTCATTTGGCAATATCAACATATACGATTAAATCATATCCCAACTATGTTGAAGATCTACATTTTGAGTGATGATATTAATAACTAAGTGTCAATGAAATCCCACTCCAATTCAACATCTATAGATTTTATGTTTATCAAGATTGCAAATATTTAGGGCCGCATGCACTCACAAACTAGCATCTAGATAAAAAACTTACGGATTGCTATATGGGTTGAGAAAAGGCTAAGACGGATTACACAACAACTACCTTTCAATCTTTTGGTTTATTAGTATCACAAAATTATTACTTTCACGTGAAAATAAAAATTATGATATACACACATTTATGGCATGACACTTCTTTTGAGACATATATAAATTCATTTTTAGTAGAACGTGAAGTGTTGCTCTCATACTATGTTTATTGCACTATACAAAAAGTCGAAGATTTCTTTGGCCTCAATGAATGGAGATAATGCAAGATAGATGAAGAGAGATAGGAGTTTGAGGCAGGAGGACAGAGGAAGAGAATTTTAATTTGTGAAAAATAATATTTGTCACATTTTGAAAAAAGGCAGAGAATAAGCATAATATCATACGAACCATAATATTTTTATAAAAAAATCAATTATACCACATTAAAATATTTTTTAAAGGAGAAGCATCCACATTATGATCGCTTGTTGAAGTTATTATGGTTAAAAATATTATGATTGGTCATGGTCATGATTTTTTATTTAGTTATTTTCCTTCCTTTTTTGATATTCACATAATAATATTAACACTTTTTATTTGATTTTCATATTTTACTCTTACAACAAACCAATCACACAAAAGTGAATGGAACTTATATTTCAGAAACTGAACTAGAGTTTCTAGACAATGAGTTCCACATAACTTATGACTTACACTAAACCAATCGGAGCCATAATATAACTCATAAGTGTCATGAAAACTATTAACATTTTGAAATAAAAACAATACATATATAGTGATAACAATTATAGATGCATTTCATAAAAAAAAATTATAGATGCATTTCATAAATTATTTGTATACATGCATTTTAAACTCGTTTATATGAAACATTATCAATTTCGTATGGCAATATCACCATATATGATCTAATCATATCCCAACCATATTCAAGATCTACATTTTGAGTGATGATATTAATTTTTTTTAAAACAAACAGATCAACTTCATTAATTATAAGTCATACGACATCTACAAGAGTGAAGAAGAACACTAACCAAACATACAACAACCAGAACTAGGGCTACCCAAACACCGATAATCAAATTGCAAAGAGAGTAAAATGCTTCTGCCTTGATCCTCCTACGCCGATGCTGACTAAAGCAGCTTTTCAACGAGGACTCCTTCAACATGAGTTTGTAACAGTGATAGGTAGTCTGCCTCCAATTAGTATTCTGATTAGTATTTTCCACATCTAGCTTGACCATATGACCAAGATCAATTAAATTGACTGAGACAAAATGGAGCACCAGTACAGCAGGAGCTCCTTGCTCCCACCAAGGAGAGACTAACTAGAAGAACAAAAAAAGGCGATGACTGACGACTAAAATGGCACACGAAGCTGCCATGCACAGATGAAACCCAACACCTGACACAGGTAGAAAACAAAAATAGACAAGCAACAGAAAACAAAATAGAGTAGAACAGAAAGGGGGAAAGGAAACCTTATCCCCTCAGACCCAAACCATCACCCAGCCTGACACGACAAGTGCATGTAAAGGCAGCAACACCACACACTGGGCGAGATGGGTGAGTCCCCCACCAAGCGAGAAACTACCTGAGTACTCACCCAAGGCAGCAACAACGTCACCCAGAGATCCTACCGCACAAGAACGATGAGAGGCAAGACCATCCAAAGGCAAAACTGGTAGTATAGGAGGCCTCCTATACTTATTGTATAGGACAACCAATGAGAACACCAAAAACCCAACCCATAAAAAAATTAGTGGAGAGAGAAATTATTTTTTCAGCATTAAAACGAATTCTTTAATACTATACAAAATTCTGATTGGTCTCCTACCATCTTTCTATAGGAGGCCTCCTATAGGATAGGCGTCCATCCAAAGGCGTTTGACAATAGCTTGGTTGAGGAGAGGTGAGGCTGGAAGAGGCCCCAACGGAGTAGGGGAGGAGACAACCGGTCATGGCCACCGCCCCCGCCCCCCAAGCCAAGGGGCACCAGTGTTAAACCTAGATCGCAAGGGCGATCGCCATCACGGACGAGACTCAAGCTGTGTACTTCTAATTCTCATATAGAATTGAGCGATGATATTAATAATTCAATGCCAATCAAATCCCAATCTTGTTCAACATCTACAAATTTTATGTTGATTAATATTGCAAATATTTAGGGCCCCATGCACTCACAAACTGCCATCTGGAACCAAAAATTACAAATTTCCATGTAGGTTGAGAAAAAGGCTAAGATGGATTACACAATCACTACCTTTGAATCTTCTATTTTATTAGTATAAAAAAAGTATTACTTTCGTGTGAAAATAACAATTGTGATATACACACATGTATGGCATGACATAACCTTTGACATTCATACTTCAGGACATATACAAAATCAATTTTAGTAGAATGTGAAGCGTTTCTCTCAAACTATGTTTATTGCACTATACAAGAAGTTGAAGATTTCTTTGGTCTCAATGAATGGAAAGAGAGAATGGAAAATATATGAAGAGAGATAGGGGTTTGAGGGAGAAGGATAGAGGAACAAAATTTTAATTTGTGACAAATAATATTTCTCACATTTTGGAAAAGAGAGAAAAAAGCATGATATCATTTGAACCACACTATTTTTATAAAAATTTCAATTATACCACATTAAAATATTTTTAAAGGAGAAACATGCACATCATGATCGCTTGTTGAGGTTATTATGGTTAAAAATATTATGATTAGTCGTGGACATGATTTTTTTTCTTTATTTTTTTGTCTTCCTTACTCTTTATATTCACACAATAAAATTAATAATTTATTTGTTTGATTTTCATATTTACACTTACAACAAACCAATCACAGGAAAGTGAATGGAACTTATATTTCAGAAACTAAATTAGAGTTTTTAGAAAATGAGTTCCACATAACTTATGACTTACAATAAACCAATTGTAGCCTTAATATAACTCATAAATATCTTGCAAAATATTAAGATTTTGAAATAAAAACAATACATATATAGTGATAAAAAATATAGATATATTTCATATATTATTTGTATACATGCATTTTACACTCATTTATATGAAACATTATCAATATCATATGCCAATATTAACATATACGATCTAATCATATCTAGATCATGTGTATGATCTACATTTCGAGTGATGCTATTAATAACTAAATCTTAATCAAATCCAAATCTCGTTCAACATCTATAGATTTTGTGTTAATTAACATTACAAATATTTAGGACCCCATGTGATCACAAACAACCATTTGGATCAAAAACTTACAAATTGTCATGTGGTTTGACAAAAGGCTAAGATGGATTACACAACCACTTCCTTTCAATCTTATGGTTTATTAGTATCGAAAAAGTATTACTTTCATGTGAAAATAACAATTGTGATATACACACACATTTATGGCATGATACATCCTTCAACACTCGTACTTTGGGACATATACAGATTCAATTTTAGTAGAATGTGAAACGTTGCTCTCACACTGTGTTTATTGCATTGTACAAGAACTTGAAGATTTCTTTGATCTCAATGAATGGAGAGAGAATGCAAAATATATGAAGAGAGATAAGGGTTTGAGGGACGAGGATAGAGGAAGAGAATTTTGACTTATGACAAATAATATTTCTCACATTTTGAAAAAGGGAGAGAAAAATCATAATATCATATGAACTACAATATTTTTATGAAAATTTCAGTTATACCACATTAAAATATTTTGAAAGGAGCAACATCTGCATCATGATCGCTTTGTGCAATTAGTTAAAAATATTATGATTAGTCATAAACATGATTTTTTATTTATTTCTTTGCCTTCCTTACTCTTTATATTCATACAATAAAATTAACAAAAAAAATTTTGTTTTCATATTTACATTTACAACAAACCAATCACATGAAAGTGAATGGAACTTATATTTCAGAAACATAAGTAGATTTTCTAGAAAATGAGTTCCACATAACTTATGACTTACACTAAACCAATCAGATCCAATATTACTCATAAATATCATGCAGACTATTAACATTTTGAAATAAAAATAATACATATATAGTGATAAAAATTGTAGATGTTTTTCATGAATTATTTTTGTACATGCATTTGAAACTCATTTATATGAAACATTATTAATTTCATATGGTAATATCAACATATACGATCTAATCATATCCCAACCACGTTTAAGATCTCCATTTTGAGTGATGATAATAATAACTAATTGACAATCAAATCCCAATCACATTCAACATCTACAGATTTTGTGTTCATTAAGATTGCAAATATTTAGGGCCCCATGCGCTCACAAACTGCCATCTGGATCAATAACATACAAATTTCCATGTGGGATGAGAAAAGGCTAAGATGGACTTCACAACTAGTACCTTTCAAACTTCTAGTTTATTAGTATCGAAAAAGTATTAAGTTCATGTGAAAATAATAATTGTGATATACACACATTTATGGAATGACACATCCTTCGACACTCATACTTCGGCTCATATACAAATTCAAATTTAGTAGAATGTGAAGTGTTGCTCTCAGACTATGTTTATTGCAATGTACAAGAAGTTGAAGATTTCTTTGGCCTCAATGAATGGAGAGAGAATGCAAAATATATGAAGAGAGATAGGGTTTTGAGGGAGGATGATATAGGAAGAAAATTTTAATTTGTGATAAATAATATTTCTCACATTTTTAAAAAGGGAGAGAAAAACATAATATCATATGAACCACAATATATTTATAAAATTTTCAATTATACCACATTAAAATATATTTTGAATGAGCAACATCCACATCATGATCACTTGTTGAGGTTATTACAACAAAAAATATTATGATTATTAATGGACATGATTTTTTCTTTATTTCTTTGCCTTTTTTACTCTTTATATTCACACAATAAAATTAGAATTTTTTTATTTGATTTTCATATTTACACTTACAACAAACCAATCACATGAAAGTGAATGAAACTTACATTTCAAAAACTAAACTATAGTTTCTAGAAAATGAATTCGACATAACTTATGACTTACACTAAACCAATCAGAACCTTAATAGAACTCATAAATATCATGCAAACTATTAACATTTTGAAATAAAAAGAATATATATATAATGATAAAAATGATAGATGTATTTCATAAATTATTTAAATACATGCATTTTGAACTCATTTATATGTAGCATTATCAATTTTTAATGACAATATCAACATACACGGTCTAATCATATCCCAACCATGTTTAAGATCTAGATTTTGAGTGATGATATTATTCACTAAGTGTCAATCAAATCCCAATCCCGTTCAACATCTACATATTTGTGTTGATAAAGATTGCAAATATTTAGTGCCCCATGCGCTCACAAACTGCCATCTAAAACAAAAACTTATAAATTGCCATGTGGGTTGAGAAAAGGCTAAGATGGATTATAGAGCCACTACCGTTCAATCTTCTGGTTTATGAGTATAAAAAAAGCATTACTTTCATTTGAAAATAACAATTATGGTATACACATATTTATGGCATGACACATATTTTGACACTCGTACTTTGGGACATATACAAATTCAATTTTAGTAGAATGTGAAGCATTGCTCTCACACTATGTACAGTACAAGAAGTTGAAGATTTCATTAGCCACAATAAATGGAGAGAGAGAATGCAAAATAGATGAAGAGAGATATGGGCTTGAGGGTGGAGGATAGATGAAGAGAATTTTAATTTGTGACAAATAATATTTCTCACATTTTGAAAAGAGATCAAAAAAGGGAGAAAAAATCCTGATATCATATGAACCATAATATTTTTATAAAAAAATCAATTATTCCACATTAAATATTTTTTAAAGGAGAAACATCTACATCATAATTGCTTGTTGAGATTGTTATGGCTAAAAATTTATGATTAGTGATGGACATGATTTTTTCTTTATTTCTTTGCCTTCCTTACTCTTTATAATCACACAACAAAATTTACAATTTTTTTATTTGATTTTCATATTTACACTTATAACAAACCAATCACATAAAAGTGAATGGAACTTATATTTTAGAAACTAAAATAGAGTTTCCAAAAAATGAGTTCCAAATAACTTATGACTTACACTAAACCAATCGGAACCTTAATGTAAGTAAAAAATTTCATGCAAACTAGTAACATTTTGAAATACAAAGAATACATATATAGTGATAAAAATTATAGATGTATTTCATAAATTATATGTATACATGCATTTTAAACTCGTTTATATGAAACATTATCAATTTTGTATGGCAATATCAAAATATATGATCTAATAATATCCCAACCATGTTTAGGATCTACATTTGAAGCTAATTTAGGTTTTTTGGTCGGCAAAGCTGATTTAGGTTGTAAACATGTTGGGCCCCATCCTCTCACAAACTTCCTTCCAGATCAAACAATTATACACTACCATTCAGATTAAGATATACTAAGTCCCCTAGCCACACTAAGACCACTACCTTCTCAGCTTCAAGTTGAATGTCTCATAAATGTATTCCTTTCATGGGATGTTCATAATATTCATATACAAAACATTACGACACTTCTTTGTATATTCATACCACATGTTATATGCAAATTCATGTGGAGTATGAAGTATGGAACTGTGCTAGAAAGTTATGTGAAGAGAAAGAGTGAAAGTATACGATGGCTTTCACCATCTATACTCTTTTTGTTCACATAGTAATATTTTACCTACTCCAAAAAAAAAGAGTGAAATGAGAGGAAAAGCAAGATATTATGAAATAATCACATAATATAAGTAACAAAAATTATTTTGACTAATACTTATTTTGAAATTAAATAATACATATGCATGTGATGAAAAATGCATTTATATACATTTATATACATACATATATATATATATGTATATATGTTACTGTTTTATATAAATAATGTTTTATCGAGGTTGAAACTTGTAAATAAGGTAGGGTAGGATGAGGTTTACACATGTATTTGCAGTAACTACTAGGGTAATTATGAGATCTATGAAAATAATTACCCAAGTCTCATTTGAACCCAATTATCAACACTTTAAATAGCTTGAGTAATTGGTGAAATGTGTAATACATGATAAAAATATAGTGGTATTTCCAGCAATGGTGTTACATGATATTCCTTAACACACCAAAGACACTAATAATACTAAGTAAATATATCTATATTTATGTTTTTGTGGAATGCACCCAAAATATCAATTAATATTCTTTGTATAGACAATATCTACATGTTTATTAGTATTTTGTTTGTCATAAAGAAATTCAAATTTTTAGCATTTTATCGTACATACTTCCACTTTATTTGCTTAAATTTACAAAATTAATGTTATGGGGTTTCTTTAGTTTATGACAACAATACTTTTAGAACCCTAGAATATATTTCAATCTTATATTAATTATAAACATATTAATGGTGTAGGTTACGAGTTCTCTCATCATCCTATCTTCTTAGATATTGGTAAAATAGTTAAAGCATATATGGACTGTGTCTATATATATTGTTATCCATACTCTACCCTATCGGGTATGGGTGGTATCCAAACATATGCTTGTCTCATTCTACCCTATAGGGTTTGGTGTTAGGTAAATGAGTTATAGATAACCTATTTAATGCCTAAATTTTTACATATAGTTACAATAAACAAATGTGTATATCTTTTGTTATACATTGCATGTGTTAGATAATCATAATCGTTGACCTAATAGTTCTATGTTGCACATATTTTGATGATGACTTAATTTTTCCATTCATATGTATCTAACGATTTTATGGTTATTATTTCAGGTTGATAGACACAGCGATTCTATTCAAATTTGTAATTTTTAAAATGGATAATTTTCAAGTCACAAAGCTTAAACTTTTAAGAATTGAAGAAAAAATAGAAAACTCTAAGAAAACTATTGTAAATAATTTACAATGATTGTGTGATTTAAAAATGTAGTAGAGTTAATTGTAATGAAATAATATTCCATTTTGCATTAACAAGAAATCTCCAAATCAACCACTTTCATTGTTTAAACTATTCTAAATAAAACTCGATGGACAACAACATTTGAGTTCCCTATTAGTGTCCATTGACCAAGGTTCTACTAAAAAAATCCGACAGACATACCATAAGGCCAAAACATATATGCCCATTAGCTGATAATTTGGACACAAAACTTGGCCACAATACCTAGAGGATTATTTTCTTGTAGTACCAATGACCAAGTTTTTCTACAATAATCATGGATGACATTTCTATAGATGTACCTTTTTCTAATGTGAAATATTGAGGGTTAAAAATGTAAAGTGTATTTATTGGTACTTCCTCTACTGACTAAAAAAGGCTAGAATTCATCCTAACCATATCAATTAGAAAGATGGCACCCTTATCTACAAATAGGACCTACTTGACTTCATCCCAAGGTTACCTTCCATGATCCTAGACTATGGTTGAGTACTTGTTCCTATTATCCCCTAGATGCTTCTTGATCTTGATTTCTAAAGTCTTATGAATAGTGTGAGGAGAGCTATAACTAGTTGTCATTTATAAAGCTATCCACTCTCTTCTTCCAATGTCTTTCTTGCATGATGATGAATTGAAGGTGCTTCCGTGGTGATGCTAGGTGAAAGGTATAGGAGGAAGACCCTTGGCTAAGAGTGAGTTATTATTTTGTAAAGGTTGTTGGCTCTTGTATACTTAAAGGAATGCTAGTTAGCCCTTGATATGAAAATTCTCCCGGTAGTTGATCTGTTTAGAGTTACATTTATCGGCTTAAATTTACAAGTAGAGTGGTTGGATTTTGTTGTTGACTTGAGAGTTCTTCATTGTCCATATTTTGATAATGACTTAACCATTCCATTTATATGTATCTAATATGTTTTGTTCAAGATTGATTTAGGGTTTTAGGTACATGAAAAGGATCAAATTACACAAGCCCTAGCTTGTTGAAGTTCAAGTCAAAAGCAATGCAAGTGCGTGTTTTGGGAAATCACTCCAAATGACCTTAGATGATTTTTTTCATTACTTGTATTGATGATATGACTTGTAACTAAGATGAGAAAAAAATAGGGACACTTAATTCCAACATTTTAGCACTAAAATGTTAATTTAGAAAATTTGTCACAGGTTGTTTATCAGTCGAGTTGGAAACCCGAATGATCCAGTGATGGAATTTCTTAAGAGACCATTCGGTCGAGTTGCACACTAACCGAACTCGACCGAATGAATAACTAAGCAAAACTAATTTTATCTCATTGGTTGAGTTTCTCATAACAAACTCAACCGATAATTTGAAAATTGGCTTTGTCTCTTAGTGGATCGGTCGAGTTACCTTTATTGAAACTTGATCGAATGTACTATACAGAAAATACAAAAAAAGTGATTATAACCATTGAAGAGTTGTTTTGAGTGAGAATAAATCAGTTGCAACTTGGGAAATGGCTATATTTCTCCCTTAAGTGATCCCACACACAAGGGAACACCCCCGACTATAAATAGAACCCCTTGGAGTTCATTCCAATTTTGCTCATTCATGCTATTCTAAGTCCTTGCTATAGTTGAGTGTGTTGCAACTCCTTGATCCCCTTTCTCTCTCTCATTTAAATATCATTTCATGATTATGAGTGAGTTAGGCCAGTTGTAAGAGAGATACTTCCTAGTTCTTGTGAATCTCTCATTTCATTCCATCTTCCCTACCCCTTTTCTCAAAGAAGCAAAGGTGAAGCAAGCTACTCCGAGTGAAGGTGAAGTTGTTGTTGTTGTTCTTCACAATTGAAGAAGAGTTGAAGATCTCCTCCAAGTGTAGGAGAAGTCAAAGGCTGAAGATCCAAGAAGAATGGGTAATTCCTTCAAGACTGAAGACTTGTGAAAGTGTAGGTAAGTCCTTGGAAGAAGGAGAAAGACTTTTGCCAAGTTCGTAAGTCCTTGGTAAGGTCAAAGACTCTTTGTAATGGATAGTTAAGTCCTTTGGTGGTTTTTGTGTTGTAACTCATATAGGTGAATACATAGAGGAAAGTACTTGCAAAGTCCTAGAGGTTGACCTCTCTAGGTAGTGGATTGACTCTCTCCTAGTTTGGAGAGTGGAACTACTCTAAACAACCTTGTCCAAGTGCTTGTTTCATTTTCTCTCATACTTGTGATGCTTGTTAGTTAAGACTTCAAATTGCACTTAAGCTATTGGTTTTGATTGATATAATTTGAAGGTCTAAATTATCTTGTGAGAATTTTGAAGCTCTATTCACCCCCTCTAGAGCCCTAGATACAACAAGTGGTATTAGAGGAAAGGATTTTCTCCAACAATCTCCTACAAGATGAGAAGATGGGAGGCAACCTACTTGATTCACTCAACCTAGAGGGAGGCTTGTCTATGCGTCTTCCGATCTTCGATGACACCAACTTCCTCTATTGGAAGAGGTGTATTTAGTTCTACATTCAAGGGATGAACTTGATATGTGGAAGGTTATGGTGACACCATACAAGGAGCCAACCAGAGCTATTGCAACATGGAGTGAATCTACACTTAAAGAGGCCCAACTCAATGCCAAAGTCATAAGCATCCTCTATGTATCCTTTACCCCTTAGATTTCAATTGCATCTCATCTTGGGACACTGCCTATGAGATTTGGGATAAATTGTGCATTACCTATGAGGGCACAAATCAAGTCAAGGAGGCTAAGATCTACATGTTGAACAACCTTCTAGAGAACTTCAAGATGGGCAAGAAAGAAGGGATTGTAAAGATGTACTCTAGGCTCAATGTCATCATCAATGGCCTAGCTGGTTTAGGAAACACTTTGGATAGAGGTGTAATCAACTCCAAGATCTTTAGGACTCTACCAAAGATATGGGAGTCAAAGGTGACCTCTATTGAAGAAGTAAGGAGCCTTGGTGACATGATAATCGAAGAGCTCATTGGAAATCTCCAAGCTCATGAGCCAAGGCTTGACAAGCAAGAAGAAGAAGCTAGGCAAGAAGAGAAGGAAGCTAAGAAGATCAAAGTTAGTTCTTTCAAAGCATAAGTGGAGGCAATCATCCTTCAACAACAACTTGGTTTCTGAACATCTCGTTCCTCCTCTAGTGAAGATGATGGCCCTAGTAAGCATGCAACCAACTAAATCAATGGTATGCACTTCAAGGGAAAGCAATCCTCCTCCTCTTCTCCTAGATTCTACAAGTGTGGACAAAAGGGACACTACAAGAGTGAATGGCATAAGTCAAGAAAGTCACACCAAAAGGGTTGTTGGGTTTTACATGGTCGGAGTAGGCAATGGAAACAAAAATTTTACTTGACCATAAATCCATAACCAACAGATCACATCAATATCTATGTAATGGGAAGGATGGTTTTAGCGAGATATACCTAGTCTTGAGGCTTGCTCAGTGACTATACCTCATAGTAAGTGCGGTCTTCAAACACTTGTCTCATATGGTGTCCATGTAGCTCCTAGTCTTGACCCAGACTGTGGTTGATGATCATCCTCCTAAGCGGAAGAAGTCTCCCGCCTCTATAGATAGTCCACACGGACTATCGGGAACTCTAGTCATCCTAAAGGACAGACTAGAAGGAGTTGTCCCCTTTTATTAGCATACTAGTCATCGACATACTCTCCCACCACCAGTTACTTTTTTGCAGTTGTCTTTCCCTTACTATTCCTCCCTTGACAGGTAACTTGCTTGGTCTCTCTCAGTTACCACAACCAGAGAGGACAACAACTTTACAAAGAAAATGATGTTCTGAGTTGTGTGTCTGGAGAAGCCCCCTGTACCCCTCTATTTATAGTAGAGAGAAGAGTTAGGGTTCCCAGTGTGTGCAGGAGTGGAAGGGTCCAGAACTTCCATGAACAATTTACACCACGGCAGGAAAACATATCATTTAGGAGTGTGAGCCGATCGGTTCACCTTGTGAACCGGTCATTTCTCTTCCCACACCTGCCTGCAATTGACTTTCCTTATTCATTTCTAATTAATGAAAATATTAATTCTTGTCCCAATCAAATTGAACAAGTAAAAAAAACTTTTCTCACAAATTGGGAAAATCCAACACTATTCATTTGGTCCAAGTGAACCGATCGGTTCACCAGAGTGAATCGGTAATATCATCGGCCATGAGGCAATCGGTTCACCCAGTGAATCGGTCATTTGGTGGTCTAGATTGTGCAGAACACACTCAATTTAGTTTTCAATCAATCTGACACTCTAATCAGTTGGTTCAACTCTTGAACTTGATGATTCTGAGTCAAGTCTATTGATTGAATATTTAATTAAGTACCTAAACACTTTAGTAATCAATCCAAACATCATTCATGGATAAAATCCTCTTCCAGGTTAATCCTTTTTTTGTGACCCTACAAGTCTCATTTCGCATTGGCAGTGAATGTCCATAACTAGCTAATGACATCACAAGCAAAGAGTAGTAACTAGTCGCACATCAGTTCTACCCAAGCGAAAAGGAAAATTGGAGAACAAGTTTCAATCCTATAGTCTATGATTGGTGTTCCAGTCAATGTATAATTCATTTGTCTCTGATATCCTGAATGAACTCAAGAGATCCTTTCAACGTTCATTCATGTTTCTTGAACTAGACCAGACTGTCTGAGATATGTGTGACATCAATATCATATATTGATTCACATGTGCATGTGCATGCCTTTCTCAATCTCGCTAATCAAGTGGCATGGACATCATACTCCCTTAGGAGGGACAAATTCCATCTCTATCACTCACAGTCTATCTCATGCGTCAAAGCCACCCAATCATCACCATTATAACAACACATGTTTTAGGACTGTGTTTGATGATGTCAAAGTGTACCTAATCACATTTGATGAGTGTAGTGATTTAATGTATAAGAATCCCAATCACCACCATCACCATCACTATGCGAAATAATTCTGACTACTGTGTCATGGTTCCATATGTCACTCTCATGGTGGGTCTGTCTGATACACTATTCTCCCACATGTATTTGTGTGCTTGGTTTGATATCATATATCATGACTAATAAGGTATTGTCATCAACCAACACACACTCTAATCTTGATGTGTCATTGTTGTCTATCAACCTTACACAATGACATCCGACTAGGGACTTAACAAGAATGTACATACACTAAGAATTTGTATGATCTCATTGTTCATGTCCTTAACCAGAAGACATACGCCATTGAGTATTGTCATTCTTAAGACATTCATTTTTATCCATCATTTATCTCATAATTGATGAGATAGAATAAATTGGAATCTTGGCTTTGATATTTATCAAATCAATCAGAACATATGCCAATCCAATCATCATATGATTGTCTCTCTGGGCATACATACCAATAGACTCCCACTTGCACTTAAATCCATTCACGTTTGAATCATATTCTTCGTGACCTCTAAACTTTACACCCTCATCCCATGATTATCACTAATCATGAGATTAGGGCATAAGTTTGAGGATTATACTTAATACAACGTTCACTCCTAACTTTTTCTTTTATTACAACTCTTTGTATTCCCACATTCAATCACATAAACAAACTTTATAAGTGAATTAAACCTTGATTACTCTAATATGATCTCAACATTAATGATACATATTTAGACATTCATTTTGTTTCTCACACTTCCATGTACATACAACATGATAACCAAATATATACTCTATTATTCAGGAAACAAAGTTACACATTATCGTTTACAAATCTCTCTCAACTCTATATAAGGACCTAGAGTGATAAGGATTGACTGAAATTAACTAATCTCATACTTAACTCCTATGGCAGATCTACGTTGATGCAATGACATCTTCAGTCCATGAGTTATCCTTAAAAATTGTGAGTGGAGGGGTGAGCCTACTCGCTCAGTGAATGAGTACTTCAAAGAAACAATTTAAAGCACTTTATTAATTACATATATATTGATGAGCAACTGATATTAATTATAATAGCAGTAAGCTTCAAAGAGACTAATCATTCACAAACATAAATATGGAAGGATACTTTAGATATCTACAAGAGTGAATCAATATATGAACATTCTTGATTAATCACAAAGAGAACTAATAACTCATAAGAATACAAAGAATAATTGAATAAGTGCACACACTTGGTATACCTCTCATTCATCTTATTATGCATCAGTTGTAGTATACAAATATCTAAGCATTTTTCTCATTATTCACTTTGTAATCTTTCATTAATCTTGACTTGACTGAATACATAATTGACGACCACTATGTTGGCCAACTAAACATAACTAATCGATCTGACTACTGTACTCTTTATCTAAAATCAATTGAACTCAATTAACTTTTCTTATACTTTTCCCTTGAACTCACTTGGATTGTACCATCCAAGAAAAACTCACTACTTTGTGACTTACTGTAGAAGTCTTAAGGTAAATCTGGGACCTTAAGACTACTATTAACTACCCCAGTCTGCAGTAAGGTTGCCACGTCTGGCCTAACGACGGCAAAACAATGTCTGTAAACTATGGCCCCTTATCATGGGTACTCAAGAGGGGTGCCACTAGGCTAAAAAGCCTCAACTCTACGTAATGCGGTTCCAGTAGGGTTGACACGCAAAACGGAGTAACTACTAGAAGAAGCAGGTCTACAAGGGATGTATACTTCAAATGGTGGGTACCACTGGATCTCCAGTTATTATTGGATACCCCTACTACTGAAATAGTACCACCAAGATCTCTGGTTATTGTTGGGTACTATGGTACTCAACTGAAGTACCACCGATATCCAATCAGTTGATGTTAGATACTAAATTCTGGGCTACTTCTTCCTATATCTGATAGTCCATAGCCTATTTCACCCATCCCGGTACACACCTCCATGGAGGATTCTACGGTGTTTAGGGCATCTACTATTACTGTTGTAGTTTTACTGACTACTTGAGCTATTGGACTAAATTCACTGATAATACTTAGTTGAATGCATAACATATTGGTTACCCTTATCTTAGGATTTCTCATTTCTTGGATGCTTAACATACAGATTACCCTTCTCTTAGGGTTTCTCATTTCTCATGCACATAGAAGAATTCTCATATGTTCAAACATATATCATATCTAATGATATAAACATTTATATTCAACATTTCTCATATTCCTGCATGGTATCAACGACATCCCTATCTCAGAAAATGCCTATTCTATTTTCTTAAATTACCATAACAACTTATGTATTTCATGTCAATTAACTCAACTAGTGATTTTTACATCACAATCAAAATGTATATGCATATAAAATGATATTCAACTAGAAACTCGAATTATCACATAACTCATTTCAATCAGTCATGCATATGAAACCCTATAATGAATTTATCAAGGGATGCCAAAATATTCAATAAAATATCATTCATCAAGAATAACCTTCAATAAATGAATTTATAATAATAAAAGAATCACATTAGTTGAATTCATGCATCTATTCACAAACTTCCCACTTTCCATTCATTTAGGGTTTCACCCTCTTTACTAATATATCAAGAAAACATTGATATCATCAAATGAAATACAAGATCTTATATGTCATATATGTACTACTCATTCAGATAAAACAATCACTTGTAACTAAGGAGATTCAACTAGACAAACCTCTTTATTCAATTATACAACAATATTAGTCATAGTCGAAAACCCTAGATTTTGCTATTTTCATATAAACTCTACAATTACCTTAGGAATTCTCATCTAGATAATTTGTATGCATTTATAGTATGATTTATCAACTGGAATCATCACAATAGAGAAATAATCTATTTCATATCATCTTGGAAAGGCTAGGTCAAAGGGGCAGTTTAGGGTTTGTAGTCGCAAACAAAACAAGTAAAGATTATTGATCATTTCACTCATTTTCGTGCAATATACTATTTAAAGGAAGTTCCCACTCAAATTAAGGTGTGAAAACACCTATAAAACATAGCCCATCTCTGGAAATCTCAATCTCATATCAAAACCCTAGCAAATCACTAGATTCTTCTTCCCTTCAGCTCGGAAACCCTAGAAATGAGGAATTATGAAGAAAGAGTGAGAAAAGGGGAATATTTGATACCATTTCAAATCAAACTAGAGTAGGGATAGAATCTTGACATGTGAGAGAAGATTCACCATGAAAACCTATTAGGGGTTTAAACAGTGCAGGTACGGTGCGGGTCTGGCCGTACCCATACCCATACCCATCTAATTTAGTGGGTCCGGTTCCGGTTCTAGACACACATAATACAAAACCTAGACCCACACCATACTCGTATCCAAAATAATAGTGTGTATGTGGTGCATGTATGCTGGTAAGAGGTTCTATGAACATCATATTGTTTATGTAAGAAAAATGACAATGTTCTATATATTTTAATACAACAAGATATTGTTATTATATAATATATTAACATGCCATAGTTATATTAGATAGTTTCAAAATTTATACACTAACATTAATTGGATTAATAGTTTACATATTCGTAGTCATCATCATAACATTTACCTTATGTATAAAGTAATGTAAATTAGTAGATATTTTGATTTTAAGTTTGCATATGATGTTCATTATTGTAACTAGAATAGATAATTCTTAATTATATGACTAGTCTCAACCTTATTGTGGTTAAAGTAGGATATAATATCAATAATTATATTAGTTAGACTAGTGAAGTATGATATATATAACATATTATATAAATAATTACTTATTTATAGTGGGTACATGGGTCTAGAGGGTCTGGGTCCAAGCATACCCATTATTGGACCCGCTTATATGCGAGTCCAAGGGTATATGGGTCCAAGGGTGTGCGGGTATAAAAAAACTAGACCTGTGATGGGTTTTTAAGGGTCCGAATTTGCAGGTCCACGGGTCTACCCGTACCCATTTACAACCCTAAAAGCTATGCAAAGAAGCTAAACTTACTTGATTTCATCATATTTCGGAAAAAGAAAGCCTAAATCATCAATTCCACCAGTTTCTCCTCTCAAACCCTAACTCTCCCTCTCTCTCTCTAGGATTTTGTTTCTCTAGAATGAATCATGAATTATGAGAGCTCCTAGTGTGTTAGGTTGACCATATAGAGAAATTGAGCTGCTTGGGTCAATTGCACATTGACCCCTCACTATACTTTCTCTTATTTTAGTTCAACTTTCTTTAAGAAAAAAGTTACTATAATTCATTTATTTCAGAAGCCAAGAATTCTCCAAAAATTATGAAAATTTAGAATCTTATTTTTAATTTAGTTACAAGGCTTGAGTTAAAAATTGAGATCATTCTGAACTTCCATTAAATAATAAAAAATATAATAGTGCGTTGCTATCTAGAAATCTACAAAATAGTCAGTTGAAGAGAAAATGCCCCAGAGCGGCCATGCAAGCTATCACAGACGTGCTAATATGGACCCAGAATGATCATGCTACCTACCACGACCGTGGTGCATTGGTTTCATTAGATTTGCATACAAAAGTTGGCCAACAATTCAATTCTTTCATAATGGCCAGTGTGGCCTAGAATACCTGTGCCACCAACGACCTAACACGACCGTGCCACCCACCACAGTCGTGGTATCCAAGCCTCCAACTACTATTTTCATTGTCCTTTTCCTACCTCTCTCACTCATCCCCAACATGAGCCTATTTGGTGAATACCCTAAATTCAGCTGACTAGGGTTTATATTTTCTCAAACCCTAATTATATAAAGTGATAGCACACTTGGAGTTCTCATTAGGTTTAATACATCATAATTGAGATATCATAATTAATCATGTTTAATAAATGATCAATATAATCTTCCACATAAACCCTAACTTACCAATTATGCTCAGATACAGTCATAACAATTCTTCCCCCCTTAAAAATGTTTTGCCCTCAAAACATAAATACGCAAGCAAAGTACATTCAAAGTTTATTTTAAGCTTCCAAAGTATAATATGTCATTGACCGGCCTAAATCGTGCATCCAAAAGTTGAGGCAGATTTAAGGTAGTCAAGCTTTTACATTTATAAACCTGAATCCTTCTAGGCCCCCACAACATTGCTTACGGGGTCGAATTAGATATACGAGGTCGAACACAGGGACAAGGGGGGTAGTGTTGAGAACCCAGAATCGACACGCTACACTCCGGCAGGTATAAAGAGATAATAAATTCCCCAAAAGGGAAATAGCAAGATGTTGTTACAAACAAAACAAGAAAACTATCTCCAACTGGAGCTACTAGAGAGATTTAAGATTTTTAGTCAATTAGCAGTTTTTAGGGGTTTTCATGCAACAGAAACAGAAAGATAAAACTAGAGCTAGAGCGAGGTACGAAGGATGAGACTTTAGTAAAGCAAGCGGTAGCAGTAGCATCCTGCACCCCTCCTCTCAGAGTGAGTACCTCTAACCAAGCACCAACACCCCTCTCGAGGTTGCTGGTCTTAAGTTAGAGTGGAATGTTACTGAAACAACTCCGTTCCAGGCACTCTCGTACTCCAGAATCGGACCAAACACTAGAGCCACAACACAACTCTCGAAGTATTTGCGACGAGAAAACACGATTCGGTAGCTAAGCGAAACACGATCCAAACATGCAAACTAGAGTTCATATATCAAACATAGTAGTCATCCCACACATTATACCAAGCATAGAGCAGCAAGTAAGTAAGTTTTTCTATTTCCATAAACATATAAAGGTTGGATTACAATGCGGGAATTAAAGAATTAAATAACAGAAGTAAAGATAGGTATCTCCTTCTTGATGTAGAAGGATGATAGACTACAGTGGACCCTCCAGCACGATACCGGTCAGGAGCCTAGCCCGATACAACCGTGTCGGGCGGTACACTGTGATGGCCGACTGTATCGCTCAAGGACCCTGGCTGATACGCTCATGTCGGGCGGCGCACCCTCTCAGGCGGCACGCATGACGGGCGAAGCATATCGGGTTCGATATCGTGTCGGGCATGGAGCGACACGTTCTACTGTCGGGCACTTGTGTCGCTCATCTACGTCGACCGATATCGGCCCGCAGTGTCGCCCGGGACGGTCCTAAGTGAACCATCTCCTCCCTCTCGGGATGAGGAAGAGCTCACCTAGAGTTGCCCGGCATGAGCACTGGGGCACGATACTCTTGCTCTCGCAGTTTTCCTCGGAAGATCGCTCAAAATTCCCAACTGTCCGAACTATCTTTTCGACTTCTTGTAGCTTCTATTTATAGGCAGCGGTTGGGGGAAGTTATGGTGCTCGTAGCGCCATGTGTCCTCCATATTCACGAGTTTGATGGATGGCTAATACACATATCACCCGACGCAGGGATGTTGGCCGTCGGTCATGTGACGGGTGGCGCCTACCGGTGGGTGGCCGGTGTCGCGCGACAAGCTTGGGTTGTTGTGGCGAGCTCGGCTCCCTATCGGGTAAGAGGCGTGTCGTCCGTCAACTTCTTCTTGTGCAGCATCCCTTTATCGCGCATCATTGTGTTTCTCCACCCTGTCGGGCAGAGGTCGTATCGGGCGTCAGGAAGGCCGAAACAGACTTGGACTTATTTGTGGGCCGGGACGGCCTTATTGTACCAAAATGAGGAAAAACTCTGCAAAAGATGGAAATATTGGATTAAGAGCATTACTTGGCCAATTATTGCGAAAGTACTAATAAAAGAGAGGAAAATAGCAGAAAAGGGAAATTTTGATAACAGAATAAAGGGCAAAAAACATCACAAAAATTGGTGTTATCAACTCCCCCAAACTTAGCCTTTTGATTGTCCTCAATCAATATTTAAACTTTATTTAGTGATGCTTCTTCTTGCTCGGCGAAGTTTTCTGTTCAAAAGGTGAAACAAGAATCGTGATGCCTTAAAGATAATGTTGTCTCACTTCAAACAAAAGACCTTGTGTTTCCCGCCTTATTATTTAAGTAAAATTCTTCTCTACAGCTTCGGCGAGACTTTGTTGTATGATTCCGAAGTTAGCTTACACACCAAACAGCTTTATTTTTGGGGTAGAAAGTTTTGTATAGGGTAGGCTAAATCTTTTTGAGGTTTTTTTTTCTCGTTTCCCATTAGTCCATCCAGGTAAGGGTCCATTAGCAGGCAAGTGGTCCCTGCAGTCCAAGCCAGTTGGCTTTAGAGCAGTGATTTCACATCCTACGTACCACTGCCCCGGATCTACCATGCCTAAAGATGGGTACTTTTGGAAGACAAGTGTGTATATATATATATATATATTTCATTTATCGGGCACAACTCTCATGCTTTTATTCACCCTCATAAGGCTACTTTCTCTTTTTGGGATTTTTGTTGGGTAAGGGAAAAACAAAGAGATTTCTGCTATTTGGGCAGCTTTTTCCTTCTCCATACTCGTCTCTTAGCTATTTGCGAGATTATTATATTTTTCAAAATTTTTGGCATGGAAAAACATAATCTTTTATTCGTTTGAGGCAGCATTATCAAAAAGATATAACATAACTTGTATCTCATTAAGTACATAGAAAACTAACTTTGCAAGAAGTTGCGACATGTTTTTACTAAAATAGCAACTTTGTACATATGTATGGAGATGATATATAAACAAAAAGAATTTTTGAAACTTTGGTATGAACATATATATGTACACAAAGAACAAAAGAATAACGAATTTAAGACAAAAGCATAAAGAAATTGAGTTAGAATTTTCAAAATTTTGTACCTCCCTCACTGGTACATGGTACCCCCCCAAACTTACTCCACACTCTGTTCCAGAGTTGTGAAGTAGATAAGGTGAGGTAATGTTTATTCCAGTGAGGTTGCACCTGCGTCAGACAGAAGCTCTGATAACACCCAAATTGGCGCATATTTTCTATGCATTTTATCTATAGTTTTGTGCCGCTTTAGTCTTAATATGCACTCTTTTGTTCATGTTTTATGCTTTCTGTCTCGAATTAGATAAAAGTAGTAAAAATAGCCAATAATGTAGCTAATTAGCCAATTTTTGACTTATAGGCACCAAAACTGGCCAATTTTAGGACTCTCAAGTATTGAACTTGAAAAGACAAGAATTCCAGCAGCTGGCCGATACGACTACCCGATACGATCTGGCCGATACGGCTGCCCAATAAGGCCTGCCTGATATGGCCTGCCCGATACGGCCTACCCGATACAGCTGCCCGACACTCCTCTTGCCCGACACGGTCGTCGGGCGATACTCATATTGGCCCACCTGATGCCTCAAGATTGAACCACGAATGAAGGACACGTGGACCAATAAAAGCTACAACTCCCATCAACTCACTGCTTATAAATAGCAACTGCCAACCTACAAAGAGGACAGAGTCGGAGGGAGGACCTGGCAAGAGCCAGTTCCTAGACCAAGGAGCTAGTGTTTCGAGTTCCGCAAAAGTCTACTGCCCGATACGACCGCCGCCCGATACCGCCGCCGCCCGATATGGCCGCCGCCCGATACGGTCGCCACCCGATACGATCGCCGCGTGATGTTGCCCGATACGGTCTAGAGAGTGAGAGATCTGAGGAGTCCAGAGGGACGAAGAGAAGACCCAAGGGCCGAGATCCGACCTGCACAGAGGCTGAGGAACGAGAGCCACCTCTACTCTACGGGCCATATCTCTTTTCTCTTCTCTTTCATTCTACTGCATTCCTTTGTTTGTTGTACAAATGTTGTTTATCCATCTTTGTTCGGTGCCATCTATGCTTGTCTAGGTCTAGTTAGCTCCTTCTTAGCTATGTAGCCCGATCTGGGCATGTATATATACTTTTGCCTTAAGAAAGTAGATTCATATCAGATCTAGTATGTTACATGTTCTATTTTCTCTTTCCAAGTTATGATTGCTAGTTTGGTTGATCTCTTACTCGCTTGAACTGTTGTTTCTACCTGTATCGAGAGATCTGTTGTATGAATAGCTAAGAGACAATAGTTTGGATCTGAACCCGAGAGGAGGACGATCTGAGGTATTTTATTCCTAACACCCCGGTATATCCTAAGACCTGAGAGGGAACTTAGTGTATTCCGAGGTGTTGATATGTCATTCCTAAAAGAGAGGGTCATTGACTTATTGCTGATGGTTTTAGTCACGCATCACGAGAGTGAGTGGGACGACCCCACAAGACAGATGCCACTGTGCATACTGGATGCTTGCTTTGGTGTTCACGGGTTGTCTATGCCCGAGAACGAGTGCATAGACTGCCCCGTATGTGGTTACATAGCCAGGAACTGTCTTTCTCTGATTAGTAGACTCAGGAGCTCTGTTTTGTTTTCTTTATTTTGTTTTATATCGTGACAACCCGCTAGACTAGTTCTAGCAATTGCTTTTATCGACTATCGTCTTGGCTTATCTGACTAAAGAACGAGATCTGTGGCGTCCTAAACGTCACCACGTCCCTGTGTTCGACCTCGTATATCTTCTTCGACCCCGTAATAAAGTTGCAGGGGCCTAGAAGGTTTCGGGTTATAAATTTAAAGCTTGATTCCTTCCTTTGTCCCGCGTTCATTTCCAGACGCGTGAAAAAGGCCGGTCAACTTTTGGCGCCGTTGTCGGGGACGTGGTTTTCCACGTTTACATGCCTAGTAGATTTTTGTTCTGTCACTATAAGTTTGTATATGCATGCATAGTTTTCCTCTTACTTTACACATACTTGTTCATATATACTAAATCACTTTTCTTTTTCTCATACCTTTTTCATCCATGGACCTTTCTTCCGCAAGACAAGTCATCTTGTCCACATGTCCTCCCGAGTTTTTCCGCAGTTCCGACTACTGGCAAATAATTGAAGGTCGTGCTCTACAGCTAGTCGAGTTATACTTACCTCCACCATCGTCATATGTCGAGATTCCAACAACGGAGACTGCCAGTCAGCCCTCGATCCCCATGCTATCATGGGATCAAGAACCGATTAAGGAAGTGGAGTTGTCTAGGAAAAGTATTCAAGCACTCACCTCCTTATCCCCTCATCTTCAAGAAGATGGCGATCCAATGCAACAACTGCTAGAAGAGCAGGGTCGTCATCTCAAAGTAGCCATCGAGGCTGCAAACCGTAGTAGTAGTATACTTCAAACTGTTGAACAAGGATTCATCCTAAAGTATCAGTTTGATACAGTGGGTTCCCCTTATATGTGCATGGAAGAATCGACAGATCTCGAAAGCATTGCTGCTCAAGTACTACAAATTCATGATAAAGATGTTGAACAAGGCAGGAGGCTCCAAGAGCTCATCGATTTGGTTACAATTCGGTTACAACTGCCATCACAAGATAATGAAGATGTTAGTCATCAAGACCATCCCATTGGGTATGAAGTGGAGTATGAATCACCATCCTATTCAGACCATCAACTGGATTCACCAGGATTTTTCTGTGAAGACCAATCCACAGCTGGACGTCTTTGGCTTCTTCTTCACCCCTCTTCTCTGCAGTCACTGTCCCAATCTTTTGGCTGGTTCAGTGTTGGACGTGATCTTCCCCGATGGGTTCTTTACAATTTCGGCGGGCTGAGCTAGCTGCTGGTCGATTTGGCATTGATGTGTCTGCATGTCTGCCAACCATACCTGCAATGAGTTCAAAATTCCAGAATTGGATAGCACACTTTGCGCTAGTTGGTTATGAATTGTATCTTGTTTCTTAACGAAATCAAACAACTGACCAATCACATCTGATTGGCTTGCTCCTTTGTCATGTTCTCGGGTTGGGCCTTGGTACTTTCCTGGTGCTTGGAAATTGCCTTTTGTTGGTTGGAATTGGCTGTTCTTGGCATATTGGTCGGATCCTCCTCTCTTCTCAAAAGTTTGTGCTGGCTTGGCCGAGGTGTGCAGCTGATGTGAATTTTCCGCTGCATCCTTGTTACCACAATTAAAGCCAGGGTGATCTAGCCTCATGAAGTTCATGTAGGAGACATTCTCTGTCCTTTCATCTTCTGAGTCGGAGTCGCTGTCCGCTTCTGGTCGGGTGTAGACCCAATTGTCCACCCCGTGACCTCCTTCTCTGCATGTAACACATTTCATCACTTTTTTGACTGGCTTATTACCTTTACTTCCAGCTTCTCGCAATTGTTTAACATGACTAGCAATTCTCTGTATCTGCGAAATTATTGACTCCAGCACCTTAGACTCAAGGGCGGACCCTTCACCTACCTTCCTTGCTTGTCCTCTATCAGATCGATCAAACTCAGCACCGGCCATTAGCTCGACCATGTTCTTGATAATCATCTCGGACTTCTTTGCCTTCTTCCCTAGGAAGTCACTACCCGCTGCCACATTCAGTGGCACCCTTTCATCGAGAGTCAAGCCATTGTAGAAGGTGGTGACGAGGAAGCCCTTCTTGTAGTTATGATGGGGGCAATCCCTCTGGTACTCCTGGAATCGCTCCCAGGCGTCGTGGAGGCTTTCGTTCGGCTTTTGCATGAAGGAGGTTATTTTCTGCCAGTTTCGAACCATTCTTTCGGTGGGGTAGAACTTATTTACGAATGCGTCAGCTAACGCTCCCCATCCGTTCAAAGATCGGTGAGGTAACCCGAGATACCAGGACAACACTTTGTCCTCCAGGGAAAAGATGAAGCCTTTGCAATATATGACCTCCTGGGGGACCCCCCGCATCTTTATCGTGTCACAAATGTTCTTGAAGGCATCGAGATGATGGTAGGGGTTTTCATTCTTTGAACTCCCCCTGAAGCTCTTGTTTTAGATCATTGAGATAACGGACGGCTTAAGATCAAAATTGGCTGCGTTGAATCGCGGGGTGATGACGGGACATCTGGAGTTGTTGGCTTTTGTTGATGCCAACTCTCTCAGCATCTTCTCTTCCTCATCGGAATCGTTGTTGTCGTCATCTCGCCGGTGATGTGCCTGATCTTGGTTCCTCTAGTTTCGGTTGCGGTGGCGACGCCTAGCTTGAGGGTGTTCTTCCTCAGAGTGTTCTGACTCCTGATCTTCAAGCTGATTATCGCCGTCATAGCAGTCGTTGCCATCTGGTGGAGGTGATTCATGCCCAAATATTCCATGCCGTTCCCCTTCAGAGTGTTGTGGGTTGACGCGGGGAGGCATGGTGTTGATGATTGTGCTTGACTGGACAGTCGAGTGGCGTCGGAACTCGGGGAAACATACTACTATTCTTCAGGGTTCCTGAAATGGCATGAAAAATCAAGTTTAGAAAATTGAATTTTTACTTTTAGGCAAAGAATAAAAAAACAAAAAAAAGAGAAATAAAAAGAGTGTTCTCAAACTCATTTCTAAGCTTGAGGCACGGGAGTGTAGTTAGTGGATTCAGATTCATCTACAGTATCATTTTTGCCTTGTCCCCGACAACGGTGCCAAAAAGTTGACCGGCCTAAATCACGCGTCCAAAAGTGGAGGCAGATTAAAGGTAGTCGAGCTTTTACATTTATAAACCTGAATCCTTCTAGGCCCCCGCAACTTTACTTACGGGGTCGAAGTAGATATACGGGGTTGAACACAGGGACAAGGGGGGTAGTGTTGAGAACCCAAAATCGACACGCTACACTCCGGCAGGTATAAAGAGATAATAAATTCCCCAAAAGGGAAACAACAAGATGTCACAAACAAAACAAGAAAACTATCTCCAACTGGAGCTACTAGAGAGATTTAAGATTTTTAGTCAATTAGCAGTTTTTAGGGGTTTTCATGCAACAGAAACAAAAAGATAAAACTAGAGCTAGAGCAAGGTATGAAGGATGAGACTTTAGTAAAGCAAGCGGTAGCAGTAGTATCCTACACCCCTCCTCTCAGAGTGAGTACCTCTAACCAAGCACCAACACCCCTCTCGAGGTTGCTGGTCTTAAGTTAGAGTGGAATGTTACTGAAACAACTCCGTTCCAGGCACTCTCGTAATCGAGAATCGGACCAAACACTAGAGCCGCAACACAACTCTCGAAGTTGTTGTGATGGGAAAACACGATTCGATAGCTAAGCGAAACGCGATCCAAACATGCAAGCTAGAGTTCAGAAATCAAACATAACAGTCATCCAACACATTGTACCAAGCATAGAGCAGCAAGTAAGCTTTTCTATTTCCATAAACATATAAAGGTTGGATTACAATGCGGGAATTAAAGAATTAAATAACAGAAGTAAAGATAGGTATCGCCTTCTTGATGTAGAAGGATGATAGACTACAGTGGACCCTCCAGCATGATACAGGTCAGGATCCTAGCCCGATATAGCCGTGTCGGGCGGCACACTGTGATGGTCGACTATATCGCTCAAGGACCCTGGCCGATACGCTCATGTCAGGCGGTGCACCCTCTCGTGCAGCACGCATGATGGGCGAAGCGTATTGTGTTCGATATCGTGTCAGGCATGCAGAGACGCGTTCTACTGTCGGGCACTTGTGTCACTCATCTACGTCGGCCGATATTGGCCCGCAGTGTCACCTGGGACGGTCCTAAGTGAATCATCCCCTCCCTCTCGTGATGAGGAAGAGCTCACCTAGAGTTTCCCGGCACGAGCACTGGGGCACAATACTCTTGCTCTCGCAGTGTTCCTCGGAAGATCGCTCAAAGTTCCCAACTGTCCGAACTGTCTTTTCGACTTCCTGTAGCTGCTATTTATAGGCAGCGGTTGGGGGAAGTTATGGTGCTCGCAGCGCCATGTGTCCTCCGTATTTGCGAGTTTGATGGACGACCGATACACATATCGCCCGACGCAGGGATGTTGGCCGTCGGTCACGTGACGGGCGGCGCCTGCCGGTGGGTGGCCGATGTCACGCGACAAGCTTGGGTTGTCATGGCGAGCTCTGCTCCCTGTCGGGTAAGAGGTGTGTCATCCGTCAGCTTCTTCTTGCGCAACATCCCTTTGTCGCACATCATTGTATTGCTCCACCCTGTCAGGCAGAGGTCATATCGGGCGTCAGGAAGACCGAAATAGACTTGGACTTATTTGTGGGCCGGGACGATCTTATTGTACCAAAATGAGGAAAAACTCTGCATAAGATGGAAATATTGGATTAAGAGCATTTGTTGGCCAATTATTGCAAAAGTACTAATAAAAGAGAGGAAAATAGCAGAAAAGGACAGTTTTGATAACTGAATAAAGGGCAAAAAACATCACAAAAATTGGTGTTATCAGTCATTATATTCTTGTGTTTCATACTTGAATGTAGTTTTCAATATTGAGTACTTTATTTCTTTTCTAATCACAACACGTTTAAAACAATTCTCAATGATAAGAAATGAATTATCTATGCCACAATCAATCATAGGATAGAGAGAAACAACCATTTCAATATTTTCATACTCTTGAGGTGTTACCTCAACATTGATAATCTGGTTCAACTATCTCAATTCATACAACTCAATATGTCCTACTGTTCTGTATTACCTATGAGTCACAAAAGTGAGTTCACCATGTTGTTTTGAATTTTATTTTTGTGCTACTCAAATAGAAAAGCACTCATGAGTTGGAAGACTAGATTTAACAACAATTGTACAATATTAAGATGGCCTTACTGGTATGAATTACTAAAGCTATCATACACATTTAATTAACATATTTCTTGCACATGTACAATTAAAATCATACGTAAAACAAATTTACATTCCTTAATATACCTTCAACAAAATATACTTCTAAGAACAAATTCTCGTATTACGAAAAGCCAATGTTTTCTCTTATTTCTCTCCTCATTGATTACTACTTATTATTATTAGTCATTCTTCTAATTTTGATCATATACAATAAACATCCCTAAAATTGAAACATACAAGGTATGCATAGATTATTCATCATTCTTGATATCACTGCAACAATTTATTTCATATCACACTTTACTCATGTTGTATTTCTCTTTTTGTTCAATATACACTTGTTACATTTCAAATTTATTTCTTACCCTTTGCTCTGAATCATTTCAATATTATCTATCTACCTTTCAGATTTTCTACCTTTAAACCCTGAATTACTATCAGTGCTCGTTTACTTCTCATAGTGCTAATCTCATGATCTTGTTTTATAGAGATGATAGTATTCAAGGTCAAATCATTAGTGCCATCCCTTGAAATACTACAACTCTAAACATTCTAGGGTTTGGTCCTTATTAGTAACATGACATTATTGTGATGTGACTTTACTCCTTTAATTTGAAATTCAAACATTGGATCTTACAAGATTTACTAAAGTGTTCTTTATCTTATCACGTGAATTTCCCTTCTCTTACTTGGCTATTCATATAGATTACTTTCTTAATTTACTCTATTATGGTTGCATCATCATATTATGTGTCGTGAATACATTTGATAGATGTCTCTACAATGGTGGGTATGCATCATATATGATTCATTTTCTTATTACTTTATCCCCACATTACTCCCATTAGGGATGAAGCAAAAGAGAAGGTGATTCTGAGATTTAGAATTCCAATCTTCAAGTATTCACTTAATATTTTTCTTGTATCTAGGTTTAATTACTCATCAATAAAGAGATTAGACTACTTAGCATCTTCTTTCATCTCCCATTCTCTTTCTTTTATCATCTATATTAGTCCCACATGTTTCAAATACTTCTTTATTTTCCATAATCATCTAACCATATGCTACTCTTCCATCTATCATCTTTAGCTTCTACTTATCTCTTATGATCATGTTTCTCACTCTTGTGTATAATTTCATATTCTGTTCCATATACACTTCTTATCATCTTTTAACTTTTATCAAGTTGAAAGTCCATATCAATATTCTCCTTACTAGTTTCATCTTGTACATAATACACTACATGTCTTCCATTTAAAATCAATTGACTCATGTAGGGTTCAACCATGGTTTCTTTCTCAATCAATCTTTTCATCCCTGAATATAATCCACCTCTATATGATTTGTTCATTTGTTTAGATACACTTCCTTTGAGAACTAGTTCCATTTCATCACTAGGAGGCTATTGAATACATCAGATGGAAACTAGGTTGTTGTTCTATAGAGTCTTTGAATCCAAAGGTAGTAACAATGAATGTATTAAACTTCATAATAAAGGTATACATTTCATGCTCTGAATTATATCATGTAATCCTCATTCCTTAATCAAGCTCATCATTTCCAACATTTCTCATTGTTTCAACTAAGTTTGGTATTCTAGTCTTATGAGATACATGTTCAATCAGTTCTCTTTACTTAAATTCTTCAGAAGACTCATCACTTCTATGTACTTATTGTATACTTAACTCTTTTTTTTCTATTTTCCCTTTTCTTTGGAGTACATAAAAGCATTTTACTCGATTATATGATCCATTCCTCATAATTGATTCTTACTATCTTAGATCTTACATACTTTTCTCATATATTTTCATATTTCATATTTAGAGTGTATATAATACTAATTATTAAACTTAATCCAAACCTTGTATTGTGTTCCTTTATTCCCAATAAAGGGTTTCTTATATGAGGCCCCATAGTTGGATCTCAAATATCAATTCCAACTGATTCTTAGTTATTCCAATTTTTCTCATATGTTTCAATGTCTAGAGTATGTACATACTCATTACATTTTGAGTTTTCCTCCCTATAGTTTAAATACTCTTATTATATTAATTAATAGGACCCATTAAATCCTAGTAACACATCCTGCCAGTCGGACCAGGCCAAACCTGCAGTTATGAAGCCAAGAGCTACTAAGGATTAACTGACTTCTATATATCTGAAACATATAGAAAGAATATCCATTCAGGGTAAACTCATTTAAAGATAACTTCTGGTCTAGTTGATACAAAGAATGTAAACAATAATTGAATTAACTTCATAGTGTACAAGAATATTAAAGGACCACATAAAATTCTAAGAACTGAATATTTGAATTCAAATATATAAGAGCATTTCCATTGATATCCAATCAAAGCAACAATATAAAACAAGAGTTACATCACATTCTATTCTTATGCTCAATTCATTCATTTCTTTCTAGTCTTCTATCCCTAATATTTCTAGGGTTTCTCTCTATCCCATCCTCCCACTGCATTCTTGGCTAGGGCATTTAGAGAAGAATAGACAAAGTAACTTGATACTAGTCAGCCTAGGTATCCAGATATCGGGCTAGGGTATCCAAATACCCAGACTTCCCAGAGCTATTCACACACCACCTCTTAACTGCCACACTTATAAGTCTGACTTTCTATCCTAATGGTCCCTAACGACTCATCCTAAGCTCTAATATCAAGATGTTATACCCTCATCCCATGATTACCACTAATCATGAGATTAGGGCATAAGTTTTAGGATTATACTTAATACAAAGTTCACTCCCAACTTTTTCTTTAATTTCAAACTCTTTGTTTTCTCACATTCAATCACATAAACAAACTTTACAAGATTATTAAACATTGATTACTATAATATGATCTCAACATTAATGATACATATTTAGACATTTATTTTGTTTCTCAAACTTCCATGTACATACAACATGATAACCAAATATATACTCTATTTTTCTGGAAACAAAGTTACACATTATTGTTTAGAAATCTCTCAACTCTATATAAGGACCTAAAGGGACAGGGACCGACTGAACTTAACTAATCTCATACTTAACTCTTGTGGTAGATCTACACTGATGCAATGACATCTTCAGTCCATGAGTTATCCCTAAAAATAGTGAGTAAAGGGGTGACATTACTCGCTCAGTGAATGAGTACTTTAAAGAAATAGTTTAAAGCACTTTATTAATTACAGATTTATTGGCGAGCAACTGATATCAATTATAATAGCAGTAAGCTTCAAAGAGTTAAATCATTCACAAACATAAATATGGAAGGAAACTTTAGATATCTACAAGAGTGAATCAATATATGAACATTCTTGATTAATCATTGACATGCTAAAACCGTGCGTAGAAACGCAAGTGTACGCGTCGAGTAATATAGGCCTATGTGAGGCCCAAGTCAAATTGAGGGAGACGTGGTCCCAGTGACTACTACTAGCTATGGTGCAATCAACTAAGCTGATTAAAAAGTTGAATTTGAGTTTGAACAAAATAAAAGAAAATTAAAAAACAGTTGATTCGAAAGAGATGAATTCCTTAGGGTAACCAATCTCATCACAGGGTCTCGTTGTATCTTATTTCTACCAAATTAATATAAATTCCTACTCCTTCCCTGGATAGAAAACCTGTAGTCAGAATTTCCCGCTTCTGCGCTACGATTGACTACCTAGATCTAAGCCAATTCCACGTCTGTAGTAATTTATCTCTTAGTCTAGGTGCATTATCGAAAACTCTGGGTTCTTTCCACTGACCGTACATTGCCTTTTACAAGGAACGCATAGGAAAGTGTATAAGTTATGGTTTTCTAACCTTTAATCCTCCTTTCGGAATAATTATCGGTCTATAATCTTATCGATGGTGATCAAGAAATGATAGGTCATTCAAATCCACACATATATCCAGGAATAAAGAGAAATTTATACTAATTCATGTAAAAAGTCAATGTAACGATTCCCTGGGCTACTCCCAGGTCCTAAGGAAAGAAGGGGCTTAGACCCGCATGGTTTTCAATTGAGAATACATAGAGAGAGAAGAAAAATGTGGGAAACATGAAGGAAGTTCATGTAACCCCTGGAGAGAAGGTGTCCCGGATGATCCTCCTTGAGAAACACATGTTATGCAGTCTTTCGGCAGCAAAATCCTCTGTTGGAGGAGCTTGGATCTCCCGATAAGCATCCTTCAGCTCCTTGCTTCTCTCTCTCTTAAATCTGGCTGTCGTGCGGTGCAACGAGGTGATCCCCTTAGGTCAGACCATCCTCCTTTTTGTCCTAGGTCACTTACGGTACCACATAACGTGGACCGTTGGATCGGGATGATCAGATCAGATTGCTGAAGTCTGAAAAAGTTGGTGGCACCGACTAGGGTGTCGGTGGCACTAACAACATCAAGATTGCGATCTTGTTGTGGTAAAGTCAGTACCACTGACTCTAAATGTCGGTGGCACTGATCTGGTGTGCATTCTTGCTCAGCCTCTTTGATTCTCTCTCGGTGGCATAGATAGTTGTAGTCAGTGGCACTGACTACTTCTGGTCGTCTATGTCTCGGTCCCTGAGGCTGTGTCAGTGGCACCGACCTGGGTATCACTGGCACTGACTCCTCATATACTTGGAAAATCCTGAAAATCCATAGAGACAATGTATGAGGCTAAGGAATGTATGAAATACTATAAATGTGATAAAATGAGCACAATTTGATGCATACATAATATACAAGCCAATAATGATTTAAGAAAATATGATCAACTAATTGACAAACAAATGCATATAAGGAATATAAAATAGGCTTGTAAAAATGATTCAAAACCCATACATATAACTCCCCTAAGCTGAAATCTTGCTCGTCCTCGAGCAACAACACCTTTGGATCTAATTGAGATACGTCAGCTGAAGGACATAAGTGCATAAGGTACATATAAAAAGTCTCCACCTTTTAATCCTCCTTTCGGCCTTTACTGACCACTGAAAACTAACTACCATCTAGGTGACTAGAAACCTCTATAAAGATGTCCATCCCCCAAACAATGAAACACTAATGACTAAAGTAGTTAATATGATAAACTCGTTCGGTTCAGACTTGGTGTATCGTGTGATCTCCTATCTACATTGCTCTTTTTCTCTACCTACCATCTAGATGGAAGCAATTCTCCTGATAGATAATGAATGAGGAGAAAATCAAATGAGTAGCCTACTAAAAAGAGAAACGAGTGGTCAGGATGCGTGGTTGTGGAAGAATCATGAGCACATAAAATCATTCATGCAATCAGAAATTATGATGAACCTATGATGATGAAAATTTATAAAATGCTCCTAATGCCTAATCATTGAGGTGGAATGATGCAAGCAACTATTATTTCATCTCAAAATAAGACACAATATCTACAAAAGTACATCATATACTAATTCTTCCTTATGATATTGGTAGGACTATGCCCTTTCTCCCTCACTTTCTGAAACTCTACTCAATCTTTTTTTTCCGATTTTTTTCAATTTCTCTCTTTTTTTTCCCAGCCCCTTTTCCACATGATAGAATTTTTTTGGGCTTCCATTTGTGCTGCACATTTGATTTATGTCAATGCTTCTCTTATCTTTTTTTTTGCTTTTTAGGGTATGGGCAAAATCACTACCTTCTTATATTAGAGAAGAAACTAGACATGATATTTGCAAGATGATATGTGATGCATATGCAAGCTATATGAATAAGATTTCATGCAACTACATGCCATGCACCTAAATTTTTGTTGTGCATGTATGTTTTTCATTTTTTTTCTAATGCACACCAAAATAAAAAACTATTATGCAAGATCTACTATGCAATGCAAATGCAATCAAGAGAAAGAATGATAACATGTGCTCAATCTTCTTATGGTGGAGTGTAAAGAGGATGTATGTGGTGGATGAGATCACACAACTAAGAGATACAACCTTCAGAGAAAAGCATATGTCCCTCTCTAATGACCTGTGTATAGGATAATCAAGGGGTTTCTCACTTAAAATTTAGTTTAAGGTCACGCTAGAGTTTGGTCGGTTCAGGTTCAACAACCTTGTCAATCACTTTTCTTAGACAATTAAGATGGTCATTTATGTTCTCATGTCCTGGAGCTGACTTCCCCAAGCACTTCCTCAGTTATGCAACTCGATTACTCACAAGATAGGCTCACAATTGTTTTTGAAATTTACTTATTTTTCATGTGCACCCAACCCCAGAGATTGATATACTCAAATGAAACCATGCATTTACTTCTCCACAAATTACATTAGATAGACTGTCGATCCTACAAATTACAATAAACCTAGAAATAAAAACAACTAATATTTTCAAAAATAAACATCAGAAAGAAAAACTAAGATAAAAGGTTGTTCCAGGACCCCTCAAGCTTAAATATGACTATGTCCTCATAGTCAAAATTCCAATTTATGAGGTGGAACAACGGTACCATTTGCTCTGAAGGGTGGTAGAGGTGGATGGCTCATTGACCAAGTTGTGCTTGATAATCTCCCTCTTCTTGTTTGCCCATTTTTTTGTCTTAGTGGTGCTAAGATGTGACATTCTTTAGCCTTCTTTGCTCTACAAAAAAGGGTGTTAAAAATAAACTTTTTCAGTGTTGTTTATGGCCTTTTTTAGGTGGCTGTCTGCCAGGAGTCAGTGGCACCGACTAGAAAGTTAGTGGCACTGGCTTTGCTAATCATTTTCAGTGCATCGACGCACCCACCAAAACTAGAACAATCAAAAATTTTTGTGGTACTGACTAGGAAGTCGGTGACACCGGCAGTTTATCAGTTATACATGCCTGTAACTTCCTTAAAATCTTTAGGGAAGTCGGTGGCACTGACGAGGAATTTGGTGGCACTGACTCTGCCTTTCCAAAACCAATCCAACACTGATTAAATCTCGGTGCCACCGATAAGGATGTCAGTGGTATCAACTTTGTAAGTTTTGCACACTTCCAAACACGAATCAAGGTACCATTTTTACAAAAAATTATGAAAAATCAAGAAAAACTAAGTGCATAAAATTAAAAGAACATAAAGAAACAATCTAAAAGTTGGGTTTCCACCCAACAAGCACCCTTGTTTAATGTTCTAGGCTTGACAGGAGGAATACCTTCAACCTGGGTTGTCAAGAGGTGGATCTAATGATTCAGATGGAAGCTTAAACACAACTCTATCATCACAAATTCCAAGTGTCAAGTAACCTCACCCAATGGCAGTGATCACATCAGCTGTAGCTTGGAATGGCCTTCCCAATAGCATCTTAGATTCTTTCATCTCAGGCATATCCATGACCACAAAATCTACAGGAAAAATGAACTTGTCTACTTTGACTAGCACATCCTCACATATACCCTGTGGCTTCACAATTGATCCATCAACCAACTCAATTGTCAGAAAGGTTTTTGTTGGCTTCTTCAATCCCAACTTCTGAAAAGTAGCAAGAGGCGTGAGGTTAATGCTTGCCTCTGAGTCACACTGTGCTTGTGGGAATTGTTTTCCACCTATAGAACAAGGGATGTAGAAACATCCTGGATCCTTTCTCTTTCTTGTCTACTTTCCCTGAATAATAGAACTCACCACTTCATCAACACACCAAACATCTGTATCTTTGATCCTGTGTTTCTTGTTGATGGTATCTTTCATGAATCTTCCATATGTTAGGATTTTCTCTATAGCCTCCACCAGTGGAATGTTGATGTGGATCTTTCGAAAGATCTCAAGAAATTTTCTAAAGTGCCTTTTCTCTTTCCTCATCTTCAGACTATCTGAGAATGGCACACTAGGCTTCACTATGCGCTTGTGTGGTGGAACATATGGAACTTTGGGGGTCTCCTCCCCTATGCTTGCTTCAACACCACCTTCTAAGATAGAATTTGGCACATCGTTTATGGGTGGCATGACTTGTGGCTGCTTCTCCTTATTCGTGGGTGTCTCCTTGTTGATTGTGGCTACTCTACTATGGAGTAGAGTCTTCACCTACTCTTCTGGCATTGGAGTCTCTTCTAAAACTAGAGATGTGGACACAGTAGTAGTGGACTTTTAGAGTGCTTTAACCGGCATCATGCACCCTCCTAACAATCCATACAAACTACGAGGGAATGGAACTATAAACTTATACTCCAAATCTAGCTACATAATCTTTGGCTCCTTGCTGACTGAGATATATTCAACCTGTTGATGTTGTTGAGTGGGTGCGGCAGTCCCAATAGGTTCCTTCTGAATGAGCTTCTTCATGGAAGCCATCTTCTCCACAATTTGAGAAATTTGATACTGCATGCTATGTATCTGTGCCCTATGGCTTTGAAGAACCTACCATGTCTTTCCCACGAACGACTCTTTTTGCTGGAGAAGTTTCCTCAACATCTCATTGGTATTATCTTCTTCATTGTTTCTGTACCCCTGCTGCCTCATGTACTTGACTTTTTCTGCCTCTTCTTCTTCTTCTTCCTTCTGATATATCTTCTTAGCAATCAAATCAAGTTTTTCATTCAATGCATTGATTGCCTTTGACTCTGCCCCGCTCTTGATGTGCTCCGGGCGCTCCCTTTCATTACTCCACAATTGGTTTTTGGCCATGTTCTGCAAAATATAATGGCACTTTGATGGCGAGTTATTAAGGAAGAAACATGTGCCTGCACTGTCCAGAGTGACACATTCATTGTGGTTGAGAACAAAGTAAAACATCTTGACTTGGTTCTCCTAATCTATCCCATGATGAGGGACTTTTCTTAGCATGTATTGAAAGTCATCCCAAGCCTCAGAGTATGACTCAACCGTCTGTTGCTTGAAATTGTGAATCTTCCTCACCAGCTAATTTTTCCTCTCAGGAGGGAAGTACCTTTTAAAGAATGTCTCGATCATCTGATTCCATGTCTCAATCGACTCCTTTTCCAGGTTGTGCAACCATTCTTTTACCTTGTCTACCATTGATGATGGGAACAACTTTAGATAAATAGATATCTGTGGAAATTTATCCACTTTCATCATGTCACAACACTCAACAAAGTTGCTGATATGTGCTACCGAGTCTTCATGAGTGTTCCCGTGTTAAGCCTGCGACTTGACTAGTGCAATCAGCCCTAGATCAATCTTGTATTGTTCTATGTCCACAACCTATTTCTTAATCGGGCCCAGCTGAGCAGTCGAAGAAGACACCTTCATCTTCTCCCATATGGTCTTTTCTTTAGCTACTGCACCATCACCCATTATTGCTTTACTAGTACCTTGAAATTTCAAATAATAGTGTATGAAATGGTACTAATAATTTAAAAAGATAAATAAGATTTGCAATTTAGTTAAACCGATTAAAATAAAATAACAAGAAATAAAATAGGCCTCGACTGGCCACCTGCAACATTCGTAGTGCTAAAACTAGACGTCTCCCCCACAACGATGCCAAAAACTTAACACACTAAAACCGTGTGTAGAAACACAAGTGCACACGTCGAGTAATATAGACCTATGTGAGGCCTGAGTCAAACTTAGAGAGACGTGGTCTCAGGGACTACTACTAGATACGGTGCGATCAACTAAGCCAATTAAAAAGTTGAATTTGAGTTTGACCAAAATAAAAAAAAAATTAAAAGAAAACTAAAAATAGTTGATTCGAAAGACATGAATTCCTTAGGGTAACCGATTTCACCATGGGGTCTAGTTGTATCTTATTTCTACAGAATTAATATAAATTTCTACTCCTACCCAGGATAGAAAGCATGTAGTCATAATTACCCACTTCCGTGGTGCAATTCACTACCTATATCTAAGCCAATTCCACATCTATAGTAATTTATCTCTTAGTCTAGGTGCATTATCGAAAACTCCTAGTTCTTTCCACTGACCATACATTGCCTTTTCCAAGGAACGCGTAAGAAAGTGTATAATTTATGGTTTTCTAACCTTTAACCCTCCTTTTGAAATAATTATCGATCTTTAATCTTATCGATGGTGATCAAGCAACGGTAGGTCATTCAAATCCACACTTATATATCTAGGAATAAAGAGAAATTTATACTAATTCATGTAAAAAGTCAATACAACGATTCACCGGGCTACTCCTAGGTCCTAAGGAAAGAAGGGGTTTAGCCCCACATGGTTTTAGTTGTGAATACATAGAGAGAGAGAAGAAAAATGTGGGAAACATGAAGGAAGTTTGTGTAACCCCTGGAGAGAAGGTGTTCCATATGATCCTCCTCAATAAACACACATTCTGCAGTCTTCTGGTAGAAAAATCGTCTATCGGAGGTGCTTGGATCTCCCAGTTGGCATCGTTCATTTCCTTGCTTCTCTCTCTTCTCTCTGGATGACGTGCGGTGCAACGTGATGATCCCCTTAGGTCTGGCGATCCTCCTTTTTGTCCTAGGTTAGATACAGTACCACATAATGTGGACCATTGGATCGGGACGCTCAGATCAGATTACTGATGTCCGACAAAGTCGGTGGCACCAACCTAAGTATCGATGGCATCGACATCATCGGGATTGCGATCTTACTATGGCGATGTCGGTACCACCGACTCTAAATGTCAGTGGCACCAAGTCGGTGCACATTCTTGCTCTACCTTTCTGATTCTCTCTCGGTGGCATCGACCGTTGTAGTCACTGGCACCGACTACTTCTGGTCATCTATGGCCCGGTCCCTGAAGCTGTCTTGGTGGCACCGACCTAGGTGTCGGTGGCACCGACTCCTCATGTACTTGGAAAATCCTGAAAATCCATAAAGACAATGTATGAGGCTAAGGAATGTATAAAATTCTATAAATATGATAAAATGAGCACAGTTTGATGCATACAGAATATACAAGCCAATAATAATGATTTATGCAAATATGATCAACTAATTGACTAACAAATGCATAAAACGAATATAAAATAGGCTTGTAAAAATGACTCAAAACCCGTAGATCAATCATAAAGAGAACTAATAACTCAGAAGCATATAAAGAATAATTGAATAACTGCACACACTTGGTTAACCTCTCATTCATCTTATTATGCATCAATTGTAATATAAAAATATCTAAACTTTTTTTTCATTATTCTCTTTTTAATCTTTCATTTACCTTGACTTGACTTGACTAATGAACTGACTACTACTATGTTGGCCAACTAAACATAACTGACTGGTCTAGCTTCTGCACTCTATATCTGAAATCAACTAAACTCAATTAACTTTGTTTTTACTTTACCCTTGTACTCACTTGGATTGTACCATCCAAGCAAAAGTCACTACTGTGTGACTTACTATACAAGTCTTAAGGTAAACCTGGGACATTAAGACTACTACTAACTACCTCGGTCTGCAGCGAGGTTTCCACATCTGGCCTAACAATAGCTAAACTATGTCCCATTGTCCTAGGTACTCAGGATGGGTGCCTCTAGGATAAAAAGCCTCAACTCTACATAATGTGGTTCCACTAGGGTGACATGCAAAATGGAGTAACTTTCAGAAGAAGTAGGTCCACAAGGGTTGTATACTTCAAACGGTGGGTACCACTGGATCTTCAATTATGATTGGATACCCCTGCTACTCAAATAGTACCACCAGGATCTCTGGTTATTGTTGTGTACTATGCTACTCAACTGAAGTACCACCAATATCCAATCAATTGATGTTAGATACTCAGTTCTGGGCTACTTCTTCCTATATCTGATAGTCCATAGCCTATTTCATCCATCTCGGTACAAACCACCAGGGAGGGTTCTACGGTGTTCATGGCATCTACTATTACTATTGTATTTTTACTGACTACTTGAGCTATTGGACTGAATTCAATGATAATACTTAGTTGAATGCATAACATATTGGTTACCCTTATCTTAGGGTTTCTCATTTCTTAGATGCTTAACATACAAATTACCCTTCTCTTAGGGATTCTCATTTCTCATGAACATAGAAGAATTATTATATGTTTAAACATATATCATGTCTAATAATATAAACAATTACATTCAACATTTCTCATATTCATGCATGGTATTAACGACATCCCTATCTACGGAAATGCCTTTTGTATTTTCTTAAATTACCATAACAACTTATGCATTTCATGTCAATTAAGTAAGCTAGAGATTTTTGCATCACAAATCAAAATGGGTATGCATATAAAATGATATTCCGCTAGAAACTCGAATTATCACATAACTCATTTCAATCAGTCATGAAAATGTGACCCTGATATGAATTTAACTATGGTTGCCAAGATCATCATCATCATCATCTAAGCCTTAGTCCCAACTATGTTGGGGTCAGCTACATGGATCCTTCATTCCATTCAGCTCTATCATGGACCATATTCTGATTGAGATGTAGAGATTCAAAATCTCTCTTTATAAGCACATCCCATGTTAATTTATGCCTTTCTCTTCTTATATTTATAGTGGTTGGATCAATATCATTTCTTTGTATAGGCGCACTATTAGGACTACGCTGTACATGTCCGTACCATCTGAGTCGGCCCTCACACAACTTGTCCCCAATGCTCACCACGCCCACTTTATTCTTGATATAGTCATTTCTCAGGCGATCTTTTCTTGTCTTCCCACACATCCATCTCAACATATGCATTTCTTTCACATTCATCTTCTTGAGACCTTGTTTCTTCACCACCCAAAATTCACTCCCATACATCATGGCTGGTCGTATAGCTGTTCTATAAAACTTACTTTTTAACCTGAGAGGGATCTTACGATCACATAAAACTCTAGTTGCACTCCTCCATTTCCACCATCCTACAGTGATCTGGTGACAAATATCATTTTGGAAATCCCCATCTATTTGAATAATAGAACCCAAGTAATGGAATTGATCAAATTTTGGTATATCTACTCCGAACAAATTGGCTCCATCATTCACACTATAAGATTGGCTGAAATTGCAATGCATATACTCAGTTTTGCTCATGCTAATCATCAATCCATTTGATTCCAATGCCTTTCTCCAACATTCAAATTTATCATGCATCAAGAGTAACCTTCAATAAATGAATTTATAATAATAAAAGAATCACATCAGTTGAATTCATGAATCTATTCTCAAACTTCCAACTTCCCATTCATTTAGGGTTTCACCCTCTTTACTGGTATATCAAACAAACATTGATATCATCAAATGAAATACAAGATCTTATCTTATATATGTACTACTCATTCAGATAAAACAATCACTTGTAACCAAGGAGATTCAACAAGACAAACCTTTGTATTCAATTATACAACAATTTTAGTCATAGCCAAAAACCCTAGATTTTGCTATTTTCATATAAAATCTACAATTACTTTAGGAATTCTCATTTAGATAATTTGTATGCATTTCTAGTATGATTTATCATTTGGAATCATCACAAAATATAAATAATCTATTTCATATCATCTTGCAAAATCTAGGTCAAAGGGGCAGTTTAGGGTTTGTAGTCGCATACAAAACAAGTAAAGATTATTGATCATTTAACTCATTTTTGTGCAATCTACTATTTAAAGGAAGTTTCCACTCACCCTAAGGTGTGAAAACACCTTCAAAACACAACCCATCTCTAGAAATCTTGAACTCATATCAAAACCCTAGCAAATCACCAAATTCTTCTTCCCTTCAACTCGAAAACCCTCGAAGTGAGGGATTATGAAGAAAGAGTGAGAAAAGGAGAAGATTTGATATCATTTCGAACCAAATCAGAGAAGGGACAGAATCTTGACATGTGATAGTAGACTCACCACGAAAGGCTATGAAAAGAAGCTAAACTTACTTGATTTCATCATATCTCAGATGGAGAAACCCTAAATCATCTATTCCACCACTTTCTCCTCTCAAACCCTAACTCTCCGTCTCTCTCTAAGATTTCATTTCTCTAGAATGAATCACGAATTATGAGACCTCCTAGTGTGTTAGGTTTACCATATAGAGAAATTGAGCTTCTTGGGTCAATTTCATATTGACCCCTCACTATACTTTCTCTTATTTTAGTTCAAATTTTTGTCAGAAAAAAGTTACTGTAATTCGTTTATTTTAGAGGTCAAACATTCTCCAAAAATTATGAAAATTTAGCATTTTCTTTGTAATTTATTTATAAGGCATTATTTAAAAATTTAAATCGTTCTAAGCTTCCATTAAATAACTAAAAATCAAATAGTGAACTACTATTTAGAAATCTACAAAATAATTAGTTGAAGAGAAAATGTCCCAGAACATCCATGCAAGCTGCCACATCCATGCTAAGATAGAACTAGAATGGCCGTTCTACCTACCATGTCCGTGGTGCAATGGTTTCATTAGATTTTAATAAAAAAGTTGGTCAATAGTTCAATTCTTTCAAAACGGCCGTGTGGCCTAGAATGCCCATGCCACCAATGACCTAACACGGCCGTGCGACCCACCACGACTGTGGAATCCAAGACTCCAACTACTATTTTCATTGTCCTTTGTCTACCTCTCTCACTCATCCCCAACATGAGCATGTTTGGTGAAAACCCTAATTTCATACGACTAGGATTTATATTTTCTCAAACCCTAATTATACAAAGTGATAGCACACTTGGAGTTCTTATTAGGTTTAACACATCATAATCGAGATATCATCATTAATCATGTTCAAGCAATGATGAATCTAATTAAGTATATAATCTTAAACATTAAACCTAACTTACCAATGAATCTCAAATACGGTCATAACACTAAACATGTCCTACATGTTTCTGTTGCACTAGTGCTAATCCAGTTAGTTAGCAACATATTGCTTTAGTCGGTATATTGCATGTTTAACATCTCCTCACTAAAGACATTTCATATGAGATGTAGTTATCATAATATGCTATCTGATATTCCTAGACTAACAATTACCTCCATTGTTTGACTTAGTATTTCTACTTTGTCATCAATGGTTGGAATATCTATAAGTTCATCTCTATGAACTTCTACATCCGTACAATATCCTCTAGTGTGCATAACACAAGGATACTCAACATTCCTTTTAGAATTAAATGGCCTTTTAATTCTACTTGGAACATTTCCATGTAAAAACTCTTGTTCACTTTACAATTGAATATTACTTTTATATTTTGCATTTTGTGATCATTTTTCTATCATTTCAGAAGCTTGCATCAGTATAACTAGTTTACACTCAACTCTTCCTTTTATTACCATAGAACTAATCCTTTAATACTTCATAAGTACTTAAATAAGTTCTTTATGGTATTCCATTGACTCTCACTAGAAGTAGATAAACATCCGATCGTCATGTCCAATACATACGAGATAACTGGATGAGTATATCATATTGTCAGGTCCAATACATACAAGGTGATGAATGCATATATATTCTTGTCATTTCCAATACATATACGATAATGGGATGATTCCATACATGATAGATCTAATTGCAAATGCACAAGGAATCTATATATGTGTTCCTATTCTTCATAAGAATTTGAGACACTAGGCATATGAGAGACTAACTCCATGCAATATGGACAAGTTTTATCCCACTGAATCTTTGCATACTAAACCCTTCTGCATAGAGTGCCAATGTATGCTCTCTCTTTATCAGGTCAAGATACTTTTGAGAACTATCTATACATGTCTCTATTCCTATCACATAGGACATTTCTCTTTATTCCTTTAAAGAAGGTATTTCCACACCAATTTCGTTTTATTCCTCATCATCATGTAGACTATGAATATGCTCTCATTAAATCTTTGTAATCATAGATCCCTTCTTTATTTCAATATATCAGTCAAACCTTTTGACTATATAATTAAAGTAAAGACTCCAGTTCTGAGGTGCTTGTATTTAATTAATCATATTGATTAAACTCTTGTAACTTATAGACTGCATTTGCATTATCAAAATTATAAAACCCTTCAAGTTGTGTCACGTACACAACCTCATGTTATTACAACTAGGAATGCAGTTTTAATGTGCATAAGTCAAATTTCATAGTCTTCATGTTCCAATAGCAAGCATGATCCTTTATGGCCTATAGCCACTATAATTGGTTAAATAAATTCATCAGGTTCAACACCTTGAACTCACTTGAATTTATCTTGACCAATCAGCTCTTCAAATGTCATCCATGTTAGTCTAAACTCTTAAGACCCAATTGCACTTATGGGTTTTATCGCTATAAGTGCTACCATTAAGTTCATACCTTATTTGGTTCACATCGAAGTCATTTTGGATCTTATGACTTCAAGGCATAACTCAAAATCTTGTTCCTCAACATCATCTAGATGGATTATTGGCTCATCATCATATGACCAATTAATCACCTTTGTGTTTGTAGGATATCATTATCCATCAAGCTCAAGGTGTTTTCTGATAGATATATGAGGTGTATTTGTTACATCAGGTGTATCCAAGAAGAGTGGGTAATTCCTACAAGGCTGAAGACTTGTGCAAGAGTAGGTAAGTCCTTGGAAGAAGGCATAAGACTACTTGAAAAGTGGGTAAGTCCTTGGTAAGGTTGAAGACTCTTTGTATTGGATAGGTAAGTCCTTTGGTGGTCATGTATTGTATCCCTTATAATGAATATAATGAAGATGCAAGGTTAGGAAATCCTAGAGGTTGACCTCTCTAGGTAGTGGACTGACTCACTTCTAGTTTGAAGTGTGGAACCACTCTAAAATAGCTTGTCAATTGGTGCATGTTCAATCTATCTCTCCCTTGCTATGCATGTTTTAGTTGCACACAAATTTCCTATTTAGCAACCTTATCTTGTGATATATCAAGAAGGTCTAATGAATTTTGTTTAAGTGCATTCAGCTCTATTCACCCCCCGCTAGAGCAGCTAATCACCCATCTAGGGTCCAACAATTGGTATTAGAGCGGGCTTCTCCAAGCATACTTCCACAAGTAGGAGAAGATGGGTGACTACCAAGGAGGGAGATACTTGATCAGCCTACCAATCTTTGATGGGAGCAATTTCCTCTATTAGAGAAGAAGGCTTGAATTCTGCATCCAAGGATCAAGTCTAGATGTGACAAATGGTGAACAGCCCATACATGCTACCAAAGACAAAGATTGAAGAATGGGATGAAGCTACCTTGAAGAAAGCAACCTTGAATACTAGAGCCATGCACATCCTATATGCCTCCATGACCCCCACCAAGTTCAACCAAATTTCTTCGTGTGAAATAGCCTATGAGGTATGGAGACAGCTATGCATCACTTATGAAGGGACAGATCAAGTGAAGGAATGCAAAGTCTACATGCTCAAAGGGTTGCTTGAGAACTTCAAGATGGGAAAGGAGGATAGGATAGCAAACATGTACTCAAGGCTCAACACCATTGTGAATGGTCTTGCTATTCTAGGACATTCTATGAGTAGAGGAGAGATCAACTCTAAGATCCTTAGAACTCTCCCCAATAGATGGGAACCCAAGGTGACCTCCATTGAAGAAGCAAGGTCTCTTAAGGATGTCCCTATTGAAGAGCTCATTGGAATTCTACAAGCACATGGAGCCACACTTGACAAGAGGGAGGAAGTAGACAGATAAGAGAAGAAAGAGATAAAGAGAATGAAGAAGGCTGAAATGAAGGCTCAAATTGAAGCTATCATGGAACAAGTCTCTCCATCCTCTCAAGTTAACGAAGATGCCATGTACTCCAAGGGTAGATTCTACAAAGGCAAGAGGACCCATCCTCACAAGAAAAGAGAAGATAAGTGGCAGTCAAGCTCAAGTGACTCCTCCAACTCAAGCTCAAGTGAAGGATCAAGCTCAAGCTCTAGTGATGAAGGAGAATGCCATTTTGCTCTTATAGCATCAACAAGTAAGGAATCAAGTGGGGTAAATCTAAACTCTTTAGATAAAGAATCTTTGATTGCTATTATTCATGATACTTGTGCCTCTCCTAAGTCTTCTAAAAGGAAAAGGAAAAAGCTTGCTAGAATTGTTGATAATTTGCATGTAGAACTACATGATCTTGAACATGCTAATTCGTGCTTTCTTGATGATAAAAATGATTGTCTTAGTCAAGTAGACTCACTTAAACTTGAAAATGCTAGTTTGCTTGATAAGATTAGATTTCTACAAGCTCAACTCCTCATGCCTAGTTCTAATGAAGAGCATACTTTAATTGTTGATTCTCTCATGCATGATATTGATGTTCTTAAATCTTTTATAACTTGTTTTTGTCAAGTTAGTGTGCACTATACAATTGGTTTTTGAGTCAAAAGTGGTATTTTGTGTTTCTCTTCACACTCTTGCTCAAAAACTATTTCTAGTGCTTCTATAGTGCATTACTAACTTTCTTAGACATGTTTGGATATGGTTTATATGTTTAGCATGCCTCTAAATATGTTTTTATAAAATATATGTGCTTTTTGACAGCACCTCTGTCGGTCGAGTTTGTCCTGTTTGAAACTCGACCGATAGGCACCAATGGGTGTTGCCAGCAGCTGTCATTGGTCGAGTTGTTAATGCACAAAACTCGACCGATAACACTGTGCACAGAATACACAGTTGGCTTATTGAATGCAAATTTCCCTCTCAATTAGATTTTCTCAACCAATAGCCTTATTCTTTGGCACACCTTTGGTACCTTTATATATGCATATTGCCATGTTCTAATTTGCCTATCGTTCTTACAACTCTATCTTTCAAATTGCTCTAAATTGGTATATCTATATCTTGCAATTACTTGCTTTGAGTTGTCTTGCAAGTTTCGATGATGATCACTTGGATCTCTTGGTTGTGTCTAAAAATTGCTTCCATTATGCTCTAACTTGCTACATCTATCTAGGTGTATATCTTGTTTTGATACAACATTGAGGTTCTTAGTGGTAATCATCTTTTGGTAGGGATGCATATTTGTATGTGATTTGTATCCTTTCATGCTTCTAAAATTGCATATATCTTTGTTTGGATATATCTCTACATCTACTCATAGATTGCTTTATCTTGTGTATCTTTTGGTATCTCTTGCTATGATCTAGATCTTACTAGTAGTCCTAACTTGTTATATCATCTACTAGTAGTTCATATACATGTAGTTCTAGCCTTGATTATAATTGGCATCTTTGCTCATCTATATGATATGCTTGTATCTTGTCTCATGCATGCTCAAGCTTGTTCCTTGAATTGCATATCTACTATCTTGATTTGCTTGCATAACATTGTGATGCAGGGCACAAAGATCTACATTGTATGTAGAAATTGGAGCACTTTTGGATTTCATGCAACTTTTGCTCCAGTTTCAGTTTTTGGTGCAAGACTAGTGTTGTTCATGCAGAAGCGACCTTTTGAGCAAGGCTCATCGCTACACCATGAGCCCTGTCACTTTTTGAAGAAATTATGTCATCTTGAGGGTCAAAATTGCAATTTATTATTTTTCTGCAGCACTTTATCTTGCATTTTGGGTTGTTCAAGTATATGATTTAACTTGCTTTTCTTTCTATGCTTGGACAAGCCCCTATTTATGCTATTCTACTCTCCTTTTATAACTTTTTTTATCTCCTTTCCTTTAACAAGTGGTGTTTCAAATTTCTTCATAATCCCACTTTTTGAAATGACAAAGGGGGAGAAAGGTATGTCTTCTTTTGACAAAATGGGGAGAAGGCATGTCTTACATGAAGAGGAGAAGTATGTCCATGTAAGGGCAAGAAGGTAAAATGGGAGAAGACATATATGTGTAGAACATATATGAGTAGAAGACATAGTATTCTATAAATGTTATGAAATTTAACCATGCAGGAGAAATAACATCGATTGAGGGGGAGTATGAGAACTCCATACACATCAATTGAGGGGGATCATATGAGCTCAGTCCTATTGAAACCCCTAGGTTTCTCCAAAGGTATGATTTTACATAAAAGCTTTCAATACATTTATGGAATGGTTTGTCATCTTCACAAAGGGGGAGAATGTTGACTCAAGGTCAATTAGGTCAATATTGACTCACATCTAAATTGACTAAACCCATGTTTTGATGATGATTAACCATTCCACATATTGGTGTCTAACATCTCTACTTGAGTGATTTCAGATTACGTATAGACACACTCCAAATGCCCTAACTTGCGCAAATCGAATTGGAGAAAAGAAAAGTCAAAGTCAATACAAGTGCACGTTTTTGTAATATGGTGTAAATCCATTAGAATCATGTTGTAAATCACTTGTAATGATTGTATGACTTGTAATTAAGCTTAGAAAAAATCAGGAGCACTTAGATCAAATGTTTAAGCACTCAAAATCCATTTTCCAAAATTAACATCAGGTTGTTCATCAGTCGAGATCTGTGACTTGCAAACTCGACCGATCCTGATTGGATCTTGAAAATGACTTTTGATCGGTCGAGTTTACACTACACAGAACTCGACCAATGGAGTAGCTGACCAAATCAATTTTCATTGGTCGGTCGAGTTTCCCCAGGACAAACTCGAGCGATGGTATGAATATCGGCTTTGTAGTTTACTCTATCGGTCGAGTTACCCTTATAGAAACTCGATCGATTACATTGTACGGAAAAGTGTAGAAAAGTGCTTCTAGCCATTGTGGAGTTGCAACAAGTGAAAATATATCCATTGCAAGCCACAAAACAACTATTTTTCATTCTCAAGTGTTCCCAAAGGCTAAGAGGCATCCCCATCTATTAATAGGACCCCTTGGGCTTCATTCCAAGGCTGAGCATTCATTGCAAAACTCTATGTGAGGTTCCTATTCTATAGTTGTGTGCTTACTACAGCCTCCTCTCTCTCTCTAAGCTTAATCACTTGCTACATCCATTAGAGTGAGTAGGAAATGTGTAAGAGAGCTAGTCCTACATGTATATCTTGTGAGGCTCTCACTTCCACCACATCCCTATCTCTCTTTTAAACCATGAAGATGTAGGTTCTCTCTCTTGGCTAAGAGAGGTGAAGAAGAACAAGGGAAGGCATCGCTTGGTGAAGATCAAGGTTGAAGACTTGGAGCTAGAGTAGGTGAAGGCAGAAGAGTCCTTGCTCAAGTGGGTAAGTCCTTGGTGGAAGCTTCTCCGAGTGAAGGTGAAGTCAAAGGAGGAAGATCCAAGAAGAGTGGGTAATTCCTACAAGGTTGAAGACTTGTGCAAGAGTAGGTAAGTCCTTGGAAGAAGGTAGAAGACTCCTTGAAAAGTGTGTAAGTCCTTGGTAAGGTTGAAGACTCTTTGTATTGGATAGGTAAGTCCTTTGGTGGTCATGTATTGTATCTCTTATAATGAATATAATGAAGATGCAAGGTTTAGAAATCCTAGAGGTTGACCTCTCTAGGTAGTGGACTGACTCACTTCTAGTTTGAAGTGTGGAACCACTCTAAAATAGCTTGTCAATTTGTGCATGTTCAATCTCTCCCTCCCTTTCTATGTATGTTTTAGTTGCACACAAATTTTCTATTTAGCAACCTTATCTTGTGATATATCTTGAAGGTCTAATGAATTTTGTTTAAGTGCATTCAACTATATTCACCCCCCCTCTAGAGAAGCTAATCACCCATCTAGGATCCAACATAAATTAAACCCTAAGGGTAGGGTGTTCAATGAATCAAGTATTGTGATATCAATGTTCTCAGTTACTATTAATAATTCTTGTCATGATAAGTTCTTAATTGAGTTATGAGATGCACAACTCAAGATTTGGGTTGATATGCATGATTCTAGTGTGTATGTGCCAAGTGGACATGAAATATGTTTATTTAAGAATTTTAGTCTACCTATATGAATAGTATGTTGATTACTCAGTATATTACAGTGTTTTGAATATACTACTCTGCCATGTTTAGAATGATATACATGTTGTATTCTAACTACAAATAAGTAGACGCGACACCATAGAGATACCATAGTCAAGTATAAGTAAGAGAAGGGTACAATGTAGAAAGAGCTTTCTAGGAATAATAAAATAATAGACATAGGAGCCCTGAACACTGTAGAACCCCTATGTGAGGTATGTGCCTTAGGGGTGAAATGACCTAACCCTGGTAGCGTCTAGTAAATAGGGGTCAAAACGTGCTATCAGGTGGCACGGGGGACAAAGCCCTAGTAGAAGTATCCTTAAATTGTAGTTTGTAGTGTCCAACATCAACCAAAAGTCCTGGTGGAATTAGAGTATAGAAAAGCTAAGAGGTGGCTTGACTCTCCGCCTGTGTGCTCAGGTCTCAAGTTAGAGGAGGAGTCCAGTTTAGGCCAGAGAGTCATTTCCGTGTTGCAGACCAGGAGAGTAGTCAAACTTAGCATTTCCTGGGTGTGTCCACTAAGTCTTTTACAGTGTGATCATAGTGCACTATGAGTCTTCATATGTAGAGTACACTACATATGATTAGGGCATAATAAAATGAATGAGAGGTCAAACAAGTATGTACAATTATTCAGTTATTCTTTGTATGTTTCTGAATGATTAATTCTCTTTATGATCAATCAAGCATTTCATATATTGATTCACTCTTATAGATATTTAGAGTATCCTGCCATATTTATGATTGTCAATTATTAGACTCTCTAAAACTTTCTACTATTATAATTGATATCAATTTCTCAAAAGTATATCTGTAATTATATCAATTCTTTAGACTGTTTCTTTGAAGTACTCATTCACTGAGCGAGTAGGCTCACCCCTCTACTCAAAATTTTTAGGGAAATCACATGGACTTGAAGAAGATATCATTGCATCAAAGTAGATTTGTCACAAGAGTTAAGTCCGAGTATAGTTAAGTTCAGTCAGTCCCTGTCACTCTAGGTCCTTGTATAGATGTGAGAGAGTTGTAAATGATGTTTTGTATGTTTCTTTCCTTAATGAGAGAGAATGCTATTAATTATCATGTTGTATGTACATGAAATTGTGATAAACATAATGAATGTATGGTTGTGTACCATTAATGATGACATTACATTATAGAAATAAAAGTTTAATTCTCTTGTAAAGTTTGTTTATGTGGTTCAATGCAAGAAAACAAAGAGTTTGAAAAAGTAGAAAAAGTTAAGGGTGATCTTTGTATTACGTTAAATCCTCAATTTATACCCTAATCTCATGATTAGTGGTAATTGTGAGATTGGGGTGAATCATTGTTGCACAAACATTCGACACACAAGACTAAAAGATGGTGATTGTATAACAACTGGGCTGCTTGATCAACGACCCTTTGTTTATGAGGGGTTGGCTCAAAATGGGCACAAAAAGGAAAAGAATTCCTAGGAAGGAGCTCCTTGTACCTATTTAGAGCCTCATTGGAGACAAAGAAGGTGTCATCAAAGGGAATGAGATGCGAGTTGAAAGACAAAGATGGTGCACCAGTTGGGGCAACCTCTTTCTCCTATTGGACTCCATGGAGATGAAATGAAGAGGAAGAAGAGAGAAAAAGAAAGCGAAGCACCACCATAACCCAACTACACACCTAGGGTTGATATGAAGGAGGTCAAGGAAGGTCGATCTAGGCCAAACTAGGGTTAGGGAGAGGAAGGTCAGTGCAAGGGTTGATAGATTGAGGGAGCTTGAGGTTAGATCGGTCAATTTTTCTCTAGTTGAGAGGGAGAAAAGTCGGCTGAACCTAACTTATGTTTGCTCCTGCTCGACCATCAGTCGAGTTCTATGACTCAGAAACTCGATCGATAGGCACTTTAATAAAGCTCTCGGCCTACGAGTGGTCGAGTTTGCAACTCGACTGATGGTCCAACTGAACCAAATTTAGAAATCTTAATTTCTAGCCATTAGATTCCTAATTAATTTTTTTTTAAAATTCCATTTTGCATTTTAAACATATTTAGGAATATATCAGTCATTATTGGGTACTATTCTACGATAAAACATGCATTTGCAAAAAAAAAAACCAAAAATAGGAGAAAAAATAAGGCAAATAAAACATGAAAGCTATCTTTAGCATATTAGAAATCAATATAAATCAAAACATAAGTAAATCATATAGGACAGATGACAACTAGCTAGAAGGCATATCAAATTCATTCAAAGTAGTTCTGAGCAGTTTAGATCTTATAAAGTTAAATTGTTTTCTAGCTAGAGGTTTAGTGAAAATGTCTGCCAACTGATTTTCTGTGTTCATATGCGTGATATAGATATCCTTTTTGGCAATGTGATCATTAATAAAATGATGATGAACCTCTATATGCTTAGGTTTACTAAGCAAGACAGGATTATATGACAATTTTATTGTACTAGTATAATCACAATAGATAGGAGAAGCATCAAAACGAATGTTAAAGTGTTGGAGCATTTTCTTAATCCATAGGACCTAGGCACAACAACTCCCGACTACAATGTATTTAGCCTCGATTGTTGATAATGCCAATGTGTTCTATTTCTTTGAGAACCAAGACATCAAGCATGGACCTAGGATAAAGCAAGTGCCACTTGTGTATTTTCTATCAATCAAGTATCTCATGTAATCCACATCACTATAAGACGTAAGAGTAAAGTCCCTTGAATTGGGATACCATAGTCCAAAATTTTGGGTTTTGTCTAAGTATCAAATCCTCTTTTAACATATACGATGTGATTTCTTAGGATTTGTCTGAAAGCGAGCACACAAGGCTACACTAAACATTATATCAGGTCTAGAGGTAGTTAGGTGAAGTAAACTTCCAACCATACCTCTCTAGATCTTCTCATCTACCTTCTCAACTTCTTCATCTTTGTCAAGTTTGGTGGTGTTTGACTTGGGTGTGTCCATAGACTTGGTGTTCTCCATCCCAAAGTGCTTTAGTAGCTCACATGTGTACTTACCTTGGTTGATGAAGTTCCCTTCTTTAGTTTGTTTGATTTGAAAGCTGAGGAAGAAAGTAAGCTCACCCATCATACCCAACTGGAACTCACACTGCATAAGATCACTAAACTCGTTGCAAAGATCAAGACCAATTCTGCCAAAAAAGATATCATCAACATATATTTGAATGATAAGAAAATTATTAGAAGTGTGCTTTCAAAACAAGGTAGAATCTACTTTGCCCATGATATACCCATGATCTAACAAAAAGTTCTTTAATTTCTCATACCAAGCTCAAGGTTCTTGTTTGAGTCCATAGAGAGCTTTATGCAACAAATAAAAATGGTTAGGTAAACTATCATGTTCAAAGCCCGGGGTTTGTGCAACATACACTTCCTCCTCAATTGTATCACTCAAAAACACACTTTTAACATCCATTTGATAAAGAAGAAAGTTTTTGTTACTAGAAAATTCAAGCAACTTATAAATGGACTCAAGTGAACAAAGGCGTTAGTCTCCATAAACTTAACATTTATAGATTCTTCTACTTTAGCAAGTTCAATATAAAACACTCTATAAGCCTTGCTAGTAGTTCTATAGCCAAAAAGTAGGCCTTGTAAGATTTCAGATCAAAATAGTCGAATGAATCTTTCATATTCAAAACAAAACAAGGACATTTGAAAACATGGAAATACTCGATAGAAGACTTCCTTCCACGCCATAGTTCATAGGGGGTTTTCTTTAAAGAAGGATGTGTAAAAACCTGATTTTGCACAAAACATGAGGTATTGATGGCTTCAACCCAAAACTTCATTGGAGTGTCATACTCTAAAAGCATGGTCCTAGCCATCTCTTGTAGTGACCTATTCTTCCTTTCTACAACCCCATTTTGTTGAGGTGTTCGAGGTGAAGAGAAGTTACGTGTATACCCAGATTATTCACAAAAGCATTCAAAAAGTTCATTTTAAATTCTTCCCCATGATCACTACGGATGGAAACAATCCAGAAAGAGGCTTCGTTATCTACTCATTTGCAAAAATAAAGAAAACATCAAGTGTATCCGTTTTGGAAATAAGAAAGAAAATCCAAGTATATCTTGAGAAATTATCGACAATAACAAGGAAATACTTGGAACCACGAAGCAATTGAGTTCTCATTGGTCCAAATAGATCAATGTGAAGAAGTTCAAGATCTCTCTTGGTACTAAGGACTCCTTTGATTTGAAGGAGGATTTGATATTCTTTTCGTGGGTGTACAAGGTTGGCATTCCTCATCCTTTTCAAAATCAAATTTGGGAAGTCCCTTGAACAAGTCCTTATTGTTCAACTTCTTCAACTAATGCATATTTACATGACCAAGATGATGATTCCAAAGAGAAATATCATTCAAGTTGAGTACTAGGCATCTATTAACAACAAGCTTAACATAGTCAAGAACAATTATGTAAGGATTACCACTTCTAGTTCCCTTACATATGACTTGATAGGTGAGGGAATCCGAAATTAATCATTCAAAAGAAGTAAATAGCACAAGCTAACCATTATCACATAATTGACTTACACTAATTAAATTGTAATGTAGGCCATCCACAAAAAGAACATTCTTGATACACAAGGATTCACCTACATCACCCTCACCTTTGACCTTACCTTTCTTGTTGTCCCCAAAAGTAAGCAGACCTCCTTTCTTTTTAGTAAAGTTGTTGAAATGGCTCATATCACCTGTCATATTCTTAGTGAAGCCACTATCAACAATCCATCTACCTTTTTCCTACAAGAAAGGAGAGGATCAGTTGGAACTCAAACTTTGGGATCTGGAGTTAGATTGGGGACCCATTTTATCTTTGGGTTGGTTCCCTTAGGCTTGTAAGGAAAATAAGTAGAATAATGATCATCACACTTGCAATGAGAATGGATCATATGGTTCTTAGTGTCGGAAGACTCTCCAATGAAAAAGGAAGTCTCCTTGGTCTTTTTCTTACCTTTGTCTTTGTTCTTGCCCTTAGATGCTCCCCCTACAAATCCCAAACCACTAGTACCACTTTCTTTGGTAGAGTGATCAAGGATTTCATTTAGGGAGTTTTCCCTTTGAGGAATTTCTGCAGAGAGGCTCAAAGCCTATGACTGTCATCATTAAAAGATATGATAGTAGAAGACAAACTAACAATATCATCTCTAGCATGAATAAGGTCAACCTCTAAACAGAGGGTTTTAGTCAAATAAAAATCATTCTCAAAATAAATAGAAGCAATATCATTACTAGGAATGATAGGTCTAGAAGATTAATCATTAACTTGACCAAGCAACCGAGCATTTTCAGTTTTAAGCATTGAATTTCCTTAAGATAAACATCCCTGTCATCTCTACGAGCATCTGCAAGAAGCTTAAATTCAACATTTTCAGTTTTAAGAGTTTCAAGATCCTTTAGGCACTTTTGGTTATCTTCCTTAAGAGTTTCAATATTCTTAAGGTAAACATCATTATCTACTTCAACTCCATTGTATTGAAGCTCAAGATCAAGATATTGGCCTTGAAAGTTATCAATGCTCTCAAGATGAGTTTTCTCATTAAGCTCAAAAATTTCAAGTTTACCATACAAATCATCAATAATTTTTGCTAAACTTTTACTTTTAGATTTACATTTAGCAAAAGAAGAATGTGTAGAATTACGCATATCAATAAGAGCTTCCTTAGTTAACTCTTGCAAGATTACCTCACTTACATTACCAATTTCTTAACTATTAGAGGCCATGAGTGTAACGTGGCACTCTCCATCTTCTTCGGAGTTTGAGCTACTTGAGGATGAAGCTTACCAAACTGCATGAGCTACATTCTTGTGTCTTTTCTCCTTCTTTTCCTTCCTATTGTACTTGCTATGCTTATTGTACTCTTCCTCCTTCATGGAGCTTCCCTTGTGGCAGGAATTTCTTGATTTAGGACATTCACTCTTGTAGTCTCCCTTTTGTCCACACTTGTAGCATCTAGGAGTGGAGGACGAGGATTGCTTTCCCTTGAAGTGCTTGCCCTTGATGTAGTTGGCTTCATGATCACTAGGGCCATCATCTTCACTAAAGGAGGAAGAAGAAGTATGAAAAGCAAGTGGTTGTTGAATAATGACTACCTCCACTTGTTCTTTGAAAGCACTATCTTTGATCTTCTTGGATTCATTCTCTTCTTGTTTGGCTTCATCTTCTTTATTGTCAAGCCTTGGATCATGACCTTGAAGGCGAGCTATTTTGTTGGGATGTCACCTAAGCTCCTCACTTCTTCAATGGAGGTCACCTTTGAGTCCCATATCTTTGGTAGAGTCCTCAAGATCTTGGAGTTGATTACACCTCTATCTAAGGTGTTTCCTAAAGCATCTAGGCCATTGATGATAACATTAAGCGTAGAGTACATCTCTGCAATCCTTTCTTTCTTTCCCATCTTGAAGTTCTCAAGAAGATTGTTCAACATGTATATCT